>QCXZ01000041.1:21266330-21768425 GCA_025024175.1 Rhyzopertha dominica
GGGTTCTCTGAGGATATAATTAAACTTATTAATGCCACGCCGAATCGAAATTTCTAAAATATTTAGGTTCTAAAAAAAATGTATGACAATGCCAAACCGACGTAATTGTTCCAATTTGGAGATTTATAAATATGTCTTTAGTATATGTACCGTTTTTGTCAATATTAGATATACCTATATGTCGTAGTAATATTAATTAGTAGTACTATTTTATATTTTTTTTCATTTATAGCCTTATAAACGCTCCTATCCACAAATAAATTCTAGACAAAAAGACTGAACTAAAGGAATACTTATAAAAACGCACACAAGTGAAAATCATAAAAAGGGACCCAATTAAAGAAATAGTTCTGTTTTAATGGTAGGTACAGCTTGCATATTATTATATCTTTATAAAAAGCGTAGAATACTAACACGATAATCGCTAATACCGTCAATCAGTCAGAAAAATAGTCTTTGATTTCTGGAAAGGGTCATTGACAACGGTCGGTCATAAGCCAGTAAAAACGACTATCCGCCATCGGAGGTGGGTCCGTGGTATCCAATAATGGGGTGGGCCCGTTATACCAGCGCTTAACACTCGACCAGTGATAGCCGGCGTTCATTATGCATGGTGTGAGTCCGATTACAGCGGATTTCGCTCAATGCTGCCAAGCATCTCATATTTGTCCGGTAAAAAGGAATTTTTTTTCAAAGTCGTCTGTAATGTAAAGTACCACATAGCTGCTTGCGTTGTTTGACCTCTAGCATGATTTCTTTCATAATATTCAGCTGTTTTTTTATGACTTATTACTTAGATAAGGGACGCTTACATGAATACGTAGTTAAAGCAATGACAAGATTTTGCGATAAATGCCTTTCCACAGGCTACGGATGGCTTCTTTTTTTTAGGAAGTGATACGCATTGTGGCAGCTAGGTGGTTTTGTCATTATGCCAGACAGATGGCATTGCCATCCAAATTATACCGTGCTGTCTGCACTAGACCTAATGTTGGTTGCATTTTAAACATAGATGTCTTCGAAATTTTCAGCTGTTTTGATGAGTTATTACTTAAATAAGGAATGCCTACACGATTTTGCGATAAAATACCTTTCCACAGAACTCATTATTTTAAACATAGTTATCTTCGAGATTTAGCTCCATCCTTATGTTGCCAAGCATATTCATGTCTTCCCGACAATTTTCAAAGAAATATTAAATCATATCGTGCTGCCTGCACTAGACCTAAACTGCACTGATGAGCTATAATGATAGCGAAATAGATTTATCTGCGGCTGATTGCGGTGCAGACAGCATAGAATGTAGGTCGGTTCTTGCGCGCTCGCAAAAAGTGTCTAAACTGCACTGATGAGCTATAATGATAGCGAAATGGATCTATCTGCTGTTGATTGCATTTCAAACATAGTTGTCTTCGAAATTTTCAGCTGTTTGATAACTTTTTATTTAAATAAGGAATGCCTACACGATTTTGAGATAAAATACCCCCCCCCTTCTCTAAATTAAGTTGAAAGAAATATATGAAGAAAAAATACAACAACTTGCTATTTGTACAAGTATTTATTAAATGTATAAAATATTTTTCGCTACTAACTACAGCTTTAAGACTTTGAGTTTTCTATCAATATCATACACTGATAAGTCAGTTTTGAGCTTGCTGATATTCTTAATTAAACGCTCCAACCTCATACCAATATTGATGCTATGGCGTTGTAAAGAAATTCTATGCATATTGGAGGCTCGTGGAAGTCGTGTAGTATATCTTCCGTCACTTGTCACTTGTTTTGGATACATCTAGTGGAGCAATAGTAATAATAATAATAATAATAATAATAACAATGATAATAATAATAATAATAATAATAATAATAATAATAATAATAATAATAATAATAATAATAATAATAATAATTATAAAGTAGACTGGCTTACCGCTTTCGATGTAGAGAGCGTCTGTTTCGTACAAGAGAACGATTGCCAAGACTGATTTATCGCAAACGTGATGCTCTGTATTTCTATTCACACATCCTACCCCCACTCTTCTTTCTTTCTATGTAAATATAGTTTATATTTTGAATTTCTTTCAGTACAATGGCAAGCTCTAGTACTAAGCAAATGGAACAAGATCTTCCACCATCCAACGATGTCAAATTTTGTGCAAGTTGCAACCTGCATATCGAGCGTCGTAAATTTCCCGCACATACTAGAACAAACCAACACAAGAACAACAGCGCTCGAGAGATTTCCGATGGTGTTCAGATAATAGATAGCGCTTTCAATAGCAGTTTATGTATCTATAGAATACAAAAGCCGGCTCAATATGGAAATGAGAATTGCATCGACTATCAAGAATTCTTTCTTCATCTTAAGGACAAAACATTATCCATCATAACAGAAAAATTGAAAGATGATCCATCACTGAAAATTAATTTTGAACTATTCTGCCTGTTTGAGCTGAAGAAAGGCTATCAGGCAGACTTAGAAAATCCCCAAATTAACAATGAAGACGTAACTTTTGATATCAAAAGTTTTAAAAGTGGACCGTATACTCTGGTGACAACCACAACTGACTTGCAGGAACTTTACCAAGGATCAGCAGAGAGAATTACTACAAAAGCTCTCGAATTCCAGGTATGCATATACGATACTCTAATACAAAATATCTTCAAGAGATTTTTTTTAATTTTTAAAAAATTTATATTTTTATTTTTTTAATTTTTTTTATTTTTCTTTTTTTTTTTGCAGGAATCACAGAGCGGATGGAGCTTAACAGATATCTTGTTTTTGGAATTGTCTACTGCACTGCACACACCACTGGCTGGATCTTCATATATACCCTTGCCTAAATCCGTTCAAGCCACTAAATCTATAATTAATGTTCAAAATACCGATCATTATTGCTTTGTTTGGGCTATATTGAGCGCTCTTTATCCGCAAAAAACCAATGCTAAACGAGCTTCAAAGTATTTTCAATATTTTAACACCCTTGACTGCAGCGGTATGACATTTCCAATGCAGATAAGGGATATCCCGAAATTTGAAAAAAGGAACAACATATCTATCAACGTGTTTGGTTTAAGCTGTAGAGAAGATGGGAAAAAACAGGACATTGCTGAGGCCGAGGCTGATGTGACTTCCACCACAGATGACGTTTCACGCAAGAAGGAACGAAGAGACTTTCGAATAACTGGCCCGTTGCATCACTGCGTTACACGTAAGAGTAAACATGTTAATTTACTGTATATAGAAGATGGTTCTAAAGGTCATTACTGTTATATCAAAGATCTTTCGAAATTGTTAGTCAGACAGCTAACCAACCATCATGGCATGCTTCATATATGTGATGGATGTTTATGTAGATTTCAATCCTCCGAAAAACTCAAAGAGCATTTAGACTTGCAAGATTGCTCCAAATATGTTACCTTATTGCCCGAACCTGGTAAAAATGATGTAATTCAATTTTCCAATACTCATAAGTCCGTTAAGTTGGAGTTTGCAATATACGCGGATTTCGAAACCATTTTAACCCCTTTTGATACGGTGCAGTGCAATGCTGAAAGTAAATTCGTAATGAATACAGCAGTCCATTTTGCCCACAGTTTTGCATATCAAATAAAATGCAGCTACGACGAGTCGCTTTCAACTCTTAGAATATATCGCGGTGAAAACTGTGCTCTAACGTTTATAAAAATGCTAATCGATGACGTGAGGGGTATCTTCACAAAACATCTCTTTAAGAATAAGCCAATGGCACCGCTTACACCAGAAGAGATTTCGAAGATTAAGGATACCACTCGATGTTACATGTGTAACGGCGGATTTCCATTAGATAGTGGAGATATATCTCTAAGGCCCGTGAAGGACCACAGCCATGCAAGCTCTTTATTCAGAGGTGTCGCCCATTCAAAATGTAATTTAGCTAGCAGGACGCCAAAAATGATACCGGTTATAATACACAATCTATCCGCATATGACTGTCATCTGTTTGTAAAGGAATTAGCTCTGTCGCCCCTAGTCAAAGAAATCAAAGTTATAGGGCTAACGAAGGAAAAATATATAGCTGTGGATGTAAAAATAGCGATGATGAGAAATAAGTCAGCCGTATCGGATGCTGGCCGTCAGATAAATTATGTAACAATACGCTTCTTGGACAGCTATAGATTTATGGCAAGCAGTTTGGCCGAGTTGGTTAGCTATTTGGATGATGATCAGTTCACAGAGACACGTAGATACTTCAATTCGGAGGACAAGTTTCAGCTCATGAAGCGAAAAGGTATTTTTTGTTACGAATATGTTGACTCGCTTGAGAAATTGAGTACAACTAAAAGTCTGCCACCACGAGAGAAGTTCTACAGTAGCCTAACGCAAGAAACCGTATCAGAGGAGGATTATTTACACGCGCAAAAGGTTTGGAAGGCATTTGATTGCCGAGATTTGGGGGACTACTCCGATCTATATCTAAAATCCGATGTTCTGTTGCTGACTGATGTATTTGAGGCTTTCAGAACGAAATGTCTCGACGAATTTGGTCTCGATCCTGCCATGTACCTCACATCTCCAGCTCTCAGCTGGGATGCAATGCTCACATTTACGAAAATTAAACTACAACTCTTAACGGAAGTCGATATGCTCCATTTTATAAGAAAATCCATAAGAGGTGGTATCTCAATGGTTTCGCATAGACACGCCGTGGCCAACAATAAATACACAATAAGCGATGAAAAAGAAAGAAAACCTTCCAACATGATGACTGATGATGACATCAATTTTATGACTGAATCGAATTCTTGTACAGAATCAAACTATCTAATGTACTGGGACGCAAACAATCTATACGGACTTGCCTTAAGCAATCCATTACCACATGGAGACTTTAGATGGCTTGACAGTGCCGAAATTAAAAATTTTGATGTTATGAGTATTTGCGGGACAGATGGGGATACAGGATTCATTATAGAATGTGATTTGGCCTATCCCAGCCATTTGCATGATAAACACAACGATTTGCCAATGTGTGTGGAAAATATTACTTCGCCCACGGGCAATATAAAAAAATTAATTCCAAATTTATTCGACAAGGAGAGATATGTTATACATTACAAGAATCTATATCAGGCGCTAAAACATGGTCTCATCCTCAAGAAAATACACCGAATATTGTCATTTAAACAGTCACGTTGGCTTGAGCCCTACATACAACTTAATACAGTTCGACGCCAGCAATCCAAGAATAACTTTGAGAAGAACTTCTATAAACTAATGAATAATTGCATTTTTGGAAAATCAATGGAAGCCGTAGAAAAGAGGAGAGAAATACGACTGCTGACAAGATGGGAAAGCGATGGGAATAGAAAAGGTGCCTCCCATTTTATATCCAACCCCCGCTTTAAGAACTTCAGCATCTTTGATGAAAATCTTATAGGCGTCGAAATGCAGAAGGAACACATTTTATACGACAAGCCGATATTTATAGGCTTTTGCGTTTTAGATATCGCCAAGTACGTAATGTATGATTTCCATTACGACTTCATCAAAAAAAAGTATGACGACAGGGCGAAATTGTTATATACTGATACGGACTCCCTAATATACCAGATTCAAACAGACGACGTCTATGCGGATATTAAAGCTAACATCGATAAATTTGATACCTCCAATTATCAGGAGGACAACGTGTATGGCATACCAAGATGTAACAAAGCTGTTTTAGGCTTATTTAAGGACGAAACAGAGGGGAAACCGATGCTAGAATTTGTGGGCCTGAGGGCAAAACTATACGATTATGTCTATAATAAGAACGTTGTCGTGAAAAAGGCAAAGGGGGTTAAAAGGTGCGTCGTAAAGAGGCTGAAACACGATGACTATAAAAAGTGTTTGTTTGAGAAAAAAAATCTTTTAAGGAGCCAGTCGCTGTTTAGATCCATTAAGCATGTAATACATACACAACTTGTAAATAAACTTTGCTTATCATATAACGATGATAAGAGGTATATCTTGGAGGATGGTATTAGTACACTTGCCTGGGGCCATTATAAAATTAATAATGTTAATAGCGATAGGAGTAAGATAGATAGTATGTAAGACAGAAAAAAGTGTGTAGCCTGTTTAGATAAGTTTATTTGTTAAGTCATACATTTGTAATAACATTACATTATGTGTAGTATATAAAATTAATAAATGTCTAAAATTTTCTTAAACTATATCGTTTTCATGTATCCAAGAGTTGTGCCCATTATCAAAACCCAACCATTTCACATAGACTTTATTATCCTTGGTCCTTCTTCGCAGCACCTTTTCCACTAGGTACACATTTGGATGAACCGTCTTCTGCAGCTCTTGCTCATAGAAGCAGCCCTTAATCGGAGTTCCATTCATGTCTTGCAGTAAGTATGTAGGAGGATCGGTTTTTTGTCGTCTGTAAACTTTAAAGTGCTCTGTCGACCAATTTGCAGTGTAAGATTTATCAAACGCCTGCTTGTGACGGCTAATACGTACAATATCATCCACATTAAATTTAAAAGATACTCTTTTCTTTGCAGGCTTTACCGTTGAAAGCGGCGTAATGAATTTAAGCTTAGTCGAATGCGTAACTTGATTGGGTTTCATTTTTATCGTACTATGCCAAGTGTCATTGTATTTATCGGTTATCTGTTGAAGAATCTGTTGCCATCGGTAGCTACCCTGAAGTGAGAATTGCTTATATAATTTACTTTTCAACGTTCTTATAACACGTTCTACTATGGCCGCCTTCTTTGAACTGTATGTGGAATAATGTAAAATATTAAGCCTTTCCAACAGTGCAGATACACGCTGATTGTAGAATTCCCGTCCTTGATCAGTTTGTAGTAAACGAGGTGTATATCCGGCTCTTTTAAATATCCTCTCCAAGGCTTTGACTATACACTCGGCCGTCTTACTTTTAACGCCTTCCGTCCAAAGGAATTTGCTGTAGCAGTCTATTACGACTAATATGTATCGATATCCTTGGTTTTGCTTTGCATATGCTTGCATATCAGCTAGATCGGCTTGAAACAAATCTGCGAATCCTTTAATGATTGTTCGTCGTCGTGGGAAATTCCTTCGTGCCGGCTTGTGCAACTCATCAACTAACTGCTTTTTTATTTCACTCATCGCAAATTATCAGTCTCTCTGTTGTATAGATATGTTTTTGCCCTCATCCGTCAAAAAATACTATTTCACAACTGTTTATGAATGTCCTTATATATCTCAATATTAAAATAGAACATAATCTGGTGTTTCAATTTGAAATTTATGGCCTCTGTCGATGAACGGTGATGTGTCCTTATCCCCATCAATCAAAATATTATACTCCGCTATCAGCGTGAAACTGATTTTAGGAGTTAAAGGGTACTTTTGGAATTGCAAAGCATCTCCCTTTTTCAATGGAAATCCTTCAAACAGTAAATGTCTATCCTGCTCTTTTATTTCACGACCATTTACGTATACTCTTATATCCCTATGTACCGTTAGACGTCTCACAATCATATCCATCACGATAGGAATATAAGGAATGTCATTTATGAAGTAAAATCGCTTGTTGGTCCTTTCTACGCCTTCGAAATTTTCAATGTAGACAGCACGTAGACGCTTCTTATCGATGATCTCGGCCTCCATAACCTGTTTTATTTCAGATCTCCTTGAAAAGGTAATATCGTCAAACGTTGAAGCACATGATGTTGAAGAGGAATTTTCATTGAATTTCCTCTTACGTCCAAATTTGTCTATTGTGTTAACACCACTCATCTTTAAGTTTAACTGATATAATATGAACGATATGCTGATTAATATATGATACCACTTTCATACAATTCCTCTATTATTGACAAAATCTCATTATCATGACCCTTGTGACCTGCATTTTTGGAGCTATATAATAATCGTAGTCGATCAATTAATTCACTTGGATGATTCCAGTAAATATAATCTTTATTATGTCCACGATGATATAATTTTAACGCTGAAAAGCGTCTCTTGCCATTAAGCATTATTTTTTTGCTGCTGTTCAGACTGCCACCTTTTTTCTTCCATTGTGGTGGTTGTTTTGTCGTTTTGGTTTTCTTTTTAAACGTTGGTGGTTGTGGTGGTGGTAGCCTTCTAACCGACGAAGTTGTCGCGGTGGTCGATCTAGTTGAATATACCTTTTGTTGTTGTTGATCTTTTTTTTCCGTTTCCGTGGTCGCATCATCTTCTGGCTCACTCGTTTCGCTCGTTGTAGTATCCGCTCTTGAAACTATAGATCTAGATGGAGTTTCAATCGGCGATACTCTTCTCGGTAATTTAGACCTTGATGTGGTGGGAGTGTGTCTCGATGTGATTAAATATGGTGTTGCCGGTGCTGGCGGCGGCGGCGGAGGTGGTGGTGGTGGTATTATTTCAGCTTTCTTAGGTATTTTTAGCTGTTTTGTTATTGGTTCATATATTTTTTCTAATACCCGCTTGTCGGCAAACTGTCTCTGTTTAAAGATATTAAATTTTTTACGCACAGCTTCCGTTGCATCTATTAGTTCACGTTGTAACTTAAGTTCCGAATTCGACATTTTATTTTCAATCGTTATCGATGTGTTCAGTTTGTTGTCCAACAGTCAAGTGATATATTCAACGATGTCATTTAAGGATATATAAACTTATCGAATCCCTTTCTATATCTACCATTATCTATCGGGCTATCCTTACATATCACCAAAAACCCATGATCATCCTTCCAACATTCAGCACACATTTTCTGAAACTGTTCATACGTTACATCTGGTGAGACATGATCGTTAAAAATGTGACGCAAATTTAAGGAATCCACCCTAAAACAAATCAAAGTGTTTAAATTATCCCTAATTAATTGTTTCGGAACTTTTGAATATGTTTGGCATAAATAAAAACAGTCGATACGCTTATGCCGACCATAACTGAAGTATGACTGGATTATAGACTGCTTTTCACACATAATGTCGTCGAATATGAAGACAGAGTCCGGTTCGGCGTTTGACGGTTCCACAATATCTTCGGCATTGCTGAACGTATACACCCCTAAGCCTTCGATAGGTTCTAAAATTTTTTGCAGGTATTGATATTTGGGCTGGTATAATGACTTTGAATAAATATAGACGTTGGAAAAGTACAAACCCTGAGGGTCTAAAATTAAACTAATAACCACATTCGTCTTTCCGGCATTCGATGGGGCAACAATAATGGCACGAATCGTAGAAGGTAGCAGCGGTCCATGACGTTGCGCCTGCTCTTGACACGTATTCACCACATTTACCTTATTATCCAGGTTTTCGACCTGTAGTCGATGATTCTGCTGTTCGATGCGCATCTCACCACGGTCTGAATATATATAAATAGATAACTAAGAGACGAATGTTATTTAAATGCTAACCTTCGGCCGAGAAGAACGGTCAGGTGGTAAACTGATCAATTCGCTAATAGATAATTTACCAGTGGAACTTCACCTTCCTGGAGGATACCAGTGGTGTGGCCCGGGTACCCGGATAGATAAACGCCTATCCAGAGGAGATCCTGGAATCAACCAGCTTGATAAAGCTTGTAAAGAGCACGATATTGCGTACAGGGATAACAGCGATTTATCGAAACGTCACGAGGCGGATCGTATTCTCGAACACAGGGCTTGGGAAAGAGTTGTTTCCAAGGACGCTGGATTTAAGGAAAAAGCTGCATCTTATTTAGTTACAAACGTAATGAAGTTGAAGCGGCGTTTAGGTTTGGGTTGTAGAAGCAATGTTGTTGCTGTTAACAACAGCTCTCAACCTGCAAGAAAAAAAACAAGGAAAACGCGGGTGAAGAAAAGGAACCGTACAGGTCTGGGATGTGCGCAATATCCGAAAAAAAACAGGAGAGGAAATGTTCGAAAAAAGAAGAAAACTAAACTGAACAGAAAGACTGGCGGTAAATTATCTTTCCGGTCTAATTTTATACAAAAGATACGTAATGCCTTGAGGAATGGAATCCACTCAAAATCTAACATCAGCAGTGGTGGGGGTGATGTACAACAGGCGGTAAAAATTGCTCTGCGGGCAGCACGTCGAGCGCTAAAGGCTATGGGTGGGAGGCAGCGCGTTCAAATTCCACGAGTGATACCTGTCCCAAAAACCGGCGGTGTTTTGCCTCTAATACCGATATTTGCCGGACTCTCAGCGCTAGGATCTCTGGCCGGATCGGTTTCTGGTATAGCTAAAGCCGTACATGATGCCAGAATAGCACGATCGCAGTTGGAGGAAGCGAAACGTCATAATGCAGCTATGGAAAGTAATTCTGCTGTGGTATCTGTCCCTGTTAGTGGTAATGGATTGCACTTGAAACCATATCGAAAAGGCTTTGGTTTATATCTGACCAACTACAAGAACTTGTCAAAAAACTAATTGCGCTGCCTCGAAGACCCCTTACAAACTATGACATTGAATATTTTGCCAGAGACGTTTTACACATACCACATTTTAGAGGTGTATTTATGCGTGAAGCATTGCCACAGAAAGGACCCCGTGAAAATGAATCCTTCGTTATAAATCTGGATGATTTACATGCTCCAGGTTCTCACTGGTGTGCCGTACAAAAGAAAGGTTCTACAGTGAATTACTATGACAGCTTTGGAGATCTGGAACCCCCACCTGAATTGATAGCATACCTACAGCGGCAGACATCCCCTCCAATTAGAATTTTCTATAATTACGAGCAGCAGCAAGACTTTGATACAGTGTGGTGCGGTCACTTGTGTTTGGCGTTTCTATCATCGTCTTCGTTTCGCTTATGCTAACCGATCGCAATACGATGGATAGGGAATCCATTAAAAGGATGAGCAAATCTCTCAAGGCATACTCCAAACACAAAAGATTAGGCAGGATGAGCGTTGAAGAATTGAAAAATCTACCCAAGGAGGTTATTATTGCGTGCGCTGCAGATCAAATCGCTCAAGTGTGGCAGAAACTACCAGAACATCTACGAAACGATAAGGATATATGGCAGTATTCGTATTGTACCGAACATTTTGGTAATAATAAAACAAACGAAGATGAGTTTGACGGTCCACCACCGAAGAGGTTATTCTGCTGCTATTGCAATATGTCAGATGTGAACATTGATGTTGGAAAGTCGAATCACGATGGAAGCAATCAAACTGTATACAATGTTAATAATAATGATGATGATGATGATGATAACTCCAAATGTTATAAATTGTTATTTAATTGTTGTTGTAATCAACAGTAATAAAAGATCTCAATATGATATGATAGTAGTCAGTTCTTTAATACCTATCGACCTAAGCGGAAGTATGTCTCGAACTTTTACGCTCATTAGCGATACAAGTGTTTTAAGCTCTAACTTTTACCCGCCTATTGAGCTGGAACAATCTAAATCTTATGGCTTGGGTTTAATAGGATTTTACTCTTATAACTCTATTTTCAACATTGATGAAACAAATAACAGGGTGGGATTTGTTAGCAAAAGTACAAAAGTTCAGACCGCGATAATTTCCCGATATGTCGTAAAGATTCCCCCGGGAGCCTATGAAATCAGCGAGATAAATATGGCTATTAAACGAGGTCTAGCGAAAATTATCGATGACAACAATGATCAGTTGTTTAATCTACAAGCTAACAATAATACGCTTAAATGTGAAGTTATGTCATCAACATTTGACATCGATTTTGGTCTTCGTCATTCAGTGGGTCCTGTATTAGGGTTTGAAACAAAGAAGCCATTAGCGGCTAATACAAAACATGAATCTAATTCACCGGTTAATATCACGAAGGTTAGGCTTATACGTATAGACTGTAATATAGTAACCGGGGCATATTTGAATGAGGATGAACAGCATACACTCTTCGAGTTTGATATAGACGTTGAAGCCGGATACAAACTTACCAAGGAGCCAACTAACATTATATATATGCCAGTTCACCCGAGCGGTCGTCAGTTTATCGATAACATTACAATACGCATCTTAGATGACAACGGACATCTAATCAATTTCCGCGGGGAGAAAGTTATTGTAAAGGTCGAACTGAAGAAATTGTCATAATAATAATGGGTTTCGTTTATAAAAAAAATAATGTTTCAATGGTTATAAACCGAAGGGGGGATGACAGTGGTAAATCTAAAAAGAAATCAAACAATAAAAGAAGGCGATCTATGATCCATGCGCCCAGTATTGTACTGAACGCACAGCAGTTACAACGAGCGCAGCAGCCACAGAACAACGACAGCAGCAGCAGCAGCAGCAGTTTCGATCTAGAGCTGCCGTATAAAATTTCAAAGCGAGATATTGAATTTCTAAAATCCATAGGATTGCGACCTCGACAACCATGACATTCAACAGCAATTTCACCAATAGCGAGAAACTTGAAGTATTCGAAGAGCCAGTCTTTGATGATTCACTCGTTAGCCTGCATGAACATACATACAAGCCTTATGGATCGCCGCAATTCAACAATTCCGATGAGGTGCGAATCGCCGTCAACTTTCAAGATCTGATACTTGACATTTCCAACAGTTATCTGTACATTGAGGGTACGTTTACACCCAGTGAAGCCAACAGAATTTGCTACCTTACAAATAACACGTTTGCGTTTCTATTCGATGAGATTCGCTATGAGCTAGGCGGTGAACAAGTTGCTCTAGTACGAAAACCAGGTATTACGACGGCACTAAAAACAATGGTGTCACTTGACAAATCACATGCTCAAGCTCTTATTACAACCGGTTGGGGTTTGAAGGTGGACAACCAATGTCTGCTGGATGAGACCAGTCATACGTTCAGCGGTAAATTGCCCTTGAGCTACTTGATGGGCTTTGCTGAGGACTACAACAAAGGCATCGTAAACGTCAAACACGAGCTCATCCTCATCATTGCACGCAGTTTCAAAAACAGTTACTTTGGAGAAGTTGATGCTGAGGTTAAAATCAACAAGATTGAATGGAAGATTCGACATGTGATACCGGAGGATCGTTATAAGCTAAAACTTTTAACACGTATGAAGAAAAATGCCATTGTAAAGGTGCCTTATCGCATGTGGGATTTATATGAACTCCCTGCATTACGTCAGACCTCCTCCGATGTGTGGTCCTTGAAAACGAGCACTAATCTTGAAAAACCCCGTTATGTAGTTATAGCATTCCAAAATGCTAACAATTATGACAATCGACAGGCAGATGCCACCAAGTTTCTACATGTTAATGTTAGCGATATTCGTCTCTTTCTAAATTCTAGCGTATATCCATACGAGCGATGGAATTTAAATTTCAACAAGAAACTCTATGCTCCAGCTTATTATGCATATGAGCAATTCCAAAGTAGCTATTACAACCGGTCAACATCTGATTCGCTCATGGATTATGGTGAATTTCTCTTAAATCCTGTATTTGTAATTGATTGCTCTCATCAAGCTGATGCTTTAAAATCGTCAACTGTCGATATCAAGATTGAATTTGAAACACGCGAGCAAGCCTTTCCAGCCAACACCAAGGTATATGCTATTGTTTTTCACGATGCCTTTCTAACATACAACTCTCTAGATGGCATTGTTAGCAGAATGACCTCACTGTAAATATTTTAAATACCCCCTCTCCTCTACTTCATCCCCTCCACGCTTCAATTCACATATGTTTCTATACATACATCTTATTTCTCTCAGTTGAATTTGAGGTGTACGTTGTTGTTGTTGTACTGATTGCTCCGCGATAATATGTATTCAGAACCGTCATATTTAGTAGTAGATATTCAAGGATTTCAATATGGAAGAGGCGGCAACTTTATAGTCAAGGAACTTGCAGCTGTGTGTTTGCAGAGCAGAAGGTATATGCATGTTCTGTTTAAACCACCCAAACCTTTTAAGAAGTTATCTAAGCGAGAGCAATCTCAATATCGTTGGTTAGAAGGGAACTATTTGGGCGGTATAAGATGGTCGGATGGATATGCTGATCTAAACATGTTACCATCTTTATTGCGTAAAATGCTTACATCATGCACCACAAATAAGAAGAGGAAGAATTCAACAGATATGGACACGCAACCCATAGACGATGTGTATATACTATGCAAGGGAAGTGAGAAGAAAACCATTCTACAATCCTATATCGATCATAATGATATGGGTATTGCTGCCTCAGTTGTTGATTTGGATGATTATCGAGCATACTTGCCCGATATTGAAAGCCTGCATACGGCAGAACCATCGGACATACCAACATGTCTCTTCCACAACTGTCGAAAGGAATGTACACATTGCGCATTAAAAAATGTATGGTACATATGTAATATTCTGTCATGCTATAATTTACGTTACATATTGTAGAAGAAGAAATCAATAAAGAAAATTATAAGAATAATGACATTATTTTATTCTAATATTAGTATTAAAAATCCGGGGAAAATGAATGCATCTAATAAGATACTATTTATCAACATGCAAATTCAAATAATTTTTTTTAATAATAAGTTACTATTTATCAACATGCAAATTCAAATCATATTTCTCATCCCGTCACATAAAAAAATCGAAAAATTAAAAAATTTTGATCGCGATAGCGAATTACACATGCTCACACAGGCTAATATGCAAATGATTGATACAGATCCCCCATCAGAGGTCTACTCTTCATTATAGCATATCGGAAGCGAATATGTCCATTAAAAGGCACAATTGGTCAAACTAGCAATATTAAAAACGATGCATTCACTTTAAAAACAGATGCTTCATTATAACAAATCGAAAGCGCAGACGACCATTAAAAGGGACAATTGGCCAAATTAACAATATTAGAGACCATGCAGTCACTTTAATACGGCATCCTGTTACGCTTTCTGGTAACAGTTGCTTCATTATAGCAAATCGTAAGCGAAGACGTCCATTAAAAGACAATTAGTCAAACTAACAATATTAGAGACGATGCATTCATTTTAAAACGGCATCCTATCATGGATTCTGGAAACAGTTGATTCATTACAGCAAACTGGAAGCGAAGACGGCCATTAAAACCCACAATTGGTCAAACTAATAATATTAGAGACAATGTATTGACTTTAATACCGCATCCTCTTATACTTTCTGGAAATCGTTGCCTCATTATAGCAGATCAGAAGGGAAGACGACCATTAAAAGATACAATTGGTCAAACTAACAATATTACAGACAATGCATTCACTTTAGTAGGGCATCCTCTTATGCCTTCTATATATGTTTGCGTCATTATAGCATATTGGAAGCGAAGACGACCATTAAAGGCCACAATTGGTCTATCTAACATTATTAGAAGCGATGCATTCACTTTAATACGGCATCCTTTTATCCATTCGGGAAACAGTTGCTTCATTATAGCATATCCGAAGCGAAGACAACCATTAAAAGGCACAATTCATCAAACTAACAATATTAGAGACAATGCATTCACTTAAATACGGCATCCTCTTATGCTTTCTGGAAATAGTTGCGTCATTCTAGCAGATGGGAAGCGAAGACGACCATTAAAGGCCACAATTGGTCAAACTAACAATATTAGAAACGATGCATTCATTTTAAAATGCATCGTTTCTAATATTGTTAGTTTGACCAATTGTGGCCTTTAATGGTCGTCTTCGCTTCCCATCTGCTAGAATGACGCAACTATTTCCAGAAAGCATAAGAGGATGCCGTATTTAAGTGAATGCATTGTCTCTAATATTGTTAGTTTGATGAATTGTGCCTTTTAATGGTCGTCTTCGCTTCGGATATGCTATAATGAAGCAACTGTTTCCCGAATGGATAAAAGGATGCCGTATTAAAGTGAATGCATCGCTTCTAATAATGTTAGATTGACCAATTGTGGCCTTTAATGGTCGTCTTCGCATCCTTTTATTCATTTAGGAAACAGTTTATTCGTTATAGCATATCGGAAGCGAAGACGACCATTAAAAGGCACAATTGATCAAACTAACAATATTAGAGACAATGCATTCACTTAAATACGGCATCCTCTTATGCTTTCTGTAAATAGTTGCGTCATTCTAGCAGATAGGAAGCGAAGACGACCATTAAAGGCCACAATTGGTCAAACTAACAATATTAGAAACGATGCATTCACTTTAGTACGGCATCCGCTTATGCTTTTCTGGAAAAAGTTGCTTGATTATAGCATATAGAAAGCGAAGACGACCATTTAAAGGCACAATTGGATAAACTAACAATATTGGAGACGATGCATTCATTTTAATACGGCATCATCTTACGCTTTCTGGTAACAGTTGCTTGATTATAGCAGATCGGAAGCGAAGAAAACATTTAAAATACACAATTGGTCAAACTAACTATATTAGAGACAAAGCATTCATTTTAATACGGCATTTTCTTATGCTTTCTAGTAACAGTTGCTTCATTATAGCAAATCGGAAACGAAGACGACCATTAAAAGACAATTGGTCAATCTAACAATATTAGAGACGATGCTTTCCTATTAATACGGCATCCTCTTATGCATTCTGGAAACAGTTGTTTCATTATAGCATATCGGAAGCAAAGATGACCATTAAAAGGCACAATTGATCAAACTAACAATATTAGAGACAATGCATTCACTTTAATACGACATCCTCTTAAGCTTTCTGTAAATAGTTGCTCCATTATAGCATATGTGAAGCAAAGACGACCATTAAAGGCCACAATTGGTCAAACTAACAATATTAGAAACGATGCATTTACATTAATACGGCATCCTCTTATGCATTCTGGCAACAGTTGCTTCATTATAGCATATAGGAAGCGAAGACGACCATTAAAAGGCACAATTGGTCAAACTAACAATACTAAAGACAATGCATTCACTTAAATACGGCATCCTCTTATGCTTTCTGTAAATAGTTGCGTCATTCTAACAGATGGCCAGTGAGGACGACCATTAAAGGCCACAATTGGTGAAACTAACAATATTAGCAACGATGCATTTCACTTTAATACGGCATCCTCTTATGCATTCTGGAAACAGTTGCTACATTATGGCATATCGGAAGCGAAGACGACCATTAAAAGGCACAATTGATCAAACTAACAATATTAGAGACAATGCATTCACTTAAATACGGCATCCTCTTATGCTTTCTGTAAATAGTTGCGTCATTCTAGCAGATGCGAAGCGAAGACGACCATTAAATTCACAATTGGTCAAACTAACAATATTAGAAACGATGCATTCACTTTAGTACGGCATCCTCTTATGCATTCTGGAAACAGTTGCTTCATTATAACAAATCGAAAGCGAAGACGACCATTAAAAGGGACAATTGGTCTAATTAACAATATTAGTGACCATGCAGTCACTTTAATACCGCATCCTCTCACTTTCTGGAATCAGGTGCATCATTATACCTGATCGGAAGCGCAGACATCCATTAAAAGACACAATTGGTTAAACTAACAATATTAGAGACGATGATGAATTCTTTTTAATACGGCTTCCTCTTATGGAAAACTAACTATATTAGAGACAAAGCATTCACATTAATACGGCATCCTCTTATGCATTCTGGCAACAGTTGCTTCATTATAGCCTATAGGAAGCGAAGACGACCATTAAAAGGCACAATTGGTCAAACTAACAATATTAAAGACAATGCATTAACTTAAATACGGCATCCTCTTATGCTTTCTGTAAATAGTTGCGTCATTCTAGCAGATGGCAGCGAAGACGACCATTAAAGGCCACAATTTGTGAAACTAACAATATTAGAAACGATGCATTCACATTAATACGGCATCCTCTTATGCATTCTGGAAACAGTTGCTACATTATGGCATATCGGAAGCGACGGCGACCATTAAAAGGCACTTTTGTCAAACTAACAATATTAGAGACAATGCATTCATATTAGGAATGATGCATTCACTTTAATACTGCATCCTGTTATGCTTTCTGGTAACAGTTGCTTCATTATAGCAAATCGGAAGCGAAGACGATCATTAATTAATAGACAATTGGTCAAACTAACAATATTAGGGACGACGCACCCATTTTAATACGGCATCCTCTCATGCATTCTGGAAACAGTTGCTTCATTACAGCAAACTGGAAGAGAAGACGGCCATTAAAAGGCACAATGGTCAAACTAACAATATTAGAGACACTGTATTGACTTTAATACCGCATCCTCTTATACTTTCTGGACACCGTTGCCTCATTATAGCAGATCGGAAGCGAAGACGACCATTAAAAGACACAGTTGGATAAACAACAATTTTAGAGACGATTTAATACGGCATGCTCTTATGCATTCTGGAAACAATTGCTTCATTATAGCAGATCGAAACCGAAAACGACCATTACAAGGAACAGTTGGTCAAACTAGCAATATTAGAAGCGATGCGTTTACTTTAATACGGCATCCTCTTGTGCATTCTGGAAACAGTTGCTTCATTATAGCAAATCGAAAGCCAAGACGACCATTAAAATGCACTATTTGTCAAACTAACAATATTAGAGGCAAAGCAGTCACTTAAATAAGGCATCCTCTTGTGCTTTCTGTAAATAGTTGCTTCATTATAGCAGATGGGAARCTAAGACGTTCATTAATAGGCACAATTGGTCAAACTAGCAATATTAGAAACGATGCATTCACTTATATCATATTATACGGCTTCCTCTTATGCACTCTGGAAACAGTTGCTCATTATAGCATATCGGAAGCGAAGACAACCATTAGAAGGCACAATTGATCAAACTAACAATATTAGAGACATTGCATTCACTTAAATACGGCGTCCTCTTAAGCTTTCTGTAAATAGTTGCGTCATACTAGCAGATGGGATGCGAAGACGACCATTAAAGGCCACAATTGGTCAAACTAACAATATTAGAAACGATGCATTCACTTTAGTACGGCATCCTCTTATGTATTCTGGAAACAGTTGCTTGATTATAGCATATCGGAAGCGAATACGTCCATTAAAAGGCACAATTGGTCAAACTAGCAATATTAAAAACGATGCATTCACTTTAATACGGCATCCTCTTATGCACTCTGGAAACAATTCCTTCATTATAACAAATCGAAAGCGAAGACGACCATTAAAAGGGACACAATTGGTCAAATTAACAATATTAGAGACCATGCAATCACTTTTAATACGGCATGCTCTTACTTTCTAGAAACAGGTGCTTCATTATACCTGATCGGAAGCGAAGATAACCATTAAAAGACACAATTGGTTAATTTAACAATATTGGAGACTATGCATTCAATTTAATACGGCATCCTCTCATGCATTCTGGAAACAGATGATTCATTACAGCAAACTGGAAGCGAAGACGGCCATTAAAAGGCACAATTGGTCAAACTAACAATATTAGAAACGATGCATTCACTTTAATACGGCATCCTCTTTTGCATTCCGGAAACAGTTGCTACATTATAGCATATCGGAAGCGAAGCCGACCATTAAGTCACTTTGGTCAAACTAACAATATTAGAGACACTGTACTGACTTTAATACCGCGTCCTCTTATACTTTCAGGAAACCACTGTCTCATTATAGCAGATCGGAAGCGAAGACGACCATTAAAGGCCGCAATTGGTCAAACTAACAATATTAGAAACGATGCATTCACTTAATACGGCATCCTCTTATGCCCTCTGGAAACAGTTCCTTCATTACAACAAATCGAAGGCGAAGACGACCATTAAAAGGGACAATTGGTCTAATTAACAATATTAGAGACCATGCAGTCACTTTAATTCGGCATCGTCTCACTTTCTAGAAACGTGTTTCATTATACCTGATCGGAAGCGAAGACAACCATTAAAAGACAATTGAGTTAAACTAACAATATTGGAGACGATGCATTCAATTTAATACGGCATCCTCTTACGCTTTCTGGTAACAGTTGTTTCGTTATAACAGATCGAAAGGGAAGAAAACAATTAAAATACACAATTGGTCAAACTAACTATATTAGAGACAAGGCATTCATTTTAATACGGCATTGTCTTATGCTTTCTGGTAACAGTTGCTTCATTATAGCATATCGGAAGCGAAGACCAACATTAAAATACGCAATTGGTCAAACTAACAATATTAGGAACGATGCATTCACTTTAATACTGCATTCTGTTATGCTTTCTGGTAGTTGCTTCATTATAGCAAATCGGAAGCGAATACGACCATTAAAAGACAATTGCTCAAACTAACAATATTAGAGAACCCGCACGCATTTTAATGCGGCTTCCTCTTATGCATTCTGGAAACAGTTGATTCATTACAGGAAACTGGAAGCGAAGACGGCCATTAAAAGGCACAATGGTCAAACTAACAAAATTTAGAGACGTTGCATTCACTTTAACACGTTGGCTGCTGCAGCGTGTAAGCTAGAACTTCACCCTTGCTAACATTTTTTTTTACATAGTTGTCTTGATTATTATATTGAAGTACTAAATATTATCAAATAGAGTTCAAAAACAGTTTTTTTGTTATATTACACTCTTTTTTTACTCTTATAAAATATTCCCTCCTTAGCTTTTCCGATTGTTTTAATGTGTCCATTGATGTTATTAGAGACTGTTTGTTAGAGACTTTTCGAAATCGGTGACCTTGTCCGAGGTCAACAGCTCATCCTTCTTGCCTTGCATCTCCTTGCGCAAAAACTACATTGGATGCCTGGCGATTTTGTGCTGATATATCAGGCATTTCAAATTATATGCAAAACCAACATCTCAAAGTGCGTGCAACTGGGCATCAAAGTCTCAAAAGTCCTCTCTTGGAATGCTCAATTTTCAGTTTTTTAACGGCACAATAACCAAAGTTATGGACGTTTAAACCACCGAATGGCACAACACGTGAACACGGTTCTACAGATAATGCCAAGAGGGTTGTTTCCTCAACCAATTTACTTTCGGGTAAGTCAGATGTATTTTTATATTCATCTACAGGCCCCTGGGAGGAAGGCAAATACAAAAACTCGGGGCCATTCCACCACAGATCGCATTTCAACAACTCGGAGGGAAATAATCCCCGACTGGCGGGGTCCGCGGGATTCTGGTCTTCTGGAACGAATCTCCACAAGGCGGTCGGTGCATATTCATGAATCTGTGATACACGATTCTACAAATGTTACAAATATTAAGCTTAAAGGGAGGTGTTCTTATCCATGACAAGGCAGTAGAAGAGTGAAAAACAAATGGGTTCCGACAAAGATAATTCAGAAAAGCAAGGAGCTATGTGATTTAGCAATTTTGAGAGTAAGTGAACAGCTCCAAACTCTAAACGTGGTATCGTCCATATCTTTAAGAGTGTAACACGGGTTTTAGCGATAATGAGAGACAAAGATACGTTTTCATCTGAAGACAAGAAGATTAACAACGAGGAATTTCAACATTATGCAACCGAGAAAATTCGTTTTGGATACGCTCCCAATGCATGCAATGCATCAAATATTTTAAGTTAAAGATAAAAGGAGCAATGTACCCATTATTGGCGTACGTTCTAGCTATTCTAGAAAGAATCCCTCGTTTTGTGGGGGGGTTCTGAAGTCTTCAATTTTCATTAGCTATCTACCAAATTAAACCTAAAACTTTAAGAAGAACGAGCAGCTATAGGTAAAGAATTTGTAGAATTTTGATTTATTTGAGGATGTAAGCTCGCCCACTTACCCAATTCAAATCCACCAAGTTTAAAAAAAGCGGTAAGCTCTTGTAAGAGATTCAACTTCTTGGACGGTGTCACCGCCCGTGAGAATATCATCAACAAAACGGCACTGTGCGATCATTTTTGCAGCGTTGGGGCATTCAGATCCATGATCATGTTACAAATGAGAAATAAATCGCAAAGCTAAAAAGGGACTTGAAGCCGCACCGAAGATAACTCGTGTGTGCTCCCATTCCAGTAAGGGATTGCAATCGTGAAACCTCCTAAAAATATGTAAATACTGACCATCCTCTGGATATACTTCAATTGAGCGGAACATCTGGCATATATCGCAAGTAAACAATTTTGAAAAATCTGAATTTTGTGATTATACGACCTATATCGGTTTGCAACTTAGGGCTTGGAATAAGAAAATTATTTAAACTATTCCCGTTAGAATCATTTTCTGCAGGATTAAATACAACGCCTTAACTACTCCATGATGTGTCATAACATAACAAGAGGGGGGGTGTTAGCAATTACAAGTTGCTCTTGTAAAATGTATTCTTGAATATTTTCCGAATAACGTTTGTGAAAATTAGAATCCTTCCTAAATCGCGATTCTAGTTCAGTTCAGTTGCGTCATTATAGCAGTTCGGAAGCGAAGACGACCATTAAAAGACAATTGGTTAATCTAGGAATATTAGAGACGATGCATTCCCTTTAATACGGCATCCTCTTATGCATTCTGGAAACAGTTGCTTCATTAAGCAAATCGGAAGCGAAGACAACCATTAAAAGGCACAATTGGAAAACTAGCAATATTAGAGACGATGCATTCACTTTAATACCGCATCCTCTTCTACATTCTGGTAACAGCTGCTTCATTATAGCAGAACGAAAGCGAAGACCATTAAAAGGCACAATTGGTCAAACAATATTTGAGACGATGCATTCACTTCTTCGCTTCCCATCACCTACAACGAAGCAACTATTTCCAGAAAGCATAATAGGATGCCGTATTAAAGTGAATGCATTGTCTCTAATATTGTTAGTTTGACAAATAGTCAAAATTACCCTTTTTAAATTTCTGCCATTAATGGACCAATATGTTTGCCGCAGATGATTCAAAAGCGCTTGCGTATCCAGATGGAAGTGTCTATGTGTTCATATGTGACTATCATTTTTGTTAAGTGGATTTTCTCAGATAAAATTATTTGATGTTTTTCATTAAAATTCAGCATGGAATTACGAATTCTTCCGCGTTGCTCCATGATTTGATCTCCTTTTGCTGTGATAAGCAAATCACTTCTTCATTAAAATCTTCTAGCTGAGATCTTTATAAGTGCAGCCTCGGCGTACTCCAATTCCTCCACACTTAATGGTCCGGTTATAGGCCATATATTATCGTTAAATTTTGACCTTTTAATAAATCTCAAGCAATAAGCTGTAATTCTTTGCAGTTTGAGTGAATTAGAAAACTTTAGAAAGAAATTGTAAGTAGTTGTAGCTAAATTGCAGCCCAATTTTGTAGCTTTCAGCTCTAGTTCACTCTCTGAAATTTCCTGAATAGGCTACTTACAAGGCCCCAACTGCTCGCCCTGTGATATCCACTTTGGTCCTTTCCACCATATGGAAAGTTTAATAAGTTGTTTGGGAGAACATCCTCTTGATTATTATTATTATGAGCTGAATTGTGTTTGGGGTTGATCCATTTCCAGCTACCGCTATCAGTTAACATCTGGATATCTGCAACTCGATTCGAGACGGAGGTTTGAACTTGTGAGCTGGAGTTTTGATCCATGTCAACGTAATTGTAGTCAGATTAAGGAACTACCTTGCTTATTTTAAGACGAATTACTGACAAATTTGCGAGTAATTGCGCCGCACACAACTCTAATCTGGGTAATATTACTTCTTTTCAATGGTGCAACTCTAGATTTGGAACAGAGTAAATGAGTTTCAGATGACACTGCATTCCTCGTTTGAATAAAGATGCAAGCACCATAAGCGGCTTCTGAAATATTACAGAAGCCATGTAGTTGACAATCCTCTACGTTTTCTATAATAACCTTTCTAGGAATCTTTAATTCAGATAACAAATTCAGTTCACAAGTAATTATGTTCCAAGCCTTTGCAATATTATCAGGAACTACTTCCTCCCAACCAAGATTAGTTTGCCACAACTGTTGTATTAAAATTTTTGTTCGGCACGTGATGGGGCCTAGTAAACCTAAGGTGTCAAATAGTTTTGCAATTTGTGATAAAAGGATTCTCTTAGTAAGATGCCAATTGTTATTTTCAGATTCAAACTATGATAAGCCATCAAAATGTGCATTCCAATATAAACCTAACATTTTAGTAGGTTGCGAACTGTCTAGCAATTGTATTGGGTCTCCAGAGGTATTTTCGATACTTTCAGCAGTCTTACATCATTTGAAGACCATTTCCGTAAATTGAATCCTCCAGATTTGAGAAGCGCATGCATTTGATCTCTTAGTAACCTTGTTTCGTCTATGCTGCTTCTACCTGTTACCAAATCGTCGACGTAGAAATCACGCTTGAGTACTTCACTGGCTACAGCAAAATTATCACCTTCATAATCGGCAAGCTTAAGCAAGCACCGTACTGAGAGATAGGGTGCTGAACTTGTCCCGTAAGTTATGGTTATAAATTCATAAGTTTTTAGCTCTTCCAATTCATTTGCTCTCCATAGAATTTTTTAATATTTTGTCATCCGGATGTACTTTTATTTGGCCGTACATTTTTTCTATATCTGCAGTTATCACGTACTGGTGCGTTCGGTATCTTAAAATTATCTCGAATAATCTATCTTGAATTCTTGGGCCAACCATTTGTATCTCATTTAAGGAAACACCTGTGCTTGAAGCTGCAGAAGCATCAAATACTACTGTAATTTTGGTACTAATATTTAAAATGCCGTATTAAAGTAAATGCATCTTCTCTAATATTGTTAGTTTGACCAATTGTGTAATTTAAATGTTTTCTTCGTTTAGAATCTGATATAATGATGCAACTATTTCCAGAAAGCATATGAGGATGCCGTATTAAAGTGAATGCATTGTCACTAATATTATTAATTTGACCAAAGTGCCTTTTAATGGTAGTCTTTGCTTCCGATTTGCTATAATGAAGCAACAGTTTCAGGAATGCATAAGATGTTGCTGTATTAAAGGGAATGCATTGTCTCTAATATTGTTAGTTTGACCAGTAGTGCATTTTAATGGTCGTCTTAGCTTCCGATTTGCTATAATGAAGCAGCTGTTTCTAGAAAGCATAAGAGGATGCCGTATTAAAGTGAATGCATTGTCTCTAATGTTGTTAGTTTGACCAAAGTGCCTTTTAATGGTCGTCATCGCTTCCGATTTGCTATTGTTATGTTACTGGGTGTTCAAAATGAAGCGTAGTGGACTCAAACAATCAGTAAACAGGAAAAGAAATTCTTTTTATTAACTTCAAAAACTGCCCTTCAAAAATTGACAAATCTACCTTACCTATATTTTTAAGATAATATTTTGTCGGATAGATCGCTGTCTCTTGAAAACACTGACAAAAAGTTAATAGTCTGACGTTTCGATTACACCTGTAATCTTTGTCAAAGACGAAGAACCTCAAAATTTGCCTGACAAGTTCAAACAAAATTTTGAACAAAATATCTTATTATATTATGGACGCTAAAAGTATTCACCCTCGTATACCTATATTTTTATTTATTTTTTTACCGGCAATCCGCGCACGTCACACTTCACCCTCCTTAAAGATATTTCGTCTCGAAATGTATCTGGTTCTATATGACCGCACTTGCTGAGCTGGTTTCTGATGTGAAAAAGTTGATGTGCAATAATCACGGCCGTTAGTTATCTCGGCTGTGCTTCTTGCTGAACTGTGAATATCTCCAGTATAGAAAGCCAGCCGATTGAAGTGTACTAATCTTAGTTTTCCTTTTGGCAACTTGTTAATTCGGTAAATAACATCATTGATGCGAGTCACCACTTCATATGGTCCTTCCCAATGAGTTTGCAGTTTAGGGGAAAATCCACGACGCCGTTGAGGATTGTACAACCAAACTACGTCCCCAAGCTTGTAACCTCCAGATTCTGCTCTGCTGTCATACCTTTCTTTCATTCGATCGCTTGCAATCTGAATATTCAAGCGAACTTGATCATGAATGTAGTTCATTTTTTCCGCAACTCAATCACATAATCTTCCCTGGCCAAATCTCCGGGTGGAGTACCAAATTTGAAATCACATGGAAGTCTCAGCTCTCGACCTACATATGACAATACTAGCAGGAGTCTGTCCTGTTGTCTCGTGTACGGAAGAGCGATATGCAGGCAAGAACAGATGAAGAAAGTGATCCCAGTCTTTTTGATGATCACCGACTACTTTGGCCAAATTTCGGTTGATCGTCCTGTTCATGCGTTTACCATTACATCAGACTGGGGATGTAATGCGGTTGTTCTTGTCTTTCGTATGTTTAGAACTGAGCATACATTTAGAAAAAAATGAAACTCCAAATTTCTACCTTGGTCTGAATGTATTTCCAAAGGCACTCCGAAATGGCATATCCAATTTTTCATCAAAACTTCAGCCACTGTAACAGACTCCTGATTTGACAAAGCATAAGCTTTTACCCACTTACTAAAGTAGTCCATAACCACCAATATATACTTATTTCTAGATTCTTTTTCGGGGAAAGGACCTGCTACATCAATAGCAATACGTTCAAAAGGGCTGCCCACGTTATACTGGCGCATTGGAGCTTTTCGACATTTCGGTGGTCCATTACTGGCTGCACATATAGTGCACTTCCTGCACCATTCTCTCACATCTGCATTGCTGTTAACCCAGTAAAATCGTTCGCGTAATTTTCCAAGCGTCTTTGCTACTCCAAGGTGACCTGTAGTTCCATTATGTATTTCTTACAAAATTCCATACCTCCTATTTCTGGGAACCAGAACCTGTTGTCGATCTTTTCCTCCCTCTGATCTCTCTAGACCACGTTTCAGAATTCCACCATTCAATATTATGAGTTTCACTGAGCCCAATATGACTTTACATCTGGGGAACAACTAGCAATTTCTTCCCAAGACAGCTTGCGACCCAATTTCTTCCATTCAACGACGTGTTTCAAATGTGGATCAGTCTCTTAATCGCTTTGAATTTGATAGATATGCCAATGGTCATCAACGACGGTTGTCCTTCGAATCTGTGCATCTTTCTCTTCTGCCCTCTGATAATGCTTGCAATCCTCGGGACATGGTCTTCTTGATAGAGCATCTGCATTCCTGTGCCTAATTCCAGCTCTATGCTCTATATCAAAGTTATATATCAAATTCCTGCAGTCTTTCTATCCAACTGGCTACCTGCCCTTCTGGATTTTTAAAGTTCAAAAGCCATTTCAAAACAGCATGATCAGTTCGTAGCAAAAAATTCTTTCCATACAAATATTTGTAGAAATGTTCAGCAGATTTAACTCCAGCCAATAACTCTTCTAGTGACACCGTAGTTTCTTTCTGACTTCGATAGTGTTTTGCTAAAATATCCGATAACTTTTTCTTCTCCGTACTGTTCCTGTGCTAAAATAGTCCCCAAGCCAACGTTGCTAGCATCCGTGTCCAAAATAAACCTTCCCTCAGAAAGAGGTTAGCTTAGAATCGGTGCGCTCGTTAAGGCATCGTTTAAATGCTGAAACGCTTCAGAGCAATCTTTGTCCCACAGGAAACACCTTGCTTCCTCTGTGAGTTTGGTCAATGGTTTTACAATATCAGCAAATCCTCTAACGTATCGACGATAGTACGTACACAGTTCCAGAAAGCTACGCAACTCTTGCTTGTCCTTAGGTACCGGCCATTCGGTAACTACTTTAATTTTCTGCTCGTCTACGGCTACTCCTTCAGATACAGTATGACCAAGGTCTGAAAAAGATGACACTTCTTAGGACCAAGCTTAAGACCTGAATTTCTAAGGCGTTTAAATACCTCCTCTAAATTCTTCAAGTGGTTTTCAAATGAGTTTCCCATCACAATTATGTCGTCAAGGTATACCAGACATGTTTTCCATGATAGACCTCTCAAACTGTTTCCATTAACCTTTCAAAAGTTGCAGGAGCATTACACAGACCAAAAGGCATAACAGTAAACTGCCACAATTCTGTGCCCACTGTAAATGCAGTTTTTTCGCGATCTTCCGGTACCATTTCTACTTGCCAGTACCCACTTTAAAGATCTAGGGCGGAGAAAAACTTTGATCCTACTAACGTGTCCAAAGTATCGTCGATTCCAGGAAGTGGGTAACTATCCTTCGTTACATTGTTTAGTTGACGATAATCTACAAAGAATCGTGTCGAACCATCTTTCTTCTTTACTAATACTACGGGTGAAGACCATGGTCCACTGGTAGACTCAATTACCCCATTCTCTTCCATGTCCTGGATAATTTTGTTGGCCTCTTCACGTTTAGCAATGGGTAGTCTTCTTGGAGCTTGTCGAATGGGACATGCTTCTCCTGTATTGATTCTGTGCTGAACCACACTGGTTTTTCCTTTCTGTCCTTGACCATAGTCGAATACATCCTGGTAGCTGACAATCAAACATTCCAACTGTCTGCGTTGATCAGGTTGCAAGTATTCGGAAGAAATTAAGCTCTTTAGTTTGTCAGGCATGCACATAATTGATTCTACGTCCGCACGAACCTGCCGGAGTATTGAGGAAACAGGAGAACAGTCTAAGACTGTTCCTTTCCTCAAGCATACAGTCATGATTAACGTTCATTAGTAACAACTTGCCTACTGCAATACCTCGTCCTACTTCATGATCGTGACTTCTAGGTTCAAACATCATAATATCCCTGTTAATAAATTCACCCTTCAGATAGCCGGTTACAATGGTTTCGCACCGGTCAGTAATGAAAGTATCTTCAGCCAAAATCACTCGAATGCCGTTTCCAGTCTTTCCATGAATTACAAGTTCTTCTTCATTAATTTTTAATATTCCACGCTTGAGATTCAGTTCAATTCCCTTAGTACCCATGACGTCCATTCCAAGAATGAGTTCATCTTCTATATCAGCTACTAATACGCGGTGAGTAAATGTTGTACTGCCAATCTTAAAAGTGATATCGATATCTTCACCTCTGATGGTAGCTGGCTCCCCTGTTGCAGTACGCAAACACCAATTAGTGGGTTCAATCTTCGCTGGTGTTTTAACGATATCAGGCCTAATGATTGTCTTTGATGCACCTGTATCCAACAACAAGGCCCGCGATTCACCATTAAACAGACTATTATGTTGATGGGAAATGGAACTAACCTTGACAATTTTCTCTGGGACATGTTGAAGAAAGGTCGAGGACTGCCCCTTATCGTCGACCCTAATTAGTTTTCCTGTGACGTGGAAGTCGATACGTCTTTAAACTTTTTGCATCGACTTCTTACATGCCCAACAGCTCCAACAGTGAATCTGTTTTTTTTTTCTCCACACTTTTCTATAATACATCTCACCGTCGCTTCGTTGTTAGGGTCTTCGTTTTCCTCCTTAATATTACGGACTAGTATTGAATTTCTACAGCTTTGCTTAGCAGCCTCGAATTCTAGAGCACGAGCCATGCCTCGAATGCATCGTCTCGAATATTGTTAGACCAATAGTGCATTTTAATGGTCGTGTTAGCTTCCAATTTGCTATAATGAAGCAACTTTATCCAGAAAGCATAAGAGGAAGCCGTATTAAAGTGAATGCATTGTTTCTAATATTGCTAGTTTGACCAAAGTGCCATTTAATGGTCGTCTTCGCTTCCGATTTGCTATAATGAAGCAACAGTTTCCAGAATGCTAAGATGTTGTATTAAAGGGAATGCATTGTCTCTAATATTGTTAATTAGACCAATAATGCATTTTAATGGTYGTSTTAGCTTCCAATTTGCTATAATGAAGAAACTGTWTCCAGAAAGCATCGGAGGAAGCCGTATTAATGTGAATTCATTGTCTCTAATATTATTAGTTTGACCAAAGTGCCTTTTAATGGTAGTATTCGCTTCCGATTTGTTATAATGAAGCAACAGTTTCCAGAATGCTAAGATGTTGTATTAAAGGGAATGCATTGTCTCTAATATTGTTAGTTAGACCAATAGTGCATTTTAATGGTCGTCTTAGCTTCCAATTTGCTATAATGAAGCAATTGTATCCAGAAAGCATAAGAGGATGCCGTATTAAAGTGAATGCATTTTCTTTAATATTGTTAGTTTGACCAAAGTGCCTTTTAATGGTCGTCTTCGCTTCCGATTTGCTATAATGAAGCAGCAGTTTCCAGAATGCCAAGATGTTGTTGAATTAAAGGGAATGCATTGTCTCTAATATTGTTAGTTTGTCCAATAGTGCATTTTAATGGTTGTCTTAGCTTCCGATTTGCTATACTGAAGCAACTGTTACCAGAAAGCATAAGAGGATGCCGTATTAAAGTGTATGTATCGTCTCCAATATTGTTAGTTTGACCAAAGTGCCTTTTAATGATCGTCTTCGCTTCCGATCCGCTATAATGAAGCAACTATTTCCAGAATGCGTAAGAGAATGCCATATAAAGGTAATGCATTGTCTCTAAATTGTTAGTTTGACCAATAGTGCATTTTAATGGTAGGCTTTGCTTCCGATTTGCTATAATGAAGCAACTGTTTCCAGAGTGCATAAGATGCCGTATTAAAGTGAATGCATTATCTCTAATATTGTTAGTTAGACCAATAGTGCATTTTAATGGTCTTGTTAGCTTCCAATTTGCTATAATGAAGCAACTATTTCCAGAATGCATGAGGATGAAGTGTTAAAGCTAATGCATTGTCTCTAAATTGTTAGTTTGACCAATAGTGAATTTTAATAGTAGGCTTAACTTCCGATTTGCTATAATGAAGCAACTATTTCCAGAGTGCATAAGAGGATGCCGTATTAAAGTGATTGCATCGTCTCTAATATTGTTAGTTTGACCGAGTGTGTATTTTAATTATTTTCTTCGCTTCCGATCTGCTATAATGATGCATCTGTTACTAGAAAGCATAAGAGGATGCCGTATTAAAGTGAATGCATCGTCTCTAATATTGTTAGTTTGACCAATGGTGTATTTTAATTGTTTTTTTCGTTTCCGATCTGCTATAATGAAGCAACTATTTCCTGAAAGCATAAGAGGATGCCGTATTAAAGTGAATGCATCGTCTCTAATATTGTTAGTTTGACCGAGTGTGTATTTTAATTGTTTTCTTCGCTTCCGATCTGCTATAATGATGCATCTGTTACCAGAAAGCATAAGAGGATGCCGTATTAAAGTGAATGCATCGTATCTAATATTGTTAGTTTGACCAATTGTGTATTTTAATTGTTTTCTTCGCTTCCGATTTGCTATAATGAAGCAACTGTTTCTAGAAAGCATAAGATGATGCCGTATTAAAGTGAATGCAGTGTCTCTAATATTGTTAGTTTGACCAAAGTGCCTTTTAATGGTCGTCTTCGCTTCCGATTTGCTATAATGAAGCAACTGTTTCCAGAATGCATAAGAGGATGCAGTGTTAAAGCTAATGCATTGTCTCTAAATTGTTAGTTTGACCAATAGTGCATTTTAATGGTTGGCTTAGCTTCCGATTTGCTATAATGAAGCAACTGTTTCCAGAGTGTATAAGAGGATGCCGTATTAAAGTGAATGCATCGTCTCTAATATTGTTAGTTTGACCAATTGTGTCTTTTAATGGTCGCATTCGCTTCCGATTTGCTATAATAAAGCAACTCTTTCCAGAGTGCATAAAAGTATGCCGTATTAAAGTGAATGTATCGTCTCTAATATTGTTAGTTTCACCAAATGTGTCTTTTAATGGTCGTCTTCGCTTCCGATTTGCTACAATGAGGCAAATCTCCAGAATCCAGAGATTTCCAGAGTGCATAAGAGGATGCCGTATTAAAGTGAATGCATTGTCTCTAATATTGTTAGTTTGACGAAAGTGCCTTTTAATGGTCGTCTTCGCTTCCGATTTGCTATAATGAAGCAACTATTTCCAGAATGCATAAGGGGATGCAGTGTTAATCTTAATGCATTGTCTCTAAATTGTTAGTTTGACCAACAGTGCATTTTAATGGTAGGCTTAGCTTCCGATTTGCTATACTATAATGAAGCAACTGTTTCCAGAGTGTATAAGAGGATGCCGTATTAAAGGGAATGCATCGTCTCTAATATTGTTAGTTTGACCAATTGTGTCTTTTAGTGGTCGTCCTGGGTTCCGATTTGCTATATAATGATGCATTTGTTACCAGAAAGCATCCCAAGTAGATCAATGGTATTCATACATATATAAACTACATATTTGCTCAAAAACCGGGACTAGGTTATTAAAAATAATGGTGTTGGTTTATCATATTTTTAAAATTTCATACAAGCATTCTAAATACAAGTGCAATATACTAAAAGGCAATTTGAACATCTGTCTTTAGTAGTCGTTCTAAAAATAGAAAAAAAGTCTATGTCTAGTATTTTATTAAATTTTGCATTTTGGAAGGAAATATTTTTTCGCAAAAAAGTTTTTCAATATTGTACCTATCTTCATCCAGCTTAACTTCTTTTTTGACTTTTTTGTCTGCTGGTATGGAGTATCTGTTATTTATTTTCTCCTATCATCTATGTTGGATTAATATGTAAAAAATTGGAAGGATATGATATTTTATGTTAAATATCATGATATTCTTAAGTTGCCGCGACTGTGAAATTCATGCCACCCAGTTGGCCGGCTCACATATCACGTCTGCCCTTGGACATCGGCTGGGCTTGGAGCAACTGTAGCAGGATCATCTTGGGCCTCTTGTGAAAACTGGTTTCCTCTTCAGCATAATCTCCCAGATTACCAATAAGGGGGTTTTTGTGGACATCCGCTTTGTAGAATGCTTGGGCTACTGCTTCTTGCATGAATTCCTGGATCGACGACCATGTGGACATAACGTTTGATATGTGTAGCGGATGAGTAACCCCATTTAGCACATCCATATGTCATCATCGGCAGAGTATTTTGTTGTAGATCAAGAGCTTGCTGTCTATGCTCAAGTTGCTATTGCGGCTTAACAGACAACAGAGGCTGGTCAGCCCAGTCGTCGTTTTATTAATTACTATATTATAACTAGGTATGAAGCATCACATCTTAAGTATCAAAATGTTTAAGAATATATTTATATAGCATATCATTAATTTCAATAAGTAACGAACACTGATCTCTAGAGATCAGTGGTAATGAACGTTTGTCTTTAAAGTGAACCCATAAATTGTATGTTGTAAATAGATCTTTACAATTTTATTCATGGCAAAGCAGTCGAGAACTTGTAGGAATAGTTTTTTTCATTGATGCTTATATGACTTTTCATGTGTTTGCACCCAAAATATATTAATTAGAAAACAATTTCGAACATCAAGTGAATTACACTTGTGGTTTGTTGTTTTTTAACAATATTGCTATGCTCTTGGCCATTAAGCTTTCCAAGATGAACAGACTTTTAGTGCAAACACACTAGTACTGACACTACACTTTGTAACACCACTTATTTTGACGAATAAAAAATTAGAAAAAGCCAAACTAAACTTTTATTTGATATGAACGATAGCTAAACACTAAATTAAACTATAATATAACCAGGACATTTTGTGACCAACTTACTGTTGTTATTGCACTAGGTACATATGTGTGCTATCTTACCATTTTAGTGATCCTCTAATGTCACACCCAGTTAAATGTAAAGGTTAATAAAAAAAACTGCAGAATCATTTGTAATTTTATTTAAATAACAAAGAGCAAGTAGGAATCCATAGATGATGGCAATTATGCATTTACCTTACACTACAAACTGTATTTTTCTACAACTTATCATTTTCATTGCATTGATTGCCCGTCAACTAAAGTGTGAATGGTTATGACTGCACAATGATGTCTTGCAAAGTAAATAAATAGTGTTTATTCGATAAATAGAACCCTAGTCATTATTTAGTTAGGTATTTACAAAACCACTCACATTTTATCTAGCGTTATGTATTCAAGCAAAAACCACTCAACAATTACACTTACACAGTACACACGACATGTATGAAGAAAAATTGATTTAGTTGCCGACTTTACACTAGAAATCTTCATGCACTAAATATATGAACACAGGATGTAAGTACATAGACTGCTTAGGCTTGGCATGGTTTCGAAGATACATAACGCGCAGATAAAATCTCGATATTGTGTATAAACTGCTATTATTATTTGAACACATTCACCACTATTCACTGTGGTAGTGGATTGTTTTGGCCCTGGCAAAATAAGAGACAATGTGTGTCGACAAGTAAAAAAATTCTGAATCATAGACATACAGCCTCGGAAAACATGTATAAAACAATTAGCCCAACAGACATATAGCCAGAATTTTTTTTCCCAAGATCACTGTGTTGTTTTGTCAGTTTATTCCAGTGTTTTATATGGTTCTTTCTAATCAGCAATTATTTTGCTAACAGAAGTTGGCTTTTTTATAATCTTTAGCAATTTCTGAAAAAGGTTAGATAAAGGTCTGTTCCAACAGCAGTTTCCATAATAAGTGGACGCAGTTTTTTTTGTTGGGTGAAACATGTGCAACATGCCGGTAGCAGAATACTTGTACTCGGCAAAACAAAGAGTATTCAAGAAACCGTGTAAATCTCTAAAAGGCAGAAATTACCCGAGCATAAATAATTCATGACAATAAATTAAAGTGAATGAAATAATATTTCTAATTCTTTTTCGAAAAGGATAACATTTTATTTTTTAGCTTCTCCAGTTTTCTAAAATTTCACAAACCATCTTTCACCCAAAAAAAACTCCGGTTTATTAGAACATTCTGCTAACACCTAATATGAAAATGTAGAAAAAAACTTTATTTCTTTTTTTAATTGATTTTTTAGCAATCACAACATTCTTTCATATTTTAATGACAGAAACACACATAACCAAATTTTGAAACACCCTGTACATATAGGATATGATAAATTTATGATATATGTGATGTCAAATATCCATTTAAATATTGCTTTTTAAGACAATTTTTACCCATGTTAACTCATGAGGCCAAAGGTATATATGAAAAAAGTTTTGCTTGCATTTTCTAGAAACGAAATCATTTTTGTATTGGTTAACACTCTCAAAACAATGATTTGTGTGACTGCTTGATGTTTATAAGGTTTTACTACACCTTTACACCTTTCTTCCGATGTTCTTGTAGCAGGAATGACAGAAAGTTGTTAAACAAAAATGTTTTAACAGAAAAACAACTATTCTTCAAAAGTTATTTTGCATTTGTGCAATATATTTTATGTAAAAATGTAGAACAAAGGCTACATTAGCTTTGAAAGCTTCTTTTATTGCAATATTTCTAAAATCTGCATTCTTTCAACACAAGGTGTACAAAGCAATTTCTATACTTTCACATAAAAAAATCACTAAAATATATTCCTGCTAAATGTTTTGAGGAGGAATACAATACCATTATAGTAAGTAAAAAAATGTTCAAAAAAAGGAAGATGTGCCAATTGTATAGGTTCACTGTTATCCAAAAAAATAACGAATAGGACCAATAACAAACTTAAAATATAACAATATAAAAAAGATCACATGCACAGATGTATTTTTCAATTCATTCTGGATAACATCCGTTGAAACCACAAAAAATTTAATTATATTATTACATTCTTAACTTAATTTTTGAGCAAAATAAAATATGAAAGTCAATCATTATATTCAATACAAGTAACAGTTGACATGTAACATGACATGTAAACTTACTTGCTTTGAAAACTTAAAATAGTTTTCACTATAGGTGTTGCCAATGACTGACTCAAAAAACCTATGAATGAGCAGATGCACCTATCACTGAATATGTAATTTGTAACACCCAGTTCAATCAAATTCATTCAACCAAAAATTTGAACCAGGGCCAACTGTCTTAAGCTATCGTACCAGAGTAATCGTCAAAAAAACAAAACAAAAAAAAACAAAAGAATATGGATATACATTTTGGATGTTTTGCTATCATGTATTTAAATACTAGGCATAAATTATTTTATTTCTGTTAACTTATCGACCTAATAAAATTTCTATACGATTTAAAAACATGACAATGCGTTAAGTCCCAGCACAGTTGCGCACTAACCAAAACAACAGAGCTATCTGCCCCAAGTCTGTTGCATTTGATCTGTATTTTGCTATCGTCGAGACAGTCTTAAGAAACTCACTTTCGCTTACACAATATATAACATTAGCCACGTCCGCTTAGTGCGCTTAGAAATAGAACGAATTTTACAGTTTCAGACACCAAGAAAATTTGTCTGCTCACACTTCATTACAAAAGCAGGTGTTAAAACAATAAATTAATTTGATCAAAATGTGAAAATTACTGAAGATGCAAGTTAAATGCATATTCACAGTGCATTTCAGACAAAATGAAGTTTCAGTAACTGTACATGTGACAATTTTAAATCTGTGGCTGAATATATATTTTTTAATTATGAAGTCAGTGCAACCTCTTTAATCTAATCCATTAATTGGAAGACAAAAATCTGGGTGCTATAATTTTGTAACCTGTATAATCTTACAGTTATCTGTGATGACTTGTTTAATATTTTTCAATTTTGGTGACATATGGTTACCATCTTATTAATAAACAATGCTTCATCATCATTTACTTGATACTAAAACTGAAACATCTTATTTCAGATCTTCAAAGTATGAAGTGAACACAAGTAACAATTAAGAAATATGTAACCAAAGTTTGCCAAAATGTATTCAAAGCTTTTTGACATAAAAACTTTGAAATGTATCATTATACCTTTTATCGGCTGTTTAATTCATTGTTTACCATAGTACATCTTTRCCTGTATGCTAGTCTTTGGAGAATTGTGAAAAGGTAAAGTGCTTGTAAKAAAACTTATTTCTGGAAAGTTATACCAAATAAWACTTTGGCATGCTTTCAAGAAACTTCAGATTCAAWCAGGAAGAACTCMCACCTATTAATTACATACTATAATTCTGTAACAAATAAAATGAAGGACTTTTTCAAGGAATATAAACAATAAAATTATCTTATCCCCAAATTKTAGATAATATTTTTTAACCAACGTCAATTTAAAAGAAGATGTCATTTTGCAAAAGGCTTGGCAACATTAAAACGTCCTAAGAATTTTTTAGGGATTTGCTTTACCAGGCTAGCCAAGCAAATTGCAGAAGAAAACATACTAGAAAATAAATTGCATCAGGTAATATTCATAAGTAAAAGTATAATTTTAACAATGATATAAAAGAATAGGCAGCACTAAGTAAAATAATGCTTTAGAGTTGCTTAAATAATTCAGGGGATTTCAAACGATATTTCGAGGAAATCTAGAGAAGTAGTAACACTTTTTGATAATGTCTATCATGGGTGTCACAGAATAATATAACAACAGAGCGCCTCCTTTTGCACTATAAAAAATTACAAGACTTTTACAGGACTTACTCTTTTCAAATGTCATAATGCTTATTAAAGAATTAAAAACCCTTTTATGTTCATTTTGTTTTATACAGTACACCTTAAGTGTTAAGATAACTTCTTCAATATTTGATTTGCTAATCTGAATAAGGCTCATAATTAGATGTTCATATAAAAGAGTTTGGACAGTGGACAGTGCGAACTATATAACTTAGGAAGATCTTGGGGGTAAAAGCTGTTTAATAATGAAACTTTGAAAATCAACGTTTTGTGTTTTGATTTCTGTTAACCGACAAAATTTCAATAGATGGCACCATAGTAAAAAGGGTGTCCCATTTCCCTTGTAATGGAAGGGTATCTTGGTTATAGTAGCTACTTGTTTGTTGTGAATTGAGCTGTACTATTGCATTTTTATATTGTCTTTTAAATTAAAGCTACAACAACCAATTTTTAAATAACCTTACATTTCTTCAGTCCTCAATATATTGCTTAGGAATGCAAATACAACAAAAAACTGCAGATATGTATGTTTAAACCAGTGGCAGATTAAGAATTTTTTTATGGGGGAGGTACATTTTTGAGAGATAACAAAAATAAATAAAATCAAAGGTGTCACACTAATAAAAATCATTGTTTATTTGGAGATAAGTAGCTATGCATTGTTTGTCGTCACATTATTTACATGGATTTTGGCACAAAAATATAAAATCTGATTTAATTACAAAAAAATTTGGAATAATACCAGAACTAGCTAAATTAAGCCTACTAACAAGTTCATTTTTTCTTAATAAGAAAAATAGATCATTTTAACCATAGCACAGCCAACTATAGTTTCCATGAAAGAAAATAGTTCATATTATATTTAAAAAATGTGACCTAAAAAAGATTGGATTTGAAATAGAAATGCCAATAAAAAATTTCTCGTTTTTTTTATATCTACATACCCACTGAATAGCTTTGAAACAAAAGATATAAAAATGCAAATTGTACAGTTCTACTGGTGTTGAAATCGCAACCTTCTAATAACCTTGGTAATTACCGAGATACCCTACAGTTACAACAAAATGTGACACCATGGTAAATGTTATTTGATTTTAACAACAATATATAGAACTACCTCGAACAATAGAATAAAAATTAAATAATGTAGAGTATTACGGCATGCAATGGGCACTACCAGTAGTACAGTTTAAAATCACCAATAAAATGTGATATTCACTTCATAATCTTAAATATATAATTTTGTAATTGGTCATAACAATTTTTGTTTTGTGCTATTAATTTCTTATTTAAGTTTTTGATGTCACCTGCCATCAGGTTACTCAGGTTACTGCTACAACTAAGTAGGTATATTTGTAGCCAACTTTGTTTTGTTTTACCTGCTAAATTGTGAAGTTATGTTTTTAGTACTACAGGGACTTAAAGTAACATTTATCCTTTTTTATAAAAAAATGAAAAAGTGTTTTACTTTAGAATAGCTTAATTTACATTTTTGTTCCAATAAATTAAATAACATGACATTATATAAAAACTGATTAAAAAAACAAAGATATCATTTTCTCAAAACTTTGTTTGGGCACACACCAGCTTTTTCCCCTCAGTGTCTTCAATTATGTCAAAAAAAATATCAACATGCCAACAGAATTTCCTCTGTTCATCTTTATAAATTCTGGTAGGCAAAAATACGTCAAAGAACCTCAAAAGATTATAAAATCCTAATAATTATATCATGAGATTTTTTCTCCGTCAATTAAAAAAAACTGATATTGCCACTTGATAAAACACCAGCAGAAGAGCAAACATTCAAACCTTCTCGGCATCCTCAACAACAACGATCATTCTCATATTGCACTGTTCAGCGGACACCGCTCCAACAACACAAACGGTCCGCACTAGTGTATCGCGACGGGGCTCTGCTGCACGCAAACTCCCACCATGGGACTCTCGTCGCGGTCGGGATGCTTGGCGGGCGGCCCGTTGGCCGGTTGCGGCTGCTTCTGTATCGGACCGCCGTCCGGCACCTGGGCATCGTAGGACGCGTACGAGAGCGTAGGGTGGCCGAACCCCATCAACGGGGCCTGGTACCGACGGTGTGCGTGCCGCGACGGGGACGAGTCGCACTCCATGGCCGTGAAGCTCGACGGCTGGTAGGTGTGGTTGATCAGCTCCCGCTGACGACTCAATAGGTTTAACCCTGGAAGGCAAACGTGACCTATAAGTTTCATTAAGTTAAAATTGACGATGATTATCACAACATCTTGTATTGAGGGTTACGAATATTTAATCAAGCACAAGTTACAAAAGGCATTGGGGTAATTTTTAAAGATTTTTTTTTATCTATTGTTTAAAAATATTTGGAAGATATAAATTTTACGACAAAAAGTACTTTGTACATAATGTGTCAATTTAAGGGTGTGGAAGAGCAACCGGTATAGCAATATACAGGGTATTCTGTAATGTTTTATGAACCATTCAGGAGCCTTAATATAAAATTTTTCCATTTAAGTTTTCCCTGTCAAGATATACGACTTTCAAAATGGTAAAATAATATAGTTTTTATATTTTCTTCAAAACTGTTACAACAAAATGTTTGAATTTTGGTACACATTATCTGTTAAAAGCTACTTCACGGTAGTATCCTTTTTATAAGGTTGTATTTATAAAGAGCGAAAATAACCTCAATTTTTATTTTTTCTGAACTTTTTAATCCATTAGCTAATTCCAACAGCAAAAATTGTTTTTAAAACTTAATTTAGAAACTTTTCTTACTCTTGTGATGATTTTGTACATCTAGCAGCTTGCGAGAAAAAAAATAATTTTCTTGAGGCTTTAATAATTATTTATTTGTAATGGCCGATAATAAACATACTAGGTATTGTCCGTTCTGCCAATAAAATGATCAGTTATATGTAAATCTTTCACCTATGATCAGTGTTAAGTAATTACAATTACCTGAAAAAGTAATTTAATTATTTTTGTTGTAATTGAAGCAGTAATTAATTACTTGCTCTACAATTATAATTGAAGTACCCATTTTGTTGCAGTTACCATTACATTTTCACAATTACATTCGACAGAACTATTTTTAATATTGTCAATCTGTGGAACATTTAAATCTGGTTATAATCCAGTAAGGCGGTAGATATTTAAAAGATCATTTCCATGAGCAAAACTATTTTACATAAAATTCATTATACTGCTTTAGCAAAACTTAATTTATTTGCATTAGTGGCAGTAGATCGACTAACGCTTCCGATTAAGTAGAATGTGTTTGTGCTAAGAAATTCAGTGTACTATAACTACAAGATGAAATTTACATTTGACTGTTTCAAATATCCTCACTTGAAAAAAAAAACACTTGGATTCGATTTGCAGTGTAACCAAAACAACTAAACCTAAATTGGCTAAATCGGATTTTTTTTTTTGCAAGAATATTTTATAGTTGAGAGCTCTGCTATGAAACTGCTATCGATACTCTTCAGGAAAAGCCAGTTATATCTGGGATACGCTTTGCCAACTATTTTTTTATTTAACCCAAAGGTAATGAACAAAATTAAAAATTTGAAATTTTATGCTGAGCTCTGAGATTCAATTATAACAAATATTAAAAATGCTTTTCACATATTTTAGAATTCATTCAGTTACTTAGTAGAAGACCATACATTTAGGCAACTTATATAACCACAGTTTAAACTTAACTGGATTCATTCTGAGAAAAATAAAGGAAATTATTTTATTTTGCAATCTATGTTAATAATATAAGCTAGATTAGCAGTTACTAGGAAGAGTTGTAAATTTGCATAAAAAAATAATTAGGATAATTAGTCTTGACTCGATTAGATCTAAGTTTTTGAGTTTTGTTTTTTTTTTAATTTTCATGTTTCATAACCATGTAAATTTGTCATATTTGTCCTATTAATTTTTAAATGTAATTCCCTAAATGTTATAATTAATTTGTTAGTTTCTTGTTACTCTGTAGTTGTTTTATTGTGTTTCTATTAAGCCCCGTTACATAATCCATTACTAGAAGTAAGTGTTATGTGTGGTTTTTAGTTACAAGAATTTGTTTTATTTATTGTTACCGACAAACCAACGATCAATATTTTAAGTTATAATTAACATTGGACCTTTCGTTAATATTATAGTATCTTGTAAACAGGGCTTCCTCAGTAAACAATATTTTTCTCAGTAAACTGGGAATTCCTATTATAATTGGGTTGTACTTCCATACAGAAAGTAATGTAAAGAGTGTGGTCTGTATACACCAATTCCAAGTGGTAGGTATGCAAAACGTTTTGGAACAGTATTCTTCAGATATTTGTGATGAGCATAATGAACACCTACACTGCTCTGATGCTCGTCAGAGCTTTTTTTAAAAACATAAAAATTTCTTGTTTTTGTTGAACGTTTTAAAAGATCATGTTGATCTTAATCTTAAACCTTCAGTCACTAGCAATGTGACGATTTAGAAATCGTTCCGTATACACTATCCTGGCATGAAAAGCATTTTCATGACACTCCTCATAAATCAGGTGCATGTCACAATACTCTTCAGCACTGTAACTGCTATTCTTTTCTGTTTAGTGAAAACAAAAACTAAATTAAGCACCAAGAATTTCTAACATCTACTCAAAAAGTCACTTTACTGACAAAACAGGTAATGTCTACTATCAACGTTAATTTTTACCTGTATAATTAATGATTATTTGATTTGATTGGGTTTTTTGCAAAAACACACATCAAATCTTGTTAATCATACAGGTAAAAATTAACTTTGATACAAAAGCGCCAGATGGCGTTCAGTAGCATTACATATATACTTTGACATATATATGCGACTTTGACCTGAATATGATTAGGGCTTTAATGGTGTACTGGTTAGCACATTTCGCTATCAATCAAACGGTCCCGGTCAAAGCTAGCAAAACTTTTTCAGAAACACATTTCCTTGCAAAAAAACCAAACAAATTTTCTTATAATCAATGCCTACCATGTCTTATAAATTGCCGCTACAAACAGAAATGGTTATTAATGTGCCAAGAATAATTTTTACTTTTGCTATACAAAGTTCATACTACAAAAATCTGTTGTAAGTTTTATTAAAATGAAATTGTTTTTAAATACTCTTCAAATTACTAAAAAAGCCTTGAAGGTCCAAATAAAATTGGATTAACMAGGTTAAGTTCAAAATGACGGCTTCATTATAATGCCAGTTTTGGTTTTGAACCCAAAAACTACAGCACTTGGTACTTTTTGATACTCATATAAATAAGTTGTTTTTTTTTTGAGGTACACGACTTTTTTTGCAGTGACAGTATTAAAGGCATCAAAAATAAATATGCATGTCAAATTTGATTTGAAAAAGCAAAAAAAAATTATGACTTTATTTATTCAATAATTCCGACTTTTATTTAAGCAAAGCCAAATGTAAGTATCCTTATCAGTATACAATTGTATGGGAAAGTATTTAGCAGGTAATTTGAATTAGGTTTCATTCATTAAATATTTACTTTGGATCCTTATGTATATTTAATCAATAATAGGTTAGGTCTGTGCCAATTTTTCTATGTCTATTAGTTGCTTATATGGTATATTTGCTTTAAAATCTAGTGTTGATAACACCCGTTGTTTATGCTAACATACTTTCTTGGAGAAAGCTAATATAATTTTATTAATTTAAATAACTGTTTCATTTAAAGTATTATTCAGATAAGTTTCCTCATAGTACCCTTGCAGCTAATGTATTCCTTATCTTCAAACGTTTCACTGCTCTTTGTTGGCAGCATCTTCAGTGATGTGTCCAAGCTGTGAAGATACGAAATAGACTGGCAGAAAATTTGACCTAGATTAAAGTTTCGAATGTACAGTTACAACCAAAACCAATATTAGTGTTAAACTTTGATGATAATTATTGAAAGATGTGTGATATGGAAAATTTTATTTTTATGTGTAACTTTTGTTTTCGTTTAGAACAAATATGATTGTGCAAATTCAACTTTAATAGTTACATTCAGACAGTGATAAAACTGGAATTCGATTTTTTTATAAGTTTCCTATGCACATTAGACTGGTAGCACAAAGTGTGGTTAACCAGATCCACCAGACTACCTGATTAACTACCATTGTCTCAAGCAGCATCAATAAAGAATGGTTTTCGTAACAACTGCTTGTTGACCGTGCGTTAACCAGGAAGTTGCTTTGTGCAACTGGCTCATTAATTTTCACATATTATGTTTAATTAGAATCATATTAAAAACAATGTACATATAACTTTACATATAATATATTGATAATCAATATATAATAATATATTGATAATCAAATTATCTGCTGTAAACTATTTAGACATGCAGTCCTTCCAAAGTTTTCCTTCCTTAATGGGCAAGGTTAATTTGATGTACTTTCACAGTCAGTTTAAAGGGTATAGTGGTCATGCATTATGTACATTTTCAATTCCCTTAAGTGCATGAGATGAAATCAAAAGAACCACGAGCAAAATAAAAAATAAGGAGTAGAAAGGCAAAATAAATTCGGTAAATTTGTCGTCTATCTACAGGGGTTACTGATTAGACAGCATTGAAATACCTGTGTGTGTTAGGTAGAATTACGGCTCACCACCGTACGACTATGTTAGTCATCGTTGGGATCCCGTCATGTCTGCACACATACAACATAACATGTAGTTTTTGTTGATGAAAAGAAAAAATAAAGATAAGTTTTGAACAGCTGCGGCTCTCGGGTACAACTGGCTCACATGCATTTGATAATAATCTACACAAGTTATTGTTTGGGGGTCAAGATTACTTTTCTCATCTGTTGCTCAAAAACTTTATTAACGAATAATTTATATCAGTTTTAAAATGCAATATAAACCCATAAGGAGGGATAATACTATCAAATACTCAATTTAAAATACACAGTATTTCCTATGTTGTAGCAAATATTTGAAATCTTTATTCGGTGTGCAGTATTTTTTTTTTATTTATACTGCTATAGTTTCAAAGCTTGACTATTAATCTAATTTTTACTCACATTTTAAGAAATATACATTTACTACTAATATATAGCCAAAAACCTTAATTAATGCATTAGCTTCTTACAGGTCTGTTGAATAGTACAAGAATAACAAACTTCAGTACTTAAGCTTAAATATCATTTCTAAAAATACTTCCCTGGAACATTAACAAAAACCCTGCATGAAACTTTGTGTTCGAATGAAAAATTTGTACCTTTAAGATAAAAAAGGCTATCAATATTTTTTCTTTATTACTAACTGTGCATGGTTTAACCAGTAGAATCGTCTACAACGAAAAAAGGGTTTTCCCATGATCGACTCCAACTCGATCAATAACGAATATCAAATTTTCTCAAATGTTCAAAACTTTGATGTCCTATAACTTTTGAAGCGGGAGGCTGCACACCGTAGGGCTCCGGATTAGAGGTCAGTGGGTCATGAGCTACTACCATATTAAGTTTGGTGGTGATCCAATCAATTCTGTTTCATTGAGTAATATATATACATAGTTCTCCTTTTTCATGTACCTCACGGTACTACCAATGAGAGAACGATAAAATATATTGGATAACTTTTACTGGGATATCGTCTGTTCTACAGCTCTGGTAGAACATGGGCAATAATCTGAGACAAGCTTCCGATGAATGGTTTTGGTTTAACCTATGTTTCTTATTTTCTGTTGTGACTTATTTATATTACACTTTTAGCCGACATAAAAAGAAAATTAAAAAGGCATGTGATTTTGCTTAGGAGTATGGTAACGCTTACATAGGCATCCTGACTTAGATGGATCCCTATCAAATTTCCGATTTTCATTTAAACCCCCACACAATCTTCCACATTTAGTCTTTGTTTGCATTGATATAAATTAATATTCAAATATCGATATATTTAGTCCTTGCCCATCCTGCTCAAGCCGGTCTTAATCAAATCAGGTATCTGGTTAAACTGGAACTACGCGACCATCCCATGGAGATTAAATTAGGAGTAACAGTGGAACTGTTGAGAATTTTCTGAATAAAATACACTTTAGTTCAATCCAGCCAACGATTTGAAGAAGTCACCTATATTATTTCTACTGATGATGGAAACTAAGCTGCTGAAATTCATATTCCTTTTCTGAATTATTAAGGTAAAGGTTTTTCATAATATATTGTTAAACTTTCTTTTTTCCGTATATCCGATATTTCCCAAAATGTAAACTATATCAAACCAACAAACTAATAAATAAAATAAGTCACAAAGTGCTGGTTGTCTTTAATTTTTTGTTTAAAGCACTTAATTAATTAAATACAGTAAAAAATATTTTTAGTAATCCTAGTACTGTACTACAAAAGTACCTAAGGGTCATATTAACAAAAATAAAATAATTTTTCTAATATATTGGCAAAATATTCAATATATTGGAATTAACAGTCTAAAAAATATTTCCAAAGTTATATCCACTTTATTAACTTTCGGCTATTTAAAAGCCATTGTTAGTAACAGGAACTTTTATAAGTATTTTTGACCTTATTAAAAGAACAGAAACAAGCAAACCAAAAAGCAACCTACATGCCAGCAACACAAACATAATATTAATATAGATCAAATAAATAATTTAGTACTGGACAATATGAAATATTTAATATTTAATAATTTTATGAATTTCTAACATCTCCAAATAATTTAATTTCGATGATTTATCACACAAATGTAATGAATGTAAATTATCTATCATCACAGTGTTTATTTAACCATAAATGGTTAGCTAAAGAAGAATTTTTGTTTTCAGTGCTCCTTACCTCTAATTTCTTTGTCATGTCGCAAGCTACAGTTAGAAAATACTACTACTTGACTTACATCCAGAGGATGTAGAACATAGCAAATGTAAAAGACTACACCCTCGTAAATATGTATCGAAATGACCTAACGCTGAGAGCAGGGAATCTAGTAATCAAAAGATCATTGGACTATATTATATTGACACGGCTAAAGAAATTGGTGGATGTCTCAGGCAAAGTACATAAAACATTAAAAACTGATCCATATTACTCAATGTGGATTTCTTGAATTTATTCTGGTAAAATAAGTTTTGCCAGGTTTAACCCACTGTATTTTATTTTTAGATTAAGCGCTTTTGGCTAATAAGCCATCGTCAAACCAGCAACATAAATAAATATTATTAACATTCTGATTAAAAAGGTAATAAAAGAAAACCTTATTTTTTCAAAAGCTGACAAAGGAAAACGTATGGTGATTTTAGACAATAATAATTGCTTAAAGTATTAGGTTCTTAGATAACAGAGATTTCGAAATGGTTGAGAATGATAACACAGTTAAATTTAATAACAAATTAAAAAAACTTATAGATAGTGTTGAACTAAGCGCCGTTTGCCACTATACTTATTTAAGTACTGAAATAAGTTCTTAAAATTATCATACTGAAAATTAGATGCGCGCGCCGTTTCAATACAAGAAATTAGCCCATGTTCTATTTTCTTGTAATGAATTTCCTACTTCGTGTTAAAACTGCGCAGATCGATGCGCACTAACCTGTTTTACTGTTTATAAACAAAACGTTCATAGAACACACTTTTCTAACCTACGCAATAAGCAGGGTTGTGAGATTTGGCAGCTGTTGTACTGATATCGGCCAAATAAACTTTTGAATAGGGGCTATCTGTTATTTTGGGCTGACTTCCTACTACCAACTAATTAATACATTAACATGAAATGCAGTTTTACGCCTCTTAAAATATGTATATGGGTGTGAATACACTTTTGACAACCCCGGGAACGTGATGTGTTGTCATGCTTTTGTAAGTGAAACAGAAAGAATGCTTTCACGGAATTGTGTACCTTGTTTCCCTATTTTGTTATGGACAAGTTCAAATAATTTTTCAAATGAAGCATCGCTCATTTGTAGAAAATTTTTATATGCTGCTGGATCTTTTATTAGCAGCTCTTCTTTCAGCACATTTAAGAATCCATGAACATTCATTCTCCTTGCAATATCATTGTTAGTATCAACACTGATGCATTTAATAATTTTTTTAAGTCGACAGGCATTGTTTTATTTTTAAAAAGAAATTGTTGTAATTCAGGGTGACCACAAACACAAAGAACAGTAAAAGTAATTGTTTATGAGTGGGTTACATCTAAAGTCTACTTTTCTCTAGCAGTAGAATAGACCTTTTACGTTGCATTTGCTATTGTATAAAGACGGAATTTAATAGATTACGGTTAGATTAGCTTTAGGTTGAGAAAATCACGATTAGAACTACAAAAGGGAGCACGCGTACGTATTGAAATTCTTACTGAAAAGAATTTGTAATTACAAATTGAGAACAAAACCCTAAGCTTATTTCTTGTATTGAAACGGCGCACACATCTAATTTTCAGTATGATAATTTTGAGAACTTATTTCAGTACTTAAATAAGTATAGTGGCAAACGGCTCTAACTTTAAATTACTTTAATTCTTTTGAATTACAAACTTCTTCCATGAATCCAAAGACTCCAAGACTATGGATAAAGATGGCTGTCCTATTAGACCTATTGTTTTTTATATGAATTCTCCATGTTATAATAAATTAGCAAAATGGTTGAATTTAATCCTATGTAGTTATAAATTTTGATAATTCTTTGACAAATCTGGCAATGACTTTATCTAATAATAAAATATAGTGGATTAAGCTTTGCAAGATTACAAGAGTACATGAGCTTTTTGGTGTGGACATGAAAATGTATTAGTTAAAAAAATTTGACAGCTATTCAGGAAAGAGCTTGATACAATATTTGGAGAAAATTTTTGTTTATATAGAACAAGTCAACACAATCAACATACTGTAATTGGGTGGTGAATACTGACTAAACATTAAGCTCAATTTTGGATAAATCTCTTCGAATAAATGGTGGAAGTTGGCTATTTTTGACGTTCAGAACTAAATAAATGAATACAGTTTTGCTTTCTGAAAATTATCCAGATATTATAATATGTTTCTGTAGGTTTAGTTTAAGATGGTTTACAAAAAATATGTTTGTCTTTCATAGCAAGCTGTGTTAGAATGGAATATTTGTAACATTACTGGATCATGAAACGCTGTATCATCAAGACGACATACAACATATAATTATAGAACCTGTGTTATTCAAAATAATCTAATAAAAGCATTCAAAAGCTACTGCTTTTACTTCAAACTTCACTTGGGTTTTTTTTCTAGATGAGCAAAACAGTAGTAAACAAAACACTGTTTAAAAACATGTTTCAAATCTTGGTGAATGTAGATAATCTGCGGGTTTGCATATTGTGCGTTTAACCACCTTACATTGAACAACCATTGACTTCCTGTATTGACAACACTGCTAGCTTCTCCGGTGCAGCTACATGTTGCAAGTGAGCTCTTAAGAGCAAGCATTCGAATATTAACCAATACACTGAATATATTTTCAATATATTGAACATTTTTTTAATATACATATTGCATTTTTTACAATATACTGAACTTTTTGCAATCTATGAAATATTTTCTATTGTGTAACCCCTAGGGGCTACACCTCAGAGATAATAAATTAGTATTAGATAACAGTTATTACAAATCTGTCTAACTTATTTAAGCACATGAATCTCTTAGAGCAATCATAATAACTGAACTATTTACTGTAAACTAGCTTCTTTGTGTGTGCCATAACTGAATTAACTGATATGAAAATATGGTTGCTATTTGTTGCTAAAAAGAATCACCACAAAAGAAAATGAGAAAAGCAAACCTGACTCCCAAAAAACTTAATCAAAAACATAAAACAAACCTGACTGACTGCTGGACATCGACAGATCCATGGAGATGACTGCGGGACTCGAACTCGTGCTATTCGCTGTGTTGGTGCTTTCGTCKGCGRTCCGTTTAAAGAAATTGTGCWGCAACGCATAATATGGGGTTATCCGATTCTTAGGATCGTAGTCGRGCATGCGCAGTATTAGGTCCTTGAACTTGAGGTAGTCTGACATCGAGTGGCCTGGCTCACCTGCCCTGCGGCTGCCAGGACCGCCCGTTTCTACTCCGAGGATGTCATGGAGCTTTTTCGTGCCGGGCAGTTTGTATTTCTTACCATCCTTCGTCTTTTTCAGCACATACCTGCAAATCGATGAGCAATAATTAAGCTATGTGCAAAGTTTCTTCAGTTAAGACTAAAAAATGATCCACACCTTGCTTAATTTAAAAATTAGTACAATAGTACAAAAATATGTAAACAACTTGAAATTGTTTGTGTTGTAGTAGCATCTTTATCTTTACTTAAATCCTTAAAAGTTCATTAGCTTCTTTCTGTCAGACAATATGAATGAATTGCAATCATTACATGTAAATTATATACACTCACCAGCAAAACAAAAAAAAAATTGTATGTACAGATAGTAAATTTATTTGATTCGTTATGTTGAAGAGCATGCTTAATGTATCCATTACATATCTACCTTGTTAAATTTTAGCTTTTTTTAAATCATATTTGCAGAAAGCAGACTTCAGCATTTCTCGTCCTTTATCCATTCTGCAAAACTACAGCTTGTTGGTTTTAGAGTTGAGTTTGTTAGCTTCGCTAAGTTTAGAAACATAAACAATGTCTTTAAACATTGCACAAGTTTAACAGACTGGTATGCTGATTGAGGATGATCGAACTCAGTGATATATGTCTCGTAGTCTGCAAATACCCAGTTTTCTACCACACAGGACCCGGATCATAAGGAAAAACAGCAACAACTGCTGTTGATTGTTTTCTTGTGCTCGCTACATTAACAGAATCTAGATAAACAGCGGTTCAATTCTAACACCATTTTTAAATTGCACGAGGAGTTCAAATTAACAAAAGAACAATTAGTCACAAGTTAGTTGACAACGGTCTGAGATCGAGAACGCTTGGCGCTGAACCGCTGTTGATAAAGTGGCATCGAACAGCAATGTACACGACTGCACATTTCTTAAACCACGCTACAATGGAGCAAAGTTCTCTTTGCCGATGAGTCATAATTCGGTCTTCGTTCTCCGGATGGTCAAGAAAAAGTATGGAGAAGACAGGGGGAATCTTATTCCAAATGTATTCAAACAACTATCTTTCAATGGTGGTTCACTAATGGTATGGGCAGGCACCTCCATACAAGCTTGTACTGAGCTCATTTTTGTGGGAATCAAAACTTTTCAATAAGCTACTGCTTCATTTCCTCAATGCTCCTCTGGAATCAACTATAGAGGCCTATCCAGGATCACCAAGTCATGCCAGTAACCCTTTTGCAGTTGCCACTGGTGCTCCAAGAACAATTAAGGGCAATTCCTCTAGAATGCATGTTGCTGTGATTTTATTAATTCAGTCTAAGACATCTTTAAAGTAGTTTTTAAAATTTTTAATGCATAATAAAACACATTGTTTTGTGTTCCGTTTAATTTTTTTCTTAATTTCATATCTAGAAGAAATATTCTCTGTTTAGTATTTTTCCAAAAACTGATGCATGGTTAGTTCTTCTGTTCTCAATTACTTGAATGCATCGGTTTTACTGTACCCCAGCTTGTCAACAGGAGAGTTTTAATCTTTTATTATAGTATCCCAAACACTTTCCATCACCTTCACTCTCCTCTGGTTGCCTGTCTCAGAATATACAACTGTTTAGCTGGGGATACAGATATAGATATATTTTTTGATGATTTTACCACCAGATCCGTAAAGAGTAGGCTGACTGGTGCTTTTTTTAGGATGTAGTTATGTATATGCTATTTTATTTTGTAACATGGTATGTTGAGTATGTGAACAATATTACACGTTCATTGGATTAGTTGTATACATATATGTACATTATTAATTCTGTTCTGACTGCCAATTGTTTGTTAATAATATGTACCATTATAGACACTAGATGTCTGCTGGAATAAACTTCTTAATTATTATTATTAAACATTATAACACAGTACAAATTCGCCTCAATACTTCTGTATATAACTTTCATTGTTCTTCAATCCTAATGACGCAATAAGTTGAATAATTGATTATTGTGCAGGTGAGTGTATTAATAAATTATTCAAAACTGAAATAAATATGAGGCATACTCATCAAAAAGGACTGTCTTGTTATTAAAAAGAAAATATTCATTAGAAAAATCTTTTGTATACAGTTTCAGTTTCCTACAAAAGTATTTCATTTTTCCACATAATCGCCGTTTACTTCTAAGCATTTTTCAAAACGTTGCACCAGCTTCTTCAACCCCTCTGCATAAAAGTTCTCCATCTGAGAATTGAACCATTTCATGATGGCAGTCTTAAATCTTTGTCGTTCCCAAACTGTTGTTCTTTAAGCCACTGTTTGAAGCACAGCATAGGGCCGTTTGAGTGAGCCTGCTGGTTTCCCTATGCTGTAGTTTGAAGTATGTGAAGAGGAGTTTGTTAAGTATTTTGCAATATGTAGCATGTTCAGCAGTTAACCAAAAGAATGTTTTTATCATCCCAGAAAATGGCAGGCATCATTTGCCGAGTCGTGTAAGGAAACCGCTTTAATATTTTGGTTTTGGTGAAGTTGAATGGAGCCACAGCATTGATTATTGTTTGGTTTCGGGGGTGGCGTAGGATATATACATCTTGTCGCCCTTAACAATGTGGGGAAACAAAGTCATTTCTGTCTTGTTGATAACAATCCAAAAACGCCCGTCCACTTGACATTCCTTGCTCTTTGTGCTGGTCCGTAAGCATTTTTGGTACCCACCTTGCATAAAATTTGTGATATCCAAGCTTCTCTTTAACAATCTTGATTTTAGTAAAACGAAATTCATCAGGTAGAGCACTAACTGTCAATCTTCAAACAGATTGAAGCTTTTGGTCCACCTGTTGAATAGGTTCTGGACATTGGGCCTGCCACCCCGCTCTTCATCATGCACATTAGTTCGGCATTCTTGAATTCTCGACACGATTGCTAACCTTTCCTTCATTCATTATAGTTACTCCATATAGTTCAAGATCCGAGTATTAGCAATATACCCTTCATTTGTTATTTGATGATGACAAGATTATATGTTAATTAACTGATAAATCACTCAATCGCGTGGCATTGCTGTTAAATGATATAAATTGTAATTAACTTTTTTCGATCAACTTCCCTGATTCGCTCTTCATAAAAATTAAGCATTAGCTCAGAGAATTTAGCTTAAAGAATTGTTGCCTAGATTTTAGAAATCAAATTTTCAGCGCCAGTATGGAGAGTGACAGAAAAGCGTTGCATGCATCACTACATGTGACAGATACAAAGAGTTCTTCTGATAGAAAGTTTTTTCATACATGTAAGCACACTCCATTGATCAAAATCTGGTTTCAAGTCAGATTAAATATTAACAATAATATTAATTTTTATCACTTACACATTTATTTATCAGTGATTGTATATAATTTTTGAAGGTATATATTTATAATACCAGATCTCACACTAATAAACAAGGTATTAATTACTTCCTTGTGGATTTGAGTAGCTGAGGATCCTTTTGCACATAAAAAAATGAATCAAGCTCGCACTTTGTAATTGAAGGGATCAACGATTGTCAAGGACATTGTTGAGTGCATTCACCAATTTGCTAGCAAATGATAATTAAACAAAGCAATGCATACAACTTTGTTCGGACCCACCAATATTCAAATATATACAAACTAATCTTACGTTACAAATAAGTCTAGTATAAATAAAATGGGAAAAACATTGTCCACAATAGAAAAAGTAAATTAGTAAGTTTAGCTCATAGCTTTACTTCACAGTGGTTCTATCAAATTGCACTAGTGTACTTTCTCTAAGTGTAGATTGATTATGTTGGCAGGGTAATATACAGTTCCTTATCACCATATCTATATCAGAAAAGCGTCCCGTGATTATCGTTTTACTAATTACAAATATGCAGACCTGCAGAAAAAAAAACAAATCATGCAAAAATGACATTTTACCTTCCCTCAAAACAAATCATGCAAAAATGACATCTTACCTTCCCTCTCCAGGTAGCTTATCGAAAAACTTCCGCGTTTTGTTAGCTTGATCTAAAAGATGTTTAGGTGGCATTCCTAACACTTCAACTATTTTGTTCATTTGATCCACTTCATTTGCACCACTGAATAATGGTTCTCCGGTATGCATTTCAACTAAAATACAGCCTAACGACCACATGTCTATAGCTAAGTCATATGGGATCCCTAGAAGTACCTCAGGAGAACGATAAAACCTAGATTGTATGTATTGATATATCTAAAAAAAACTTGTTAAGCTTCTTCCTGTTACATAAACGAAACATTTCCTTACCCTTTGTCCCAATTGGCAAGAACTTCCAAAATCGACTATCTTTATTGCAGACCTCTTGGGATTGCAAAGGAGGATGTTTTCAGGCTTGAGGTCACAATGGATGATATTGAGTTCGGGCGTTGAGAGAAACAGTAGCGCTGTACAAAGCTGCTGGGCAAACTTGCCCGTGAGATTCAGCGAAACTCCTCGAAAATTTGTATTCCGTAACAGGTCGTAGAGATTATATGATAGCAGTTCAAATACTAGGCAAAGGTGGTTCCTCCACATGAAGTGCCTTTTTAATTTTACTGAAATTTCAAAAAGTTTAAGTTACAATCAGCTCACAATACACATCAATTCTATAAAAGCACTAAATTTTGACTGACCATAGTATCAGTCTATACTTGCAGATTTATTGATTTACTCACATTGTATTTTGCAATTACAAGAGTAACAATTTTTTAAACATAATGGAAAATGGAGTTGTAATCGCCCTTTTTACAATATTACTTATTATTTTTTGTGCAAATATACTAATGTAAACTCCTCGACAAAGTTAATGCACCACTTTACTAAGTTTAATTATAACCAAAAAACAACAAAATTGAACCATACTACGAGGCATGTTTTTTAAGTAAGTACCGTTTTGGAATTAAAAAAAGACGTGCAAAGATATCGCAATAATTTTATCTTACATGAAAGCCTGTACCTTAATCTACTTTACTACATAATTTCCGTGAATATTGAGGCACTTGTCACAACGTGGCACCAGTTTTTGAATACCCTCCTCATAAAATTCTGCCGCCTGGATTGCACGACGCAGATTGTTCAATGTCTTACAATAAGACGCTGCATTGATTGTCTCATTACGAGGCAGAAACTCCACTAGCAATACTCCTTTTCTGTCCCAAAAAACTGTGCACATGATTTTCCGGGCAGAAATTGTTTGCTTAAACTTCACTTTTTTGGGTGATGATGAATGTCGCTATTCCATGGATTGTTGTTTCGATTCTGGTGTGACGTAGGCCACCAGTAACAAATTGGTCTAAAAAATCTTCACCTTCATTCACCGCTCAAGGAAAATCAATGCACTGCCTAAACGTTGGGTTTTGTGCAAATCCGTCAACATTTTTGGAACCCAACGTGAACACAATTTCCGGTAATTCAAGTTCTCGGTCACAATGCGATACAAAACACTACGAGAATATTGAGGAAAGCAGTCGCACAATGATGAAATTGTAAGGCGTCTGTTTTCTCTTACCTTTTCGTTCACTTTCTGCACCAAATCTTCATTAACGACCGAAGGACGCCCATTCCGTTTTTCATCATGCACATTTGTGCGGCCATCTTTAAATGCTCTCACCCATTTCCTTACCATTCCATCACTCATAATGTTTTGTCCGTAAACTTCACAGATCTCACGATGAATATCGATCGGTTTTACGCCTTTAGCACTAAGAAATCGTATAACAGCCCGTACTTCACAATCGGCGGGACGCACGATTGTCGGAGGCATCTTAAACACTCGGTAAACAACGTATACAATGAAGAATCAAACTGTAATGGCGTCAGTGCGTAGACAAGAGATGTAGGTAACCAGCGCGCATGCGCGGAACGCCGACCGTAGCGCTGCGGCGGCGGAATCGCAAAACGGTACTTACTTAAAAAACATGCCTCGTATAATACAAACTTACAAATAGGATTGATGCAATAGTTTAAAACATTTATCTGGTAAACATAATTTATATTATTGAACATACTTGTTTTATTAGGAATGTGTTAAGTATGAAAATAAAAGTTAAGATAAACACCATTTAAAAAATCTAAAGGCCCAGAATTAGTAAATCCAGTGGTACGAGACAGCATTTTCAATTTAGAATTTATTCAAGTTTTTGGATTTTCTAAATATAATTCCTTGCAGCTGGAGCAAAAATATTATCATGTTATGCTCTGATTAAAAATGACTCGCAAATGCAAACTAATTGCTCGTTGAACAAAATGCTACTTTTAGTTCTCATAAAACAATCTTCTTTTGAGTTTAGTCAATCGGTTTCTCAGACCATCCAATAATTGTACTATCTTTGCTAGGTTTTATATTAAATTTTTTTGTCGAAGTGCGAGGGCTGCTTAGAAAAGCTATAGAACAGGTTACTGAAAAGAATGGCACGGGATTGCTAATTTTTAAAGATATTAAGTATTAAGTAATGTAATGCATGCAATATGTATTACGCTGCTAGCAAGAGCTGTGCGATTGGATTGACAGCTAGAGTTGATGGTGAATGGGATAAGTGCTTCTTGTACCATCCCAACTGTATTGTCACTGCTCTATTCTGTATTCTGTGGGGGTTACCATGCTTTTTTTTGCAAAACTTTCTAACCAAATTACTGCAAAATACCTTTTATTTGTTTACCATTTACTATTTTGACAACAATGACATATTCCTGTTTGAGAATTTAACTTGGCATGATTAGGTTCGTTACATTAAAATGCATATCTATGATGTGCTGTCTGCAGTGCAACCAACGCTAACATAATAGCTCATCAGTACAGTTTAGGTCTAGAACTGGTTTTTGTCTATATACGAAAAGCTTGGTATGATAATGGATATTTCTGGATTAACTACTTATTTTTGAATATACCACTAGTATTATAAAATTAGGAATTTAAAAATCATGTGACTATAACTTATTTAAAAAAATCATACTAAGGGATGCATAAACTTTAATTATTTTTTTTGGCTTACAGAAGTGTAACAACAATAACTGCAAAAATATTAACTTGTTTTTTTACAGCACAAATACTGAATATCAGTAATAAAAAACAAAATCAATACTTGCTGTAATTGTATGAATAAAATACGATGTGGCCTGCAAAACGGAGCACAGTCTGGTTAATATACATAAATTTTAAAAATGTTTTACTAACAATTAACTATACAGAGTGTTCCATTTTACAAACACCATTTTTAGTGTTCTTCAAGCTGAATACAATTAGCACAATTAGTAAATTACTTACCTATATAATACTTATTTTCGGCATCCGCTCTGTTCATCATCTCGAGCAGTYTGACTTCAATCTGTGCCTGATTGAGGAAGGGTTTTTTATTCTTAATTATTTTAATGGCGACATGGCACTGCTCTTCGTGGTCAAAGGCCTTAACCACCTGACCGAACGACCCTTTCCCTATTAGGGAATCGATCTCGTACCTGTCGAGGAACTTTTCACCGTTCTTTACTATGTAATCGTGGTTGTCGTCGTCGAAACCATAGTTGTACAGCTTACGCTCTTTCTTGTGCTGGCTGTCCTCACCCTGCGTCTGGGCTGCTCTTCGCTTTTTCTTCGCATAATACACCTGAAACAATATCAAAATTTTACTGTTGCATATATTCCTTATACTTAAAAGAGTACAATAAAATGAACTGCATTCTTCTATTTTTTTTATATCTTTGACACCTTGCAGTAGTCCGCTTTTGAAATTCCACTGTGCAAAAAATTAATAATAGGTCAGAAAGACACTACCAAATAGGTTGTTTGGTATCCCTAGTGGACTTATTCATAGTAGATGCATAATGAAAGTGGCTTATTAAGTGTAACATGATATCCCCATGTTAGTTAATAGTTTGGAGTTCGCGGCAGTTGTGAATCTCCGACCATCTTGAATTTTGAGAAAAAACATATTCCCTTTAAAAATCATTTTTAAAAAAAAAAGGGCTTCAGCCTTCGTATTACTTTGTCATTTTTCAAAGTTCTTAATCGCAATTGATCCAAACTTATAACTCTGATAGGACCACTAGATAAACACTGAACTAACAAGAAGGCACTTCTATCACCATATTGTTTGAGCTAACTTTAACATAGATTCCATTAAAAAAAATTATTCTGATACTAAATTTCTAAAGCGATTAATAAGTATTTAACAATATACCAATGAGGCCCAGACAAAAGCAAAAAATTATATAAAGAAAAAATTATATGGGGGAGTGTATTCGTGTTAGGTCTTTTCTTCAGAGGAATGGGGTTCAGTGGATCCTGCCCTGGAGTGAGGCATAAGCCTCAGAAAGACCAGATACTAAAATTTTAAAATTGGTAGTCAGTCATAGCATTACGCATGCTACCAGTGGAATATGGAGTCATGGAGTCCTCTCCCAGAATTTTACTTTAAAACTGGTAGTCAGAAATAATGTGAGACCTGTTGCATAAGAGATAACGGGGTCAAGGGAGTCCTTTTTTTAAATAGGGATGCTTAGGAATGCATTTTGAAGCTTGTTAGTATCAATTCAATTCAATGTAAAAAGACTGAAATCAAGAGAAGTCTTAAAATCGGTAGATAGAAATATTGTTAGTCCTATTGCCCAGGTAAATGGTAGTAAAAAATTCTCCTGAATACATCTGAAAATTTTTGTTAAACAAGTACACTAAAAACATATTTTGAGGATCGTTAGTGCCCTTTTCTTTCAATGCAGGAAACTATGAAGCAGGTTCTAAAATCTTAAAATTGGTAGTCAGGTCAGGGATTGACTGACCCTGATTTTTTTTTTAATATGGACGCTTAAAAACGCAGTAATAGGTTGGTTACTGACTTTTTCAGTGCAAAAGATTGTGAAGGGTACTAAAATCTTAAAGTTGGTAGTCTGTTGGGCCTGTTCCATAATGGAATGAGGAGCCAGGGAATCCCCTCCTAATTTTTTTTATAAAACTGCATTTTGAGATTTGTTACAGTATTTCTTCAACAGGTACTAAAATATTGAAATCTGGTAATCAGAGAGAACACAGTCCTGTTCCTCATTGGAATGGGGGGGGGGTCAAATTTTTTTTTTAATAAACATGCTTAAAAATTAATTTTCAGGCTTGTCACAGCATCTTTTTATTTCAATGTAAAAGATCATAAAACAGCAGATACTAAATTTTAAAAGTGGTAGTCAATCATAATGTAAGGCCTGTCTTCCCAGGCAATTTTTTTAAAATACAGATGCTTAGGAGTGTATTTTCGAGCCGTGTTAGAGTTTTTTCTTTAACGAGAAAGATTAAAACAAGCACATTTTTTTTAAATTAGCAATCTAGCAATGTTAGGCCTGGCTATACTATAGCAATACTTTGTTACAAAAAAGATAGTTAAATTCATACCTTTATGTTTTGTCACTTTTCAATMGTATGTAGTCTAAATAGTTACTTAATAATTACAAATTATAAAAGAAAAAACAAAACCTAATTTATATGAGGTGAATAAAAATGAAACCAAATGTGTATTTAATTTACAAAATTTGCAAACAGACAATTGTCAAAATGATTTGCAGTTTTATTAGGCTTAATACMACATAAATTATTAAATAAAATTGCTTATCCAGGTAATGTTTWTGAGGTAAACTACACATTACACTTTTCTTTTAGAACGAACCTTATAACAAATATTAAAATAAAGAGTAAGAGAATTTTTCCCGAATCGGTGTTTCTGATATTGATCTTATACTTTTCCAAAATAAGCAGCACACAATATGAAGTGCTTTTAATACGGTTTATTAAAAACAAATTATTATATTGCGGTCGAACTAATACTCGAACCCCACGTAGCATAATACCATTAGTAAATATTACAACCGGTATAATTTTTACATTGCATGATGCCATATTTACTTGCTGTTTTCTGATAATGGTAGGTATTTCTCTTATTTTATGCACAACTTGTAAGTATTTGGAACTGATATTTCAATTAGAAATATTATTTTACTTCTTTTAGTTAGTGAATATGAACTACTTAATAAGGTTTATTGTTTGAAGATGTTTTATTTTTTATGTATATCTGTTCCAGTATAGTTTAGTCATATTGTCGTTGCATTTATTGTTATATGTCAGCCAATAAACACTAATACTATTATAACATCTATTATGACAGTTTGACGTATTCTTGGAATTTAACTTTATGCCGCGATTTTACTTTAGAATTTACCCCTAATTTACCCACTGTTTTGATCATGTTAGAAGCACGGAGTAAAAAAAGAAGTGTAGATTGGTGCAGGTACCTACTAGGTATAATAAGCATACACAAACATCTTTGAAGTACCAAGTTTTTATTGTCTTATTTTCGTTTTTTTCTGTTTATAAAGCAAGTCGATTAAAATAAACAAAGACAAAAGACAATACAATCTGCGATAATTTACCCACATCAGCAAACAAAAATCTTCTAAAATCAAAAGTAGGAGGTTCACCACTTTGCACAGAGTTCCACCTGTCCCAATACGGCATAATTAAGCCAAAATCGCCACCAAGTCTACTATTACTCACTAGAAACACACGAATCTATTTTCGCGAACGAAAACACTGTTTCACCTCCGAGTTATTTTTAATTGCTGCCCCCGAGGACAAAGACTCACATTAAGGATGGGTCGGCAGGCACCTTTGAAGTTTGTGTAATGACATACTGCTTAACCGGGGGAAGTGTCATTTGAACCTTGATCTTTTCACATCTGGCCTAATTACACTTTATTATCTGGTATTTTACAAGTCAGGCACGCAAGTGCGTTGCTACCAAAAGCAATATTCCCTACGACGGACGGGAGTCCAGAGGAGTCACTGTGCACGCAGCCAGTAATGTATTCCCACAGAAATGAGTAAGCAACTACTTCCCATTAAAGTAATTACGCAATATAAGTGTTTTTTACAGTACAGAATGTAGCTGTCTAACGTTATCTGCATTTACAGTTGTTAGTGGGATATAAACTACCAGTACTTAGTGTGATACATGCGATCGATATATTGAAGCATATATTATGTTGTGCGACTTCCTATATTCAAACTTGTAATTGCTTGGGTACGTAGATTAATATTAATATTTAAAACAGCCTTATCTATTCTTAAAAATCTATTCAACGTGTCCCTTTTAAAAGTGCATAACATCAATATCATAATTATCAAAATTACAACTTTTATTTCATGTTATTTACAAGATAGCAAAAAACATTTTACTTCTTTGGAAATTAAAAATAAAACAACTCGTCTTTCTTTTTTACTTCCACAAATGCTTAAACTGTCCATTGACTATTTGGTATTGGGAATATAATAAAGTAACACGGCCCTCATAGCTCAGTGGCAGAGCAACAGAGGCTAAATCTGGAGACCCCCCGATTCTTGGTTGGAGCTAATATATTTTTCTTCATAAATTTGCCCCAAGTACCTACCCACAAAATATATAATTTAATTGATAAAAAGAAACTATCGTATTAAAAACGGAATATAAATAATTATTGAATATTTGAATTAAAATTATTATTGTAAAAATCTGGCGGTATATTCTCACAACGTTTTTGAGCTTGGTGGATGTTTGCGTTTTATTATTGATCGATTGCATTTTTATTACTCCGAAATGTATAATTTAAGCTATTGTTCAATTTATACGATTGCTGAATTTAAAAGATTGTTTCAGTTTCACGCATATATAATTTAATCAACTTTGTTAAATTAAAACGACGAGTTTCTTGCCACAAATCAAATGTTTTTCAGTTGCGATTGTGGAATTTTTAAGATTGTTTCACTTTGGGGTTTGCTTCTTTTTTTAAATAAATTTGTTACTTAATTTCAACCAATGTTACGTTTTCTAGATAGTTAGTTGAATCTTTGCCACTAAACAAATCTTTTAAATGCCCTGAATTTCTAAGACTGTTAAATTTTTAAGATACATTTAAAAATAGTTTTAATTTAACGTTGATGGCGACGAAAGGGACATAACCTTAAAATTTATAACTAACTTAGCTTTTAGCTTTTTTGCAGTTCACATAACGTAGCTATTCAAAAACAGAACTTGCCTTCCTTAACAAGATCTTGAAACTCCCAAACTTTTGTAAATAGGTTCATGCAGGATATTGCAAGATCATTTGAAAGAGCTGTACCACTTTATTTATTCCGTGCTTTTAATGAAGATCGTACCCAAAATCTACATTTAGGCTTAACAAATCGTACGATTAAAATTACACAAGCAGCCACTGCTATAACAAATTCCTCTACGGATGCCACTGCACAACATACTGGACTGAATAATTCTGTATAATTTGTTATACATTTTGTTGCATACTCTGGAAGCTCTTTTCAAAAACATAAAGTTATTAAAATTTTACAAAAAAAGGTTTACAATAAATGGGTTGCTAAAGAAGAATTTAGATGGCAATGCCATCTATCAGCATTACATTGAGATGATGACATAACCACCTAGCTGTCTTAACGGGTACTACTTCCTAAAGGAAGTGACCTTTTTTGGTATATAGGCAAAACCAGTTCTATGCCGTGCTGTCTGCACTAGACCTAAACTGCACTGATGAGCTATAATGATAGCGAAATAGATCTATCTGCAGTTGGTTGCGGTGCAGACAGCACAGCATAGACATGCATTTTAAATCAGTTGCTGTTTTACATGTTTTATTGTTTAGTGTGGACGCAGCTTTAGGTATCTGATCTGAGAGCCAATTCTTGGTAACATTTACACATCCCACTAAAACAATACGTAATACCACAAAAATCTGGCACCACCAGCGCCAAATTAAAACGATACTTGATATTTTTAAATGTATCTTAAAAATTCAATAATCGTAAAGAAGAAAAAACAGAACATTTAAAATATAGGTTTCGTACGTGAAATAAACAAGTTCGAAAACAGACAGACTATGTAGCAAGAAACTCATATTCAAACAATCGTTTTAATTTAATAATCTAAAAAATTAAACAATCAAAAATATAACGCAAACATTTCTCAGACTTAAAAGCGTTGCGAATTAAATGGATACTTGTTTAATTTAAAAGATAATTTGGCAATACTCTAAAAGCAAACGACATTGATTTTGCACATTTCTGGTTATTTCAGGTGGATAATCCTACATTCTGTCTTATTAGTCTTTTTAACTTTATTTTTAACCAAAAAGAATGAGGTCTAGAAACCCGGGTGTGCATTTAAAGTGTCACCTTCTACTAATTCATCTTCCCTCTACCAATTCATCTGAATGGAAATACTGCATCCAGATAGTCACGGTCAGCTTTTGTGAAATGGGGACACGTGCCATCTGGTTGAAACCACATGTTTCTATGCGGGAGAATGTAATCGAATAGCCAAATTTGGACCTATTCTTCCTGCAAGAATTTCAAATATCCCTCTCAACTGAGATTTTATTTAAAAAAATATTGATTCTAACTTCCCAAACATTGACCTTTCTGCACAGGGAGTGTCCTTCTCTTATTATCCACAACTGTGGATTGTCCTTTGCCCAGTAACGACAACTTTGTTACTTTAATTAACTATAATATTTAACATAACAGTTGATGCATCAGAAAAAAGATACTAGTTTCTCAGCCGGAACGAGACCTAAGGAACTAAGTTCTCTTCACTAAATAATGACATCGTCCAATACCAACACAAGTAAATTGCGTTGATCCAGGTCGCGCGCTTTTATGCGACTCTATTATTTATAAGCATTGTGCTCATTGATAATGTGATGACACACGTCTGTTTTAAATGCGCCATAGCTTATAACAAGAAACGGAAACAATTTCTATTATTTCCTACGCAACCAATTCAACATTTATAATATGAAGCCTTTCATACATCCAATCACGGAATTCAGACCAATGCTTGTTTAATGTTTAGATGCGATTATGATGTGCACGTTCTTATCCAATGTTTGTTTATGCCACGGCTGTAGCAGAAATCCCTCAGCATATTGCTGCAAAGGGCATTTAACAAATCTATAAAACTTTAAAGTTGACATGAGTTCTTTGGTGAAAATGTTAAATAATAAATAAACATAGTTAACCCCTTCGCTGAAACTTTAAACTTTGTAGCTTGAAACACTTTTCGCCATCAACGCGAGCATCTTTAGGAGCGAGATCAGTCATTTCGCTTCTGAAAATGTCAGCGAAAAGTTCTTCAAGCTACAAAGTTTAGTTTTAGTAAGGAGGGTTGCTGTGTTTATTTGTCATTTAAGGTGCGTCCTTTTGTTTGCATAAGGTATGTTTTGTGTATATGCATGTGCGTTCTGTTTGTTTGTGTTGTTTAATGTAGGTCTTATTCTAGTTGGTTTTTGGTTTTCCATGTAGGTATATGTTTTGTCACATTTGTTATACTTAATGATGTATACTACATGGCTATTTTACAGTTTATCAATTAATTGGTGATTTTAATTTAAAGAATATGGATTTAAGTCAACTGTTTTGTGCATGTGCAACATTTAGATTGCATTATTTCAAAAGTTTACCTATTTTATATGACAATATGCTGATGAAAATTGTCTCTTCTAGTTCTTTTTATTTTCTTTTTTCAAGTTTTGGTATTGTATAATTTATACGTTGTTTTTTATAGTGTCGGTTATCAGCCGAGTTGGGTATCCGTTGTTTTGAAGACATTTTTTGGCTTTTTTAATTTTCATAATTACTGTTTTAGGTACGTTTGTTTACAAGGACGTTACGCCAGATGATATTAAAATGTAGTCGTTTGAAATTCTAACTTTGTCTATTTTTTCCTTGATGGTTCATGAGTTCTTTATATAATTAAAATGCATGTCTATGCTGTGCTGTCTGCACCGCAACCAACTGCAGATAGATCTATTTCGCTATCATTATAGCTCATCAGTGCAGTTTAGGTCTAGTGCAAATAGATCTATCTGTAGTTGGTTGCGGTGCAGACAGCACAGCATAGACATGCATTTTAATGTATATCGGTCCTTGCCCGCTTGCAGAAAGTGCCGTGAGAGCCTGCTGTCAAATTGAAGTATGCAGGTGCATGCCAATTTTTCAGGCTACAGGTCACTTCGTTTAGGAAGTAGATCCCATAATGGCAGCTAGGTGGCTTTGTCATCATGTCAGTGTAATGCTGACAGATGACATTGCTAAATTCTTACTTTCTTTATTTAATATTCATTTTTACATGTTAYTTCATTAATAACTGAAGTAATGAATTTGGACAATTTATATAGCGGGCCTTGTATGCTGGATACCCATTCTGTGTATCTTTGTCAAATTTACAGTTGTTTAGCAGTGTTATCATTATTATAGTTGTTGATTATTTTTGTATGAAAGTATTGTTTTCGTTTTGAAATTGTTTTGTTGGCCTTTCTACGTGTGCACATTTATTTTTAAGAATACGGCCTTCTATTTTTTTTGTCGTAGTCACATTGTTCATTAAAACTGTGTTTTTGTCTAGTTTTAGGAAGTATATCTGTGCATCATTTTTGATGAGTAATTTGGTTTCATTTAATCATTTTGTAAAAATGTCATTTTGGTTTCTCTAATTAGTTATGTTTTATAGCTTTTAATGATATTATACCTACATACAGGGCGTCCTCGAAATACACTGACAACGTTTGACAGGTGAATAGAAAACGCAATTAAAAAAAAATCGAATAAAAAAAATGCCGAAAACGCTTTGTTTCTGATATACAGTGTGTTGAAATTTAATTTACAAAAATGGTTTTTAAGACTTTTCTTGAACTATAAAGGATATCAAGTTTGTCGTAAAACGACTCATTCGTCCCTAATTTTGATTGAAGAACACTACACCACCATTATTTTGTGAAATCACAAAAATGTTATTGAAACTGACAACGCCTTTTTATGTACAGGGTGTTCAAATTGAATTTAATAAAATGATCTTTTAAAATTTACTTCAACACCTTGTATATAAAAAACCAAGCGTTTTCAGATTTTTTTTATTCGAAAAAAGTTTTTAAAATTGTGTTTTCCTTCACTTTTCAAGCGTTGTTATTTTTATGATTTTACAAAATAATGACGGTGTAGTGTTTTTCAATCAAAAAATCAATTTTTAGGGACGAATGAGTCGTTTTACGGCAAACTTCAAAGAGACATGTTTTATTTTTTAATTGACCGAATATTATACAAAACTATATTAGTTTTGTCTAAAATCCCCAGACCTAAAAGTTCTATTAAGGGGGGAAGGGGGAGTGCATTACCCCCAGCGCACGCCACTGGCGTTTTAGAAACCTCCCGATTACTTTTTTTATTGTACCTTATGATTTCCACCAAATCTTTTAATAAGATTTTTTTTAATTCTATTTTAACACCTTCCATATCAAAAACAAAGCGTTTTCGAAAATATTTATATCCGAAAAAAGTTTTTAAAACTGCATTTTCTATCACCTGTCAAACGTTGTCGGTGTATTTCGAGGACACCCTGTATATCTGATCTTATGTTATCTTTTGTATCATCATCAATGTCTCTGATTACAATCTTTATGTTGGCAATCATTTAATGTGCTGGATTTTTTTTGTCTGATTGAGTGTGCCGAAAGAAGGTCCTAATTTTAGAATAGATTAAACGCTTCCTGGGATAATTGTTGGATAAATTCTTGAACTAGTCGTTAGTCATGTCGTTTTTTGTCATGTCAGATACTTTGAAAGAGAGTATCTAGTTTTTTTTATTTTTGGGATTCAATGTATAGTTCGTAAATTTGGGGAGAAAGATATTTTTGATTCTCTCTATATCACAAGCTACCTCTTTTTCGAGGCATTTTAATGTAATATAACCGTCTTATATAGAGCAACTTTTGGTGCTTGGCAATTATGTTGCGAAGTTTTTTCTTTCAAACTCGCTAAACAAGGAGAAAATTGAACTAAGACACAGCCACAACAAAGAATCATTCAAATGTAATATATTGCCGCTGAAGATCGTCCCTATTTTTGTACATATGCATACGTGATAACTTAAGAGTTATTACCTCGTTAATGTGCTTGTAAGTTTTGATGAGGTCCACGCTGAGCTTCCTGAGCGGCGCGCTTGAGGGTTCCCTGAAGGTGTGAGGTATCCTAGCTTGCATCGCCTGTATGTCCGCCGGGACACCTGTTGAAATCGGACCGCCAAGCTGGTCTTCGGCCACCAGACGCCCGTAAAGGGGCACGTGCCGCTGCCGTGACGTCGCATCGCCCACCCCGGTCGTGACCGGCACTGCAAAGAAAAATGTGTTTTAAAAAGGTAGAAATCTTCATAAAGTAGAAACTGATGATTAAAAATGAAACGCAGAAGAGTACAAGCTGTTGGGAGTGTCGCCGGGATCTGTTTTGGGATAATTACTGATTTTTCTAAATATTTTATACAGAGCGTTGACAATGAAAATAATTTAAAAAACACTTGGGCATGAATCCGTTATATTAGAATGCGTCGGAAGACGTACTCCCGCAGGATAAATCCATACCTGTTTGAAGTTGACACCCTTAATTTGGTTTTAAATTTTATTCATGCCATTTGTTTGTCCATCCCCCATTAAAAGTTATTCCGAATTTATTATTTGGACAATCATTTTATGTAGCCCCCGAAATAATGAAATAGATATATTATGCTTTAATTGGTTGTCGAAGTTTATTCACGTTTGTCCATAAAAATATTACCGCAAAAATAAAGATAATAAATAAAGCAGGCAATTGGGTGAGCACGACAACTGAACTACCCATGCATATCTCGGAAACCGTAAATTTTAAGGCACATGTATCGTAATTTTGCTTAGAATTTGATGTATAATCAGAATCCGGCATAAAAAATAGGTGCTTCTATTTAAAAAACTGCAAGTTTGGTTCAGTTCTCGAAATCAGCCAACGCTGTGTAAATGTGTTATATTGCGTTATCGAGTACCCCTAGCTGCTACCACATTTATTTGAAACATTTTTCTCTAAGTCGTCAAATAAAGCCTTCAATTGAGTGAGCACGATAACTGGAGCACCCTGTATATAGAATACAAGAAGCAAAGTGCCCAAAAGGAGCTCGCTTAAAACAATTCATAAAAAGGGTGAGTTTTTCCATGACCAGTATGGGGATCTCGAAAACTATAGTAGGATCACCCAACAGATGAAGTGATCACGTCTAGTCCACACATCTATAACGTGATCGCAACCCCTTCCCTTCCGAAAAGCCCAACTTAAACAGCACAACACATTTTAACATTTACTTTTCCTGGGGCAACATAACCTCACTTTTTCTGGACTTGGCAAACGTTCAGGTTTGGAATTTGCAACAAAAAAAGTGTACTCAAAGATGCCATATGGCAATATACAAAACAATCCAAAGCACAGAGCCAAACCGAATGAGACGAAACACGAAAACATGAATTGCCGAATAGGGTATTTGCCATGAATTTATACTTTATTAAATTGCCTATTAATAGGTAGCATCTAATCCACAAAACAGCTGTGACAGCTTATAAATTCGAAAAAATGGATCGTAAGGTATATTTTTAATATTAAAAATGTGAACATTTAAAGAGACCGCCAGAACGCGAACATATTGGTCGTGACGTCACGTGTCTTGTAAATGGTTTACATCTGGGGTCAGCGCGTCACGCGTCAGCCTCAGCCCGTCAATTTATCAGTTTGTTGTTTGCGTTCATTTTGTGACAAGCGAATTAAAATACGCCAAGAAAAAGTGAAATACTTATGAGTTATGGCTTCTGAAGCCATGTTCATTGTTATGGAATTTGTGTACAGCGACGAGCGGTCCAACGCGGCGGAGATGAGGAACGTAAAAGCAACAGCATAAGTCAACTTTTTCTCAAATTAACGTAGCATTGATAATTTGATCACAGTGGGTTGTTGGACACATACTATTTGTAAACATAAAAATGTAAGAATAAAAAATGTACCCTAAACTTGACATTTGTTTTAGAGGTCAGAATGGCGTACGATTTATATACACTTCAAGATTCATTTTACGTAATTTTCAAAAAAAAGTGATAATACCCAATTTCGGTCGATCGGTAAGCTTGGCTTGTGTGAAACGGTGTTGAAGCAGATCTCCCTCGGTTGCGAAGAACCATTGGGAAAGATGCGTTTAAAAATCACCTGAAGATCACGCGTCTTTATTACTCCCTCTCTTGGGTGATCCAACTATAGCAGAGCTAGAAGGATGCYTAAATGGAGAAGGATTYGCCCTTTTGTTGACCTAACTAAATGSACGTGTTGGTTTTTAAGAAAAGTTCATGGMTTACTAGATATTTTAAAGAAACTAATACGAAAGTTGTAGATAATTTTACTTTCATAAAGTCGGCGATTTTTCTTCAACTTTTTCATAGTTTCTTAGGTATGCTTTGTGTTTTATGTACCCCATAAAAAGAAATCTAAAACAGATAAATCTGGAGAACGGGGCGGGCAAGCAACAGGTCCGTTTCTTCCTATCTACGTGTTTGCGTACATTTGGTCAAGATAATTCCTTACTTGCACTGTATTATGAGGAGGTGCTCCATCGTGTTGGAACAACTCCATTGTTCTACGCGTCTCCAAGTTTAAATCTTGAAGGATATCTTCAAAATCATTTTGTAAAAAAATTAAGGTAACGTTCTCCACTTAAAGAATGGTCAAAAATCTAAAGACCTAGAATGGCGGAATCAATAATACCGCACCAAACATTAAACCCAAATCTGATTTGAGGTCTTCTTTGCTGCACATTGCGAGCGTTTTCTGGTACCCAGATGTTCCTTGTGTTGGTTAAACGTATATCAGTTTGTAAATTTTTGTGGGTCTTCTGCGCAAGTGTTTCTATACCAGTTACAAAACTCCAGACACCGATCTTCATCCAGCATGTAATGTTTGGCTAACTGCAAGCTTGTAGGGGTGAAATCTATGTAATTTCAATATTATAACACAGTGCCAGTATTTAAAGCAATTTCACATGTTGAACATGACGGATATATGTTTAAACTTGCCAAAATGTTTATTTGTGTAGCTTCATTTATACCCCTGGACCGATTTCTTGGTTTACAAAAAGAGCCATATTGTCCAAAGTTATCGTAAAGCCTTTTAAATTGCTTTAAAAAAGGCTGACGGCGGTAAAAGTATTCTTCATATGCTCGAACGGATTTTTTTTTAAGCATATGATGTATAGCATTCAATAAGTACATTTTTAATCCTCAGTTCTAACTAATTGTCAGATACAAGAAATAATTGTTCCATCGCTAACTATTTAAAAACAATACAGAAAATTGGCCATAATTCTAGTATTTTTCAGAATAACTATCTATTAGCCTATCCAGAATGCTGTCAAAAATAACGGCTGGATGACAAACAAAACCTAAATTACGTAGAGGTGGGTCGGTCGCGAACGAACTGTTAAAAAGAATGGATCTCGGGTGAGAACTGCGCGAACTGGTTCGTGACATTGAAAGTTCGTCGTTCGCGAACGAACAGCTGTTGTTTCAGTTCGCGAAAGAACTGTTGAAACAAATAACGGCTCGCTTGCGCGAGCTAGTTCGTACAAACTGGCTCTTCGAAACGAACTGTTTTTCCCATCTTATTAGGGCATTTAAAGATGGCGGCTGGATGACAAATACGTGTTCTGGGCAGCATAATACCGAGTGTTATATCGTTGAAAAAAAAAATCGCCGATTTTATGAATCCGTGGCCAACTAAAGATTCTATTAAAAACATAAGGTTATGTCATAGCTCAAATATAACAAAACGCATAACAAACTATAATACACCACTTTATCAAGGGTAAACTTTTGTATTTAATTATTTACAAAAATACAATCTACCAAGCCTACATGAAACTATCGACAGGTACGTCTGCTATGAAAATGTTCAGGTATAAACAACATCTACGTATTTAATGAGATCCCGCGTGCGTACAACGAAAGAACCACCTTGGTTGACAAGAGATGTATGTCAAGTATACGCAAGTAATTACATCTTTTTATTGTGCGCCCAAGTAATTCTAAAGCTGAAAGTGTAATTCGTCGGTTACAAGTGTTGCAGAAAAAAGGAGAAACCGTCAGGTTCAATGGAAAACAATACATAGATAGGTTCCTCCGCTATGCGTTCTGATGAGTCCACAAAAGGGATGATTCCAGTGCCGTGCTGAAGGTTATACGTGGTAAATTCAAAACTTGTAAGTTAGCACCGTAAAAATTTAATTGGAATCTCATTAATACAGGGTTTATTGCTGTAGTACTAAAAATAATTAAAAATTCCTTCTGGGAAAAGGTTATACAACAGTAATAGTCACTTAGGACTAGGTTTGAAAATTTTTAAACCGATACAGTCAATTGGAGCTATCTAAAAACCACTTAATTTGCGCAATATTCACCGGGTACAATGTGTGCCTCTTGTAAATAATCCAGAAAAATAGACTACCTAAACTTTTGAATAACACCGTTGCCATAATTTTTGTCTGGCAATGTTAACTAAAATCGTCCATATAATCATATTAACGCCTTAAAATATACCAATAATTTACGTCGCCAGGGGTACCGGGTTTATTTTAAGCAATATCAACTTAAAATCGAAAATAACAAAGTGATCAACTGAAGTTTAATCACATTTTGATAGAACGCAATAAAGCAACAGTTAAAAGTATTTCTGATATGCCATTCACATAATATATTTCTCCTGCTGAGTCTCGTGACTAAGTTTTTATTAACTGATAACACGATGCAGAATCATCCGATACGTAAGTCACATCGTTGATACATTTTTTAAAGTGACAACGCGTATAATGCAATGAAGTAGCACTTTTTTACCTATAACCACAATTAGAACCAAGATCACTTTGTAATATTAGATCTTTGATCATTTACTTCCCGGAATTGACTTAATATCAAGGGGATGCATCTAACTTTGGATTCCGATCGCGCGAACCAAGGAGCGCCATATAATTTCCCATTAAAAGCTGAGGTTGCCTAAAATCACGAAAAATATTAATACAGCTATACGAGCTAGCTATAACGCCGAAGAAAATATTTCTTGGTTGGGGTATCTACAGGTGCTTACAACTGTCGATAATGGTAAGCCACTTGCAAGTGATAAATTCAAACTATAATGTTACGAAGTTCACTAAAAATTACACATCTCCAGCTCGCTCCAGCAAAACTAACCGAAAGAAGAATACAGATATCGTCAGGCGATAGTATAACGGATTAAACATTGCCGGATATTAGGGCTGATTCACCGTAAATTCCATATGATTCTCGTATTCGGTATTTTGCTATGCATTTTGTTTTTAATTAAATGATGCTACTTATGAGCAACAAAATTAGTTATTTAAGCAGATTTTACTGAAACTGGTTATACCAAAAAACTTTAAACCTACAGATTTAAAGTTAAAAAATCATAACACCTTCGCGAATACACCCCTGGATGTTTAAGATAGGAGAAAGAAAAAGTAAGTAGGTTAATAAAAATCGAATAAAAAACGAAAAAGTCACCGTTTTCAATTAAAAAGACAGTAAACTAAAAAAAAATTGAAAAACATTTATAATACAGTTCAAGAGTAGTAGCTCAATAAACMAAACTTGGTTTTTGTTTTTTTGCGAATTGAAAGAAATGCAAAAAAATGTGGTGGCTTTTATTTTAAGCAGGATCAGATGGTCGTAAAAGGCTAATGTCAGAAGACATAATTAATATAGAGGTAAGTGGTTACAAGGCATTGATGAGGATCCACTGGACAGGACGATATTCAAGCAAAGGGAMTATTCACATTTAGGAAAAAAAAACGCTTGTAAATGTCTTTCCACCTAGGCACCAACTATACGCTATATTAGTGCTGACGTAATGACGGCCATTTTTCTGCGGTGCGTCAAAGTCCTGGATCCTGACAAACCGAGTTGTCATAACGTGCGTAACAGACCTCAGTGTTAGGTGCAATTTTGTGACTTTAAAAGAATATTTAGAAGTGCTACTGTGCTACTGTGCTACACTCCTTCGCTATGCTTCACAAGTATTACAAACCGAAAGTAAAAAAGTAAAAACAAACCAAGTTGTCATAACGTGCATAAAGGAGTTCAGTGTTTGGTGCATTTTTTTAGTGTTAAAAGTATATTTTAAAGTGTTACTGTGTATACTTGAGTAGCTGACACTCCTTCGCTTTACTTAGCAAGTATTACAAACGTAAATCACATTTAGTTACAATGTAGGTAGGTACTGCTGAAAAGCTTAACCTACAATAAGTGCGTGTGTAGAGCATTCCAATTTACATGCTGTACCAGAAGATGGTAACGTGCCCTGTCCCTGGATGCTCTTGTTATATTGTCTTTCAACAATAGATTGCAACTTAATGTAATTTCGGTTTGTAATACTTAATGAACAATACAAAAGTATGTAAACCATTCAAATATACACAGTAACACTTCAAAATATTATATTATACTATAATTTTGCTCTGAACATTGAGTGTTACTGTGTATTTTTAGTGGTTTACATTCCTTCGTATCATTTAGTATTATAAACCAAAATTACATTTAGTTGCAGTCTGTTGTTTAAAAACAACCTAAAAAACTACTGTAAAGATTACACGTTTCTCTCTCATTATAACGGAAACATCCAAGGACCCAACCCATTACCATTTTCTGGTAAAACTTGTAAATTGTAATGCTCCACACACGTACTTAGTGTATGTCCAGCTTTTCAACAATACATTGTATCTAAATGTAATTTCGGTTTGTAATACTTGCTAAGTAAAGCGAAGTAGTGTAAGCTACCCAAACGTACACAGTAACACTTTAAAATAACACTAAAAAATTACACCAAACGCTGAACTCCCTTACGCACATTATGACAACTAAGTAGGTTGGTTTGGATCCGGGATCTTGACGTATCGCAGCAAAATGGCCGACATCTACTTCACACTAATATAGCGTATAGGGAACAATGAATCGTCCTGTTTGCAATTTTTTTTATACTGGTAATCATATTACGCTTCTAAAAAGGGCGATATGGAAGTTTTGCAATACGCGAGTTTGGAAACAATTGAACTGGTAAATGTCTGCTAAAGTAGTTATTGAATACCAAAAATTCACACAACTTACAGGAGGAAGTTCTAACCTGTAGTACTATGAACGTTCTGGACGTCCTGCAGAAGCGGTAAGTCCGGAAAACATAACCAGAGTGTTATGACAGTTGATCGCTATATAAAATATCAACAGATAGAGGAGATTTTAAAGATATACCACGAACGTTTAAAATTTAGAAAGGTTTGTTTTCGCGTTAGATTGTGCCGGGATGTAATGAGATTTGCCCTTATATACTACTGTGACGTTCCATCTAATGTTAGAAACAAAAAGTAGATATTTGAAGATGGAAAAACTCCGGTTCAAGTTCGATCAGTTTAAGGACGATTGCGGTATTTTTCTAGTACAGGAATAATAGATCGTGTTGTGCTAGAATCTCAAGGCACGGTTTCACCTTCTTGGTACCTATATCTACAGCACAAAAAGCTCAAAAATTTGCGTCTACGTTTAAGACTTGACACTTGGTCATTTTATCACTACAGGGCACCGGCACACCGTGCTAATTTTACACAGACGTTTTGGACGTTTCTGGACTTAGATGTTGGATCCCCATATGCAACCCTTTGATTTTGGAACGTTACTAGTTATAAAAAAAGAATTCAAAGGAAGACATTTTTCTGAAGATGACGAGCTTTTGGCAGCTTGGGAAAAGAATGGGCTAATGTGTCCCAAGAAATGTTTTCTATTAATAATGAAAGGACTAAATAAATAAAGTTATAATGCAAAATTTTCGTAATACCCTTGCATATTCGAAAAAATTATCTTACTGCTTTATTTATATTTTTTTAAATAAATTAAAATTATTCTACTCGTAAGCGGATGACATGACACCGTCAGCACCATCTACGGGACAGAGCTGCAGGCATGCAGACCTGCTATCCGTTAGGTAGTGATCCTAGTAATAGATGATGTGGAATTGTCAAACATGGAATACTCCAGTAACTTTCCAGATAAATCTACTGGGATTGCGTAGGCGGGAATCTACCCTAAACAAATGTGTCGCATGGGGGGTTATCTGGAACCTAATTTGAAAAGCGGCGAAGCAAGCGAACCAGGTGTTTTATGTGCTTAAGGGTTAGGGAGAGCAGTATTAGTGAACCGAATAGTGATTTACTGAATTAGTAGTGTTATATACAAGTGGTGTTTTGAACTAGCAGTGTTTGGACTTAGTCTTTAGTGTATTTCGGTATTCGTCTTTAAATAAAGGAAGTCCAACATGTCTTTATGTGTTAAGTATTTTTTATACTACCTTCGTAAGTTTATTCGATGTAGAAGTGCGTAATAGTGATACATATTGGTATGTCGAGATGTATTATGTACCCATACGTTTTAAGTATCGATGCCGTAAATCTTGCATGGCTCAGCTCTGACAGATATAGTAATTACTCGTGATGGAGATCAAGCTGGCAGAGGCAAAATACATTGACAGATAGGAAAAGAAGATAGTGAACGTTAAGTTCAAAAGCCATGAAACCTCGTTAAGCTGTGGATATGAAGTTTGATAAACACTAAGCAACCCTGCTTTGCATAGAGTAATGTCAAAGAATGGTGCTGACATGATGGTGGAATGAGAAACTGAAATGATGTAAATGTGCGGAGATGAGCACGATCTAAACGCTGAAGAGCCAAATTAACTACACTAGCGTTTAACATTTCATGGTACAGATTTACTTTAGGCTTTAGATTTGAATTTTCTATTTCTTCAATTTTTAACTTATTGCAATTTACATATATTTGTAATTAAATTATTGGCATAATTTTATTTTTCTTCATTTAAAAGTGAGTTAAGACAATATTTCCCACAGCGTCGTCCCAAGTGCACGCCACTGCCCGCGGGTGACATATCGATCCGGAAGTGGAGATGGAAGCGGACCAGCACACGTCTAGTCGACAGCAGCACACCCCAACCCTCCGTCTGGAATGTCAAGAGGTCATGTGCACTTACGTAGGACAACGTCGTGCTCAGTACATACGCAATTTAAAAGTATGAGTGAGCATCTAAACGTCATAAGGGATGAAATAACTCTATTTGCATATCAAAGCAGGGCAATTTCGGGCCCTGATGTCTTGTTAAGGAATGAAAGCTTGTTGTGCTAGAAATATAACTTGAGCACTATCGTACATATTTTTCTCAACCAACTGAACACTGACTTGTCAGGAAGCTGTTGCATGTTTTATCGAGATGAAGCATATAATTAACACAAGCGCTAGATTCCTGAAACGGAAACTTAGCAGAACTGAACTATACTTATCAGTTGGTACTGTATCAGACTAGGACCGTTATCAGACTCAAATTATGCAAAATAAATAAATAAACACAAAATTAAACTGTTACGGCGAACCTCTCATTACTCTCCTAGTTCACCCTAAAGTTCATTTCACTGAGCTAAATGAACAATCCTCGTCCTCGCTGATTCGCCTTTATATATCCCCAATTAGACATTCTAGAATTAGTTCGAATCTTTCTTGAGAAAACAGGTCTGTCGCCACGGTGGACGCCAACGTTGTCGGGTTGTGCCGCCACAGGGATAACTGATTGAAAGATCCTCGTCGCCGGTTCGCTTTTATATACCACGGGCCAGACATTTCTAAATGTCTGCTGTTTGGTTGTGACGGTGGTCATGTAGCAGTCGAGTTAGGCGCATTTTCCACGAGATTAGCAAATTCCTTTGTTGACGACTTCTCCCTATGAACACTAATTGAGTAAATAATAAATTGCAGTAGTTTAATAGTCAAATGTTCCATTATTCATAAGAGCAGTGCAAAAATTAGCTAATTATAAATTCCATCAACAATTCCATCAACTTTTTCTAATGGTTTATAAATATATAAACCAAACAATAGCTTACGTGTTCTTAACATAACTTATCTATGGGCTTAGAAAAGTTAAGCAGTCCTTAGTAGTAGTAGTGAAGAATAGTAAATAATCCCCATTGCAGAGTATAATATAATATTAATCTTTTGCGCCAACTTTGCTGTACTAGTAACTACTGGCTGTTTGTAACAAAAATCAAACCAGCAATAAGCTTTCAAGTAAACAGCGTTACTAGGACAGGAAGTAAGGCCCTGTTGTATAAACAACATACCTATATCTTATACTTAACATGTAAAACTTTACATCATATTAGTTGGGATTGCCAGAAATTTTTGAACTATCTTTGTTTTAAACGGACGATCTGAAAAATTAAACGTAGAACTCCCAGGTATTAGTTTCTAGAATCGCCGACCTCAAAATATAAAAAATAATATATTATTCGTTTAATGGCAGACCAAAGGTAAATTGATAAACTAAACGCTAAGCTGTACCACTTTAGCACGTCTTTTCGTCAGCCATTTCTTCATCTCTAAGTATACTAATACTTTCATTTTTCTTCATTTGTTAAGTAATGTATGTAATGTAATTATCAAAAAATATAATTTTTAACGAAATATGACGACATTACCGAACATTCGAAGAGCTTTCTTTAATAAATATCCACACAATATAATTGTAATTTGGTCATCATTACAGTAGTTATTAAAATATATGGAACCATCTGGAGGTCGCCCAGTTATCTGTAAAGATCTTCAATTAAATATTCCCTTGATTTTTGCGCCAAAGTCGGCTTAGTGCTCAGAACATTGGCTCAGCGGTATATGAACACAACCCGTCAAAAAAAATATTAGAAAATGGCTAAACTAGCATCCTTACAAAGCAAGTTCGGCAATAGTGATCCTGACCATGGGACAGGATTTTGTGATGTATTTAAAAACAATAAGATGACATTACAACTCAATCAAATGCAGGATGTAGGTAGATAGATTCACATTAAAAAAATTGTATCCATTTGTCACTTTTTTATACCTTCTACGAACACATCATATATGCAGCTACATGCAATAAAGAACGTTCTTTTGTGTCAATAATAATAATGGTTACAATATACATATAGACAAGCACCGCAACATTAATTATTTTTTTGTAGTTGTTAATACGAAAACAATGATTACCACCAAACACCCCATATGGTTCAAAGTTAAAATGGATTTCTTAATACTTCATGAACACATGAATGCTCGTACGAAGCGGAAGTTATTTTCCTAAAGATAAAAAAGGATATAAAGCTCGTTGGCACTTAAAGAACCAACCACGTGTGTGGCAAGTATGATGTGACATGAGATTGTCGTAAATGGAAGAATATGGCTTTGTATAGTATAAGTTTACAGGTTATTTAAATTCTAAAAAAAAACGGTATTTGTTCAACGCACCTATCGTAACCGTTTACTCCTGGTGAGTAATGATAGCGATATTACTTTTATCAAGTATAACAAAGACAAATAGTCAAGTGGCTAACATGCAGCCGACATGATTTGACATAATTTCAGACTAATTAAATCAATGACATATTGAACCAAAGTTATACACTGTTAAGATTATATTTCTCAGTGTTTAAGAAAATCGTAGTGACAAATACGAGTAATCTAGGAAGCTACAAAAGTCAGTCAGCTCACGATACTAGCACATTTTTAATAATGTAAAAGATAGAAAAAGCTGTTATTCTAATTTCATGTATTAATGTTAGAATCATATTATGGAGTACGAACATTATATATATAATTTATCCAATTATTGTATTCGATAGCAAATACGCACACAACATTAGAATCAGGAATAATAAACATATTCTAAAAACATCACAGTGTAAGAGCAAATACATATTATCTGAAATATTGGTAATTTACCACATAAATTATAGTGATTTCACGTACGGCTCGAATATAATTCCAGAAAGCTTCACAACGAACGTTCTTTTTCATTCTAGAATGTCTCACCCAAAGTATATTAAAGCGAACCGATGACGACGAGGATAATTTAATTTATTTGGACGCTTGGTTTGAGGGTTGAGGACGAGAAATCATGTTGATATGTGTTCGCGACAAAGGTTAATTAAATGTGTTATAAGATTCTATTACTATTCAAAATTTCAGCTTCACTTTGAGTTTACTAAATTTTAAGATAATTATTAACATTAAAATTAAAGGTATCTTACTGGAAATGTTACATTTTTACTTGTATTTTTTTTCATACGCAAGGAAGTTATTCTCGAAAATAAATGCATTTTATTTGTTTTATGCAGTCTTTTCAAGCTACGTGAACTAAATGAAGATTACACCTATGAAATATTCAGGTTAGGTACCTTTTTTAGCTTCTAGTCGAACTTGTGTTTTATTAGCAACCACGTGTGGATAACATATTCACATCTCACTACCACCTTACCATCTTTAATAAAGATAAATTTTTTGTAAACAATTCACTGTTTCATGTTATTTCAAAAGTCTACATTTGTGCTTGCATCTTAATTACTTCCACATACAACGGATGGGAAGTATTGTAAGAAGAAAAAAAATTTCAAAAATGTTTATTTTACTTATTTGAGCAAAAACAAATAACTTTCGAAAGACTCAATATATGAACTTGAAATTTGGCAAACGTATAAATCTCAACTACCCAAAGCGACCTATTCTTTGTGGGGTAAATAGGGTATCGGAAAGGGGGCGAAATTGGGAAGTACCTACCCTTTTAGTATTTTTTTTCCGTTTTAGTATGTGATTAGTAGTATAACTGCGAGTATTATTCGTTGTTATAAATTTTCGGTGCAGCAAATTGTTTAGAAGATATTAGCAAAAAAGCGTCACTTAAAGAAAACGGTTTTTCCTAAATATCTTCGAATATAATTAATATATTCAAAAAATGAAAATGCCATCAGATAGGAAATAAAATTTCTCACGAAAAGTGTCTTAAAAATTTATTCAAAATTTTGACATTTTCGAAATATTTCCAAAAAACCTATTTTGGTCCTCKTACGATTTTTAAAAAATTTTGGAATTATATAGAATATCAAATTTCTGATCAGAAAGCACCCTTGTATTTTTTGTTGAGTTAATAATTTTCGAGTTATTTGGAAATAACCGATTTTAAAAATTTATAAATTTTTGCTAATATCACTAGGACTGTTTGTCTTAGAAAAAATGTGTAGAGAGAAAAAATGCTCAAACCCTGATTATTAATCGTATAGTATAAGAAATAAAAACGTAAATGTCATTTTGACAATTGGATGTGGAAGTATTGATTCAATTTGCAGCGGTTTTTTTAGTACCTATAACACAAAATTTACAGCAAGCTTTTATATAATCCGTAATGATTTTTCAAATTGAGAATTAACTTAAAACCGTTTGGCTACGCCACTGTGCCCAACAATGCGGTGTGTTCGACCTTCTCTTAAAATTAGAGCAGAACAGCACGTAGGAGATCAACGTTTCTGTCTGTCCTCAGTTGCGGCGCCAAGGATTTTTTTACTTAGCTGTGCACCTTAGCAACAGGAAGTGTCCATTTTACGATGTTGTGCAAACTGTTAAATACGCTGATTGGACAGGTTAATGAGGTGCACAGTATTTCCAAGCAGGGCAATGAAAAAACACAATTGGGTATTGTGAATCAGCGACAAAAACAAAACGACGGCATAGAATTCAATAAACTCAAAGAGTTTTCTGCTTAATTATGTGCCTTAGGTGACATTTCATTCTATGTTACGACTTAGGCCACGGAGTCCCTAATTTACACGAAACCCAATTTTGACCCATTTTTGTATAGTTCTAATAAAGCGACAATAACGTGAAATTCTCAAAGTTTCAGCTTTTTGAAGATATAGTAATTTGTATACACAATATATTACCCAAGTTATCCAGTTTGGGTGCGCGTTGCTTAATTAATGTGTTGCAGTTACATCAAGTATTTAAAACACTGCACTGGAACAAATAAAATGGGCTTTGTTCTTTATTGACATCATTACCGTAAATCATTTATCCAGCTTTTGTACGGTTGAATAATTATGGCTTACCCTAACCTTTAGAATAACAAGTAGAATTATGTGAAATAAATAAAGATAAGACTAAGACACGAAGACAGCGCTCCTAAAAGATGTTATAAAAAAGCATCTTGTAAAAAGGGTGAAACTATCGCCAGATATACATACATCGCTCCATAAAGTTACTTTTCTGTTCAGCTAAATTACAATGCAAAATGTTTTTTGAAAAAAAAATGATAACAACAAAGAACTCAAGAAGTATGTATGAAATTTACTAACGTGTAAAACCGAGCTGAAACAAATCCGCCTAACGGCGGAATACACATTATTGCACAACTAATTCCGTTGCCTAAGCACGTCGGATTTTATTCTTTTTATAAAGATAAGTTTCGTATATTTTCAATATTTTAGCGCAAATGTGGCAAAATTCCGAGAAAAAATAGTGTTACATATAACCATAAAAATTATAATAATGGATCTGGAGTACTCACCATTTCTTGTAACTTTCATTGCACGTGTTACGTTCAAATAGTTCATCTTTGGGTGCGTGTATAAAATTTCGTTTGACTAAGTTTCGAACACTTTGTAAAACAAATGAACAAGCACCGAATATTGCTGTAAACCATTTAAATATCGCCTAGAATATTTCTATTTAATTTTTCTATACCTATCAATTGCTGAAACACTAGAACTGTTCCGTAAAAATTAAGAATCCATTTTGTTATAATCGTATTTTCATTATTTTTGCAGATATTCAATATTTAATCTTTAATAATGCAAACTAATATCCCAATAAATATGACCAATCGTTCGTTTTCCTTTAGAAAAAAACAATCTTTATTTGTAGATTCTGTCTTTCCTTGGAAAAAGTCATCGTTTGCTATATTTAGGGAAACAACTGAAAATTTCCATATTCGACCATGATGATGGAGAAGTGTTGCCAAACTGTTCCAAAAATGTAAATATATTGGAATATGTATACCGAACAATTACATGGAAAAAAACCACTGCAAATTGAATCAATACTTCCACATCCAATTGTCAAAATGACATTTACGTTTTTATCTCTTATACTATACGATTAGTAATCAGGTTTTGAGCATTTTTTTCTCTCTACACATTTTTTCTAAGACAAACAGTCCTCATGATATTAGCAAAAATATATAAATTTTTAAAATCTGTCTTTCCCAAATAACTCGAACATTAATAACTTAACAAAAAAAATACAAGAGTGCTCTCTGATCAGAAACTTGATTTTCTATATAATACCAAAATTTTTAAAAAATCGTACGAGCAGGGTCCAAAAATAGGTTTTTTGTAAATATTTCGAAAATGTCAAAATTTTCGATAAATTTTCTAAAACACTTTTTGTGAGAAATTTTATTTCCTATCTGATGGTATTTTCATTTTTTGAATATATTACATATATTCGGAGATATTTCGAAAAAAACCGTTTTCTTTAAGTGACGCTTTTTTGCTAATATCTTCTAAACAGTTGCTGCACCAAAAATTTATAAGAACGGATAATACTCGCAGTTATATTACTAATCACATACTAAAACGAAAAAAAAAAAAATTTGCAAAACGGGTAGTTACCCCCCAATTTCACCCCCTTCCCGATACCCTACTTACCCCACAAACAATAGGGCGCTTTGGGTAGTTGAGATTTATACGTTTGCCAAATTTCAAATTCATATATTAAGTCTTTCGAAAGTTATCGTGTCCACAAACAAAACCACAGACACACAGACAAGAAATTTGTTTTTGCTMAAAAATTTTTTCGTTTCAACCATTTTAAAGCAAATGATCAAATAAAAAAATTTTGAATTTTTTTTTGCGGTACAGTACTTCCCATCCGTTGGATGTGGAAGTAATATAAGTAAAAAAGGATGTTATCGGTAGGGGTGATGCTACAACCGAAATTTATGATTACCAGAATTTCCTTATGTTAGGTAAATATCTTTTAAAATATTTGAAGAAATACAGGTTTGCATTTGCATATTTTTAGTTGAACGTCAGTTTACTTTCCACTTTATAAATACACAACACAATAACATCTACCAGTAGGCGACATACTCAGCAGCAAAATAATCTATTTTAAAATGATAGTACCTAAAATATGAAAGATCTTCTATCTAGTAGAATATATTATACAAGATGATAGATGTTTAATTAAATATGCTGAACCTTAAACATAATGACAATAGTGAAAAACCGAATATGTCTAGTCACGGTATACGAAGCGCAAAACGCAAATGGTAAACATTTCTCAATGAAAAATATGCCTAAGAGCTGCCAGAAGCAGCGGTACTTTCCGACCAAAACAATGCGGACTTCGCAAAAAGGAAAACGTCAAATCACTTTCTATTTTCGATTCAGKTTCACTCTGACGGTGCAGTAAACCATCGCCGGGACTTTACACTAAATTTAGCATAAGTTCAACAACAGTGTTTATTACGCACTATCTTTTGTTACTGTCGAATGACGGTTTAGRCGACGCGTCACGAAAMTGTTTGGAAAAAGTTGTTTTATTCGCAATGCTAGCAGAGTATACATCAGCGGAGGTGTTGAGTGTTAATGTTTCAGACAAGCTGTATTTTACCTTTCTATTTACTCTATTTGTGCGTTATACAGAATCAATAATTGCCACAAAAAGTCATTCAATTCAAAACCGCTTTCGATGATATATTCTGAAAATAAGTACCTATTTTGAAAATGATGGATGAAAATAAATGCCTGTTAGATAATCTACATGCTAACAAACAAATGACTAATGCACATGTGCTTTATGAGGTAAAAAATCAACAGCGCGAAATTTGCTCTGATCCTTCATTTCCTGTGACGTGTACTATACGGTCGTTCGAAAATAAATATTTTATGCTGGAACTCGACCTAAAAGTAATGCAACATTTCGTAGACATAATTTAATCTACTAACAAGAAATATGCATGTTTTATTCATGTTAGGCAGAAAAAGGAAGCGATTTTTAGTTTATGTTATTACATTTGTTAAAAACCAATCAACTATTGTAGCCTGATTCTATGTGGCCTCTTCACTTCACGTCGAGTTCATCAAAGTGATGTCCAATAAGATCAGAAATTACACCTTCAGCAATTAACAGTAATGCCAGTAAGATGACCTAAAGTAAATGATTATCACCTGCGAGATATTTCGGTAGACTAAAGATCACTCGGGGCGCAAGACTCACTTACTGCTTGCAATACGTACCTAAAATCGTTACGATAACTTGAAGCACATGCGGGATGCTTTTGTTACAGGAACAGCACGTGTGATTTCCCGACAAACGATTAATAAAAGACTTTAACATACAGTCTGCTTTGAGCGGTGGAAATTAAAATGTAGGGTTTGCATTGCCCCGCAAGATCCCCTAACGATTGGCACAGCTATCAAGGGCTTTAGACCAATTGTGAATATGTATTTAACACAGCTGGGACCGATTACCACCAGAAGCATCGACCACTTGATTCGGTGTATGTCTTGCCAAATTAGAGTAGAGTGCTGTAATAACCGGCTCAGAAAAAAGCATTATTAGAAGTTTATTACTTACTTGTGCAGTCGTGATACAAGAACTAGACATAAGATTAATAAAAAGGCATTTAATTTTCTTTTCGTGCGTTGCATTACTTCAGATTTTAACCATATTATCAGAACCGAAATTAGGGTGACTGTCTAGCCGTTTTAATTACTTTAATTATATATTTATATCACATTTCATTATAGTTATTTTATTATACCCTCCCCAAAACCTCGCAGACAAATGGTACGAACATTCAAAAGGCATACTACATATTATAGAGTTATTTACCAATAGGAATAACTGCCTGATTTCTGTAAATATGAACTTTACAACAAAATTTTATAACTAAAATTTTTGTGCTAATAATTTTTTGTTCTTAGCCGCCTTTTTGTTTTTGTAAGCTCATTGCCAACATTGCGCAACCTAATGAATTGTTTTGCTGACCATAGCATAAGTAAACAACATTCAAATTTCTGACGAAGCCACTTTTTGCCTAAATGGATTTATAAATAAACATAACTTCGGCTACTGGTCTAACGCAAATGAAGAAAAACCAATATTGACACCTGCAAAACCTACTTTGATGACAAGTTTACTGAATTTTTGTTGTCAACTCATAAAAAATAAACATCACATCAAATCCGCTAACAAATCGCTTGGTCATCATCAATAAAAAAAGGACAAAAAATTACCCTGCGATGGAAATGCACAATAACATCAAAAAGCAGGCTAAGAAATGGAATACTTGCAAAAAAACTTTTCTAATGGACATTTTGCTGTAAAGTTCATATTGAGGTACAGAAATACGCCTGTTGTGTATTTCATTCTTTTGACTAACCCTGCATAATACACATCAACCATACCGCACATTTTACTGCCAATGAATTTCCCTGACACCCTTTTCAAGACTTTTTGTTTATAAAAGAAAACAATTCGTCTTTTGTTCGTAATGCAACGGAAGTTGTTGGAATTGGGCTTACGTAGAGACATCACTTTTAGGAAGAAATTGCTGAAAACAAATAAAGCACCTGAGACTACGCCTGTCGATGAGGTTTGTCCGTGTCATTCACACAACCGTTTCGAAGGAATAATATAATCAAGTGTAAAGATGATACAAATGGAATAAAGCTATCGTTTTCTGAATGGCCCAAGCCGCCCTACTACAAAATTCTTTCCTGCTAGCACAATCTTGAGGAGGTCTTTGTGCATTTGAATCTTGTACGGGAAATACTTTGTCTGTATAAGATCTTGTTTACATATTTCGAATGCGTTTGTTTTATGTCTTTTGTTTCGCAGTGGTTCTGTCAGGATGCATTAGTGTAGTATGATTTTGTTGTTCATAACTCGGAACAACGAACTCATTTTCCTGTGCTGTTCCTGTTTTGTCCCGTGTTCTTTGGTTGTACAGCACATCGTCAAATAGTTGAAGATTTCGATAAATAACGGATTTATGTGACATGGTTCTAATATAACATTTTTTCCAAAGTCTCCTCGTTTTGCGACATAATGCGATTTAACAAAGAAGTCGAAAATTAAAAAAATGTTTAACTAGACTGTTGGAGATATTAATCTTAATATCTGAACGATATGCTTTTGATGGGACACAAAAAATATTCTTGATGAAAAATTAAAAACTGAAGCTCATAACAGATTAATAATGTTTTGGTAAACGAAAATATTTTACATGGTAAATAAAGAAAATTTACAAGCTTGATATTCATACTTTTTTCTTACTTTTTGGAAAATTAAACTTTCTTCGGCGCACTGCAAACATCAATTTTTTGACAGAACTTTATATATTATTCAATTTATAAAAAAAATAAGTCGCAACCACAAAATAGCAAAATCGGTTTACCTTCTATACATATATTGTATATCAATGAGCTACATTATATCACAGTTCCAATTATTTGTTAAAGAAGTCTATTCTCGATCACTTAACACTGAGGTTTGTTGCATAAGACTGATGTTAAATGAAACAAACATTACCCTCGGCTTCCTAAACTAACGGAATACCACACGTAGTGCCAATTCAATTAATGTGCAGTAGTGGATTAAAACTGAATTTAAATTATTCCAGTCCGTTACTGCAGAAGTGCGAACGAATCTGCTGAATACGAAACTAACTCCTTGGTGCATGAGTATATTCAAATAGTCGCCCAATCGTCTGAGTTTTCCAAAGTGCTCTCTCAGATCACTAATCTAAATTTCAGATCGTCCTTGGCGGTATTTAAAATAGCAACTTCTATCGAGAGATGAATCACGTAACAACCAGCCTCACAGTGGCTGCAGAGCATTAGCACCGTTGTACTTAAATATGGGGGTAGATGATTTACACTTCAGTTGAGTAGACTGCAGAACAGTTCCTCTGAGGAAGTAGTTTTTCCTTTGCCACCATGGATAACTTCACTAAGGATACCGATCTTTACCGTCTTTCGTGCTACCAAAATGGTGATCTGTAGATAGAGGTTCCAAATCCAACCGGTAAATAGCGACACCTTACAGGTGTATAATTTTTACATTGCGTCTTATGCGAAATGCCTAATAATTCATTATTTCTTAATTTATTTATGATGCTATTTTCGTATTGAAAATATTGGCATGTTATTTATGTGACTAGAAAGCAGACAACAACGGTATTACTTTCCACGGGTAAAAACATAAATACTAATTTAATGTGTATTTTCCAATTCACAGTAAAACATATATAACGATCATGTGATAGGACGTAACATTTTTTTAACATACTTTTGCTAAATTCATTGTTTAAGAATTGATTTGACGATTTTAAGATCGCTTAGAGTAGACAAACAGATGAATGTGTGGTAGTCTATAAGCTTCGTTAATTCTTACATTGCGGTAAGTATTGATATCATGAGTAATTTTATATTTATTGCATTAAAATAAATGGTTGGTATTCGCAGTTTTAATACTTGAAATGAAAATAAACAGAGAAATAAACTTAACGTTGGCACAGTAAACAAGAAATTGTGTCAGACTGTTTAGGTTTTTAAAATTTATACACCCGTCATGGACCGCCACCTATCGGCAATTCGTAGACTTGATTTCGCTCAATAGGGACGCTACCAAATTGGCTATTCGATATCCTTAGTGGAGTTATCGGTAATCGCCACGTAAGTCCTATAATTATAACCGTGGGTACAAAAGCAATGCAGCTCTATGTCATACTGTTTTCTCTAGTTGAGAAACTGCACTGATGAAATTTAAGTACAGCGAAACACTATAGTGAATGTGTTCCACTACCTGACTTTGTAGTTTTGACCACCGAACTCTATAAAATATGGAACATCAGACAATGGGCATGAGGCATTAAAATAATGTTTCCTTTAGAACAGTTCTTATTTCTTCGTAGGCATGCGCAGTGTCAGGTATTTTGATGTTCATTTCACTCTGTCAATGTCAAAATGTCATATCAAGCAACGACGCTAACAGCTGACGCTACAGTTAAACGTATAAATGTAAACAATGCAACTTAACCCAAAAAACAACTTGATAACTGACACCTGGCATCGCAAATGACATTGACTGTTCTCGAATAATTGATGGCGCAAGCGCCTCAAGAAACTGCGCAGATTTCAATTGGAACCAGATTTAAGAGGCCTCTGATGTTCCATATTTTATAGAGTTCGGTGGGTTACACTCTAAGTACTACTAACATAATAAAATGTATTGCTAAACTCTTGCAATTTTTTTGTCACGAGCTCTAGGAATATATGAAGAAAAGCTGTAAATCAAATTGGTTTGGAAAAAACTTTGTTAAAAGTACCACCAAAATACAATTCAATGGAAAGGACAACCAGAATTCTGTCACCCTTAAACGACGCAGAACATTACTTCTAAAAGGACGAAATCGTAATGACAACAAATAGATAATAAGCAAAGGATATAGTGAAAGAGATTAATATTTTCTACGGTGTTCAAGGATGCGTAAATAATCACCACGCATGAACAACCTAAATAAGACACAATAATAAAAATTGCTACTTGCAAAAGACAAGAAATCAAAAAAACGATCTACCCAAATCTGCACACAATTCCAGATAGCAGCTCATCCGAGGAAGAAAAACAATGCAACCGAGTGAACGGAAATATCTAAGGAAAGCATTCATCCACTCCAACCCTGCGTAGGCGTAGTCGGCCCGGTGGTACATCTGGGAGCAACAGAAATGTCACCCGTACGCTGGTATCGATCAGTTTGTAATGTTATAACAACCACAACAAACTAACACGGGCTCAAATTTTTCTCACAAAAAGGTATATGTGGATATACTGTAAAAGTTTTATGACACGAATAATACAATTATTATACTTATTTATGCACGAATATGTACAGATATTATGTAATTTATGTTTGCATATACAAAAGGAAGTACACTCATTTACTGTTGTTGTCAACATGCATTGAATGTATGAATGAATGTACATTGTTAGTCACAGTAGCATTTACTGTTTATTGTTTACTATGTCTTCCTGTGTATTTTGATCATAGATTTGATTTTGTTTTTAGAATTCACCACCTACGGGATAATAATTATAAAAACTATATACTATATATGAAGTTATTACATGTTTATTGACTGTTTATACTTGCTTACCCATTTCCTTGTTCTGTTTCCGCGTGCTCTATTTTTGTCTGTGCTGTTTAGCATCTAGCTTTAATATAATGCGCTAATATTATGGTTAGTAGGTTTAGGTACAACTTTCTTTCAAAGTAGTATCTCACTGACAAACAGAACTAATCTAGCGTCTAGAACAATGTGCTTTATCTATACGTTTATTAACATTATAAAATATATACAAAATATTCCCTAAAATGACAAATATGTATATTAAAGACGCAAATCTTTAGTATTGCATACACACTCAACACAACTTGTTGGTGTTATGATTATTTGTAATTAATATTATAAGCTATCATCATGTACCATGTGTATCTACAGACAAAGCAGTGATTTAAAACCAGGTAACATTGTAAAATGCGATGTAGTAGTAGCTTAAAATGATCGAAAACCAATGATTGCAAAATGTTATTATACGGATCAATTGTACTAGGCAACTTTGTAACAAAAGTGAAAATTGTGAGCCAGTGAATAACCTCGAACAAAAAAGGCGGACATTTCGATCGGGAATACGGCAAACGGCGCGTAGGTGTTTCCGAGTAGGACGTGTGACGTTCAGTAGGTGTAGAAGCTGAATGGGTCATGCTCTCTATTTATAGAGCTCCAGTTACCGATATCGGTTTATGCGTCAGTGCAAATTTCACGGAATCCGTCTGGGAGATGGAATGTGCATGTAAGCCTATGGGAGTTAACCAATTTCGAGTGGAGAACACGATACTGATTTTTTAAACATAAATGTTCAACTGAGAGTGATGCATCTGGAGCAATTACTTATTTAACAGTTTCTCTTCCGGAATTATTTTTTTCAGCACTCGACCAATACTGTTATTTTGATGGAGATTAGTTCATTTTGAAGTCATCAACATTTACTAGCGCCAATTTCTTTAGGTACTTTTCTACTTGAACTCTTTGTGATACCCAAATGTTGAATAATTTTTGGAATGAATGGACATGAAAAAATTAACATTTCCAAAACCCAAACTTGTATAAAATGTTTGCTTACAAAATTCTTTATCTAATAAATTGGCATTGCAATTCTAAATTAAGGACTCCAACGGCGCCAGCAATTAAGTCATAAATCATTTTATGTTGGCAACTTGTCTATGTTTAAGTATGGTAGTATACACACAAACACATGTCCCACCAGCTAATTGTTAAATACACGCAGTATCCTTGTGGGTATAGTATTTCGTGACCGCCATTGCAATTTTAACTTCTATTTCGACAGCAATTCCAACCAATTCTGATAAAAGTGACGGTGTTACAGAGGTGATCTTGATAAGCTCTGACTATTAACAAATTTATGCCTTGGATGGCATAAAACAATCTGCATCCACTAAAAAACGGCGATATTTATAAACGAGATCGAGCAAAAAAGTTGCTAATAAATACGTCAAAATCAAGAAAGCATGATTGCGAATATAGTTGACTGACATAGAAATAAGAATACGCAGCAATAATTGTTCTATTTGAATGAATTTTGATATTAATCTTCTTCCATTAAGAGAATATCGATCAGTTTTTCAACCTATCGATGGATTGTTTTTGAGGTGGTCACCTTTTGCGCAGCACTGTGGAAGTCGCTTGGTGAAAAGCGGCATTGAGTCACCTAGCGCTAGTTTTACGAACTACGACGTAGATTGGTACGTTCTGTAAGTACAGAGACCTACATTACCAATTGCCCTGTCATTTTGTGAAAATAGGTAGTGTCATCTAGTGGTGGCTTTATGAACTACAATGTAGGGTGGTACGGTCGATAAGTATACACAGACCTACTCTGCCGCTTACCTAATGAGCATCTCAGCCCACTACTGGAAAAGCTCAGCGAAAAAAGAACAGAGTCAAATAAAATTACTCTGAATGATTAACATCGGTCATTCATTTTAGATCAAAGTTAACTACCTCCTCTACCACGTGTTTCAGATAAGCGTTATTTAAAAAAATTTTCAGACATTGCTACTATAACAAATATGAGTCTTAACACAGTAGTGAACTATTGTCGGGTGTGATTCCAGGAAGGCAGAATACAAACGGCGCGACGAGAGGTACAGGACGAAGAAAACACAACGCCAAGTTCGTCATCTTAGATTTTGATTCACTTTGGAACAGCTTGCAAACCACTGGTTTACGGAACAGGAAAGACACCGGCTGGGTAAGCGTGATGGTTGAACAAGTGAGTGAAGATCAAGATGAAGTTTTGTGGAAGGGCGTGGTGTGTGATGTTATTTCTCATGCCCGTAGATCACATTCGGTCTTCATCAAAATCAATAAACATGATCACTCATCAGCGTTGTATCCAGGAAGAAGTGAAACCAAACAACTTCTTCTGTCAGCCATCAATCATGTCTGGGACATGAGTAGCTGCAAAATTTACCTCATTATTCACAGACCCTAGCGGTACTGATGATACTGTACAGGCTGTACCGAGACACCTCATGAGGAAATCGGTCGTCTGATTTAAATGATGACCAGATGTGTTACTAAGTGCATACGGCAACGTGCAGGTTCCACTCATTCGTATTTTTAGATTCTTACTGCCCGATTCTAGTTTTTTTTTTAATAGTTTATCCTAATAAACATGTACGCTAAAATTAATTTAAATATAATTATTAATGTGTGTTCTTCATTTCATGCAAATCAGTACATTTGCGGAGTCGTACGGAAGAAATTCAACATTGGATAACTCACTTCTGTCAAGCAAAGCAATTGTACACATTTGTTGCATGTATTTAAATGTTTTTTATATGTCACAGATAAAAAAATCAAGCCTTAATGAAAATCTGACGTACACAACCATCATACTTGGTATCAAAATTCACGGTCAACGACAACCATGAAAGTGAAATTGAACTTTACCCTTTTTAATTAAATAATTTGAGATGCACCATCATACTGATCTCCAGCGTCAAATTTTGTACGAAAAATGGGCGTTTCAGGGCAGCGCCGTACAGACTATAAGCTACCATCTAGCTAAAACCCGAGGTCAATTCGATGCTTAGTATCCAAGATCTCACTATCCACGAACACGAAAACTGTAATGCCAATAACATAAATACATATTTGAGAATTGGTTACAAACCAACTACTGCCTAATAAATCACCAAATACAGCTCTCTGTCATAAATAATGCACCCCGCAAAACACCAAATGTGAATTTTAATAACGTGAACAGGGTTGTTTTGTTTCACAAAATAACAATATATTCATTGGTGGCTAAAAAGGAGGTTATGCAGACCGCCTGCTTATATTTTTACATATTCATTTTAACTGAATTAGTTTGGTCCGACCTCAAAGTTATGATAAAAAAATGAACAACCATCCCGTAAATACATCACCGGTGAGTTTGTCTAATTACAACCGAGAATAAATAAAACTAAAATTATTGTGGGGTTTAACCGTGAAAATTTGGCAAGAATATTTTATTACGTCGGAAATAACAAGTCCACTATACGCAATCAGCAATAGTAGTAAACAGGAAGTACTAGAAGTAAGCAAGCAGTAGAGCCCTCGTTAACTACGTAATTTGTTTTTGTTTTTTAATCTGATAACCTGTTACTGGGATAAGATCAATGCTTATATCACGAGAAAACTGTTTCAAAGTAATGCTTCTCTACATAGCTTGTCTTTAACGTAAGAAGATACCAGATGTTGAGGCAACAAAACGCTTAAAAACTTAGTCTAGCAAATGCAAGCCAAAATTAGAAAAAAATAGCAGCTAAAGATAATGAAAAAATTATCGGAAATGCAATCACAACTGGTAATTATAAATAAGTCTAACAATGTCAACTAGACCAGGTGTTAACATGTTATCTCGAATGTGATAATTTTGTCGTTCAAGATAGTCAAGAAAATTCGCTTATCCCACTGATATTTTTACAAAAACTGACAAATATCCCTGCGGAATCAGAATTCATACAATACCATAAATAACAAAATATTAAAACTAATCAACGTCAAATTGAAGTATGCAGTTGCATGCCAATTTGTCAGGGTACACGTCATTTCCTTTAGGAAGTAGTACTCGTTAAGGCAGCTAGGTGGCTTTGTCATCATGTCAGTGTAATGCTGACAGACGGCAATGCCATCTAAATTCTTACTTACATCATACCATTGCTTTGATATATAGGCAAAACCAGTTCTATGCCGTGAGCCGTGCTGTCTGCATTAGACCTAAACTGCACTGATAAGCTGTAATGACAGCGAAATAGATCTATCTGCAGCTGATTGAGATGCAGACAGCACAGCATAGACATGCATTTTAATCAACATATTGTTCAACAAAAGAAGTATAAATGCTAGGTACTTAAAAACCTAATATGGGCCGCAAAGGGCCTAGATGACCTTTATGGAAGATTATAAAATCAAATGGTGACCGACTTCTACGTATTTTCAAAGTTTATTAACAATAAACGTACTACATTTTTGACAATATATGAATAGTTCTGTTCATTGATTCCTGGATAATTGCATTTCTTATTACAGCCCATGTAAATCGTTTAGTGTTTCACTTCTCAAAAGCTTCATGGGTGGCGATTATCAAATAAATTTGCGGAAGTGTAACATCGATTCCGAGAGATCGATGACTTCACAATAATTATGTTATTAATGGAGGTTTCGTCACTACTACGTATACTATAACTGTACAGGTAGCCTTTTCTAGGGCAAAGTATTTCGCAAATGCTAGAAACTGTAAGCGCTAATATCTACACTAGACGAAGTTTGCAAAAGATGTAGATTTTAATTTTTTTAGTTCTGAGATGGAAAGAGAAAGCATAAAAATGGTAATTATCATTCCTTCACACAAACGTGTGCTGCAATAATTCTGACTGCATGGACAAGTAAGGCTCTAAGTTGCAGAATCATGCATTTTTTCTTAATACCCTTCACCTATTACAGCGCTTATGTTAATTTCCATGTCCTCGAAACCTAGATGTTAGCAAACGTATGCAACAGACAGCCTTGTACTCTTCCCACAACCTTGGTCGTAACCAGCTGACATGAATGACATGGGCGGTAGTTTTCACTTTCGAACTTTACCTTTTTCCGTTTCCGAGGACGAAAAACTGTAACGCTGATAGTGTGGCATCACTTACCTGGAACAAAAAAATTAAAGCATTAATACTGAACGTTTCTCCGTAGCTGACATGAAATTTTTATAACATTCACAGATGAAACATGGCCGTCACAGCAAACTCCTGCTAAGTTCACTCGTTCAAGATTTACGAAATAGTTATAAATTTAGTCCATGAATTGGGGTTTATGGGCAGCTGTCGATTTCTCACAGCAGTGACAGGTGTCGGGATCGGTATACAGATTTTTCAGATAGAAAGTAGAAGCACAAATTCTATTTCAGTTCAGTATTACAGTGTTTTAGGATAACAAAAGTCTACAAATTAAAATATTAACTCGAGTTATGACTCTTTTACGCAATATAAGTGTATTTTAAATTACAAGTGATACGCCACAAGTACTCAATACTAAATACAGGTGTATTAATTTCTTGGAGTATAAATGTAAACACTGAGAGTACTGTAGATATGAGCTTGTTATCAGGTAGTTCAAAATAATCGACGTTGATTATGCTAGTAACCTGCGAATATTGCACCATGCGCATCAAAAAGAAAAATACAAATAAAATAAAACTTAAGCATGAAACAACCATTAATGCGAAATAATGGAATGGTAAAGACAAATAAACTTTAAAGCACATATACGAAATAATGCTGAGAAAATTATTGTAAAATATTTACGTGCGACAAAATGTTACAAATACACAAAAATTATTTAGTTAAGAGTATCAACTTCATAGCGCATAAATATTTGATTGTAGTTAATTAAGTATTAGAAGTCGTTATGACGAAATGTAGGTGTTATCATATGAAGCGATTTCAATACGTAGACAAATAAAATACGTCCTCATATATTTTGATGGTTTTAACCAATACTACAAATAAAACACCGTAAAAGAAAATATCAAACACTAACAATATCATCGATCAATACAAAACTAAGATGGTAAAGTACCGATCAATCATAATAGGGACAGCTTCCTATAAAAAAGGAAGCCGCGTTTGCCAAGTTGATATTTGTAATCAAGAGTTCGAAAGCATTTTTAAATACCAGAACATGACCTAATTTTATACCTACCTAATATGTAATATGTATTCGATAGATTTTTTTAATTTTTATAGTTTAAGCGCTTCAATCATATCGGTGTTTAGCGTGTTAGAACATGATTGAAACCGTAATTTTACATTTTGTCGTAAAAAAATGCGTTGTTGAACAGTATTTGGGCATTCCAACAGATGTTGGATTGCCTATTTCGCGGGTTCTTTTCTTCTATCAGGCACATGTGGGTTAGGAGAGTGTGTCCACGCTTCTCATTGTCTGAAATTTATAAGCAAGTGCTTAATTTTCTTTGATCTCCCTCATTTTGGTATTTTTTTCTTGATTCTGCTACGTGGTAGTTCTTAAGATCTGCCGTCTCCACGCAGAAGCCTACGATATCTGCATTTGAATGGGCAGTGGTTTCTTAAAAACGTTTTGGTTTCGAAAGCTAGGATGCGACGAGATCAGGTTTGTTGGATGGTAAGTAAGAAGTTTTGATGAGTTTGTGCAGATTAAGAATTTTTTCTCCAAGGATGACATAATAAGTATTTAATAAAGATGTCTTTTAGAGTTTTTAGCTCGGCTGTAGAAATAGTAGTAACATTGGAACACTCCTCCTATCATTTTATCGTTATATGTGATAAAAGCGCCGACTGCGGAGGTATTTTTTCGTAAAGCTTGGCTTGGTACAATGATGCTGGATTGGTGACTTCTTTAAAATGTTATCCGGAGCGTGTGTGTGTCCAATATGTTCATTTATGTGATTTATGTCGATATTTAAATAGTTTAGACGAATTTGTGTTCCAGTGTTCATGGGCTTCCTTGCGTTAGTATAGGAGTTATACAACTTGGTATTGTTTTGGTTTTGAAGAAATTTCTAGTCGATGTTTACCTTTTTAATGAAGATATTGGTAAGGTAAAGTATGAGAGTTATTCCCTCCTGACATTTAGATTTGGTACACCAGAAATCATATATATGCACAGAATAGGAAATACACAGAAGCGAAACTCATGTCGGTACCTTTGAACTTTGCGTTGCACTTTCAGTGACCTAGACATGTCAAATTCATATTGTAATAGAAAGAAATATTTGACAATTTTAAATAATGCTAAAAAAACTTTTCAAAATTTATTTCAATTTTACAAATTCATAGTAATACACAATTTTCTATTTTTCTTATTTTGTACTTTAAAACTCCTATTACTAAATTTCATGACGTAATATAATCTAAACCTAACAAACAACTTAATAAAATATTCTAGAGGAAAATTTGGGCAAGGATATTTAAAAGCAGATAAGTATATTTTTACAATTTAAATATAAGTTCCTCCCAACTCCGACCATACAAAGAAAATTATCAAAGTTTTGAAAAAAAAAACTTCTAAATGAAGTAAATAACCATAAAAATCTTCACTTGGGTTTTGTAATGATCCAAACTGAAATTAAGAAGTAATAGATAAAATAAAATTCACTGTTCGCCAACACCAAATCACCCCATCGGTCTTCCCCGGTAATTTATATGGGGAAAAGTCGGATGCCTTAGTTAGTAGAGGTTTCACGTTTTTAAAAACCCAGTCTATCAGATCCAATGGAAAATAAAGCCAAAAGCTGCTAACAACAACGAAGGCCTTGGAAGAAACCTTCCAGGAACATTATTAAAACGATAATGTTTAGATTGGCAAGTCGGAACCCGTGACTCATTGATTTAGCTGCTTTTTAGCTCATCCGATCAAGATATTGACTTGCCAAGTAAAACAGATCGACCACTTTAAGTAGGAAATCGTGAAGGCGTTTTTGTTGATCAAAAGAAAGTATTTTAATGTACAAGGATAATTTCCACCTAATCTTGTTTAAGATTAAATACGACATGATTCGTGTCTAAATCTACAAATGGTGAATTCTACAGCCTGAGAGCTTCTATTTAACTCATGTTCGCTACGCAATTGAAGCTGTTCTCTGTATATAATTTTATCTCAATTCTTGTAAACTGTGTGATACTGAATGTAAATAGGTGCTTGATATTTGATTATTATATTATATATACAAATAATCTTCATAAATACAGTAAATGTGACAGCAGTGTATCAGAAATTAAAAATCTGGGTAGGTTATGAAACTGTTAGATTCTTTACAGGAACTGGTTACCAACAATTAAAACTACCCTGCTTAGAATAGGAACTTTAATGTGATAGCTTCCGCCCTCTCCTTTTCCACGTAACCCACAGAGGCTTCGATCGCCGATTGGGAAGGAAATTGCGTTCATGAACGGTTGTAGTGGGCGTTGGAAAGTGATGTGAGACCAAATTTGGGCACAAGGCTGTCTAGGGAGCGAACAACGATGGTGATCGAACCGTTGCTTTAGGTGACAGTGCGGAGGTTTAAATGCTCAACACCAACCGGAAGTCGTTGAACCAACCTTGTTGATAACCCACTTAACAAGTATACGAAAGGTGTGCAATGAAAATGCAAAAGGTAATGTTATATTCCTACAATGAAAGTACCGTGAATCATTTATTTTGAACCAGGATTCAATGCTGGTGCAGTTATATCTACCCTGTGTTACCTAGCATCGTGATCACAATGGTCGTATAGAGTTGTTTTATCATTTAACTGGCTATTTTTATTATTTATATTTTATTATATCAAACATCATATTCAATTATATACTAGGTGTATAAATTTCTTAATTTTTAATCATATAAAATAATTAACTATCAGTGTTAAAACCTGATATGTTGCTTATTTGGTGCTGTTTCGTTGCAACAAGCCTAAGCTATGGCGTAAATAATTAGGTACTACAGCATTTTCGATAAAACGAGAAAAGTTATTTGTATTAAAATCAAAATAAAAACTGTCCGAAAATGGATCCTTAAGGAACACCMATTTTTAAGAGTAGTCCCCTAGACAACAACCATCGTACTTAATCTTTTGTTTTCGTTTCGATAAATAAGAACAAATCAATCCCGCGGCGTGTAAATTGTAATAATAATATTAATAATATTTCAAAGAACTTTACAAATATGTGGAGCAGGTACATAACCCGGTAATTTCTGGGATTATTTGCATCACGTATAATGAAGAGCTACCTGCTATAAAATGGGAAGACATCCCACATGTGCAGTGATTAAAAAGTTTTGTCAGGTTTGAAATGATTAATTCTCTAGTTGGTTTAAGTACTACAAATAATCTTTAGGGACACGTTGTGGGTTAAAACTGCATCAGGTATTCATGTTTTACCTATATGTAGATAATAAGTCAGTAAAGTTAGTTCAATTTATCAATAATAATAAGCTTGAAATACGTCAACTGTACCTTCAAATTAGCTTACAAACAGTTAGTTATTATAAAAAAATGTGCATCACACGTTGTAATTAATAGCTGACAGCAACTAAAAACTTTTGTAAATCCATTGAATAAATGAGTAGGCCAGCTTGTAACTTAAAACCAGTACAAGCTCTATAAAGTTCGTATGGTCCAAGCTGATTGATATAATAATAGTCAAAATCTCCCCACACATTCGAGTTACCCCAGAATCCTCCAACATTTACTAGCACTTCATTACTTTTATTAGTTTTTGCCCGCAGCGACTTTCAGCCGTCGATTCGAATGGCGAAACTATGCAAGACTTCCTCTCGGTATTTGATTAGGCTTAATTTGATTAATTTAAAAGTTTGCGGGACGTTCCAGATCAGAACTCGTGGATATTCGCCAGCGGCAAACTGCAGCGGACATGGCCCGATCAAACAAAGATAATGATAACGACAGTAATTACGGATTTTATTCAGCACAGGTGCATTGACATCATTTATTAATTAACTGACTAATTTGCCATTGATAAGAAGGCATTGATCTGCGTATCCGCGACTTCGTCGCAATGATAATGCCAACGGTATTTCCATTTGGCTATTTTCTGCGCATTATTACTGAATAAAAAATATGTGCTTGCTATTATTTTATTATTTAGTCGTTAACTAATGAAAATTTATACTAGACTGTATTATGAGACTAGGTACCGTTACTCTCGTGCAACAAGAGTTGAATGACAAAGAAACAACAAATACTCCACCGAATAATTGAAGAATTGGCTCACCCTAGACCTGCATCAGATGTAAATGTGAAAAAGCTCTCATTACTTATCATTCCATTGTTCATAGTCCTGGCGACCACAAAGTTGCTTCTTAGTAGTAGATTCTACGACCAACTTTTTGATGAGTCTTGATGTTATATCAGTGGTGGCATCCACAATCTCCAAATGTGGGACTCAACTTTCAACAAGACAATTAGTTGGTGACTAAATTTTTCGATTACAGAAGTGTACTGCTCTTAGATATAAAGAAGATATCTTGAAAACGAGAAATTGGCGTCGTTCCTCTGGATAAAATAATGCCTTCTTAGGAAGCCTATACAATTCAAGATCTTTCTGGGGATATATGAAATGGTGAGACTCAGCACAACCCTCTTCCACTCAGAACTTGAAACATTGTAATTTTCATGCCCATTTCATTAAAAAGATGCCGGGGCAGTTCAATTATGACGCAGATAGGTAGAGATTATTGTTATTTTATCAATAGTATATATATAGATTAATAAAATAGTGGGCCTTATGCATTAATGTTATCGGAGATTGCTTTTGAATAAGTCGAATACAAACCATCTTATAAACAGCATGTGTGGTGGTGGTACTAACAAGCTGTAATACTTTTAAGTAGATATAGCGAACTAACTGAAAGAAACTGACTTTTTATGTTAATCGAAAGGACAATTGAGAAGTGTTTTAGCGTTTTAATCTGTAAGGAGTACAATCTGTCTAGTGTTGTGTGTAAAAAAAAATCCTTGGTAAATACAAGGTTTCTATAAATGATTCATGCAATGCGGGCCGCGTTGATTTCTGAATTCTTTGTGCCGCCTTTTTGTAACTGCTGCCAAGCTACAATATGCACGGCGATAGTAGTTGTAGGCTGCGGCTCCAAAATATGAGCTTTTTGCAACCTTAAAGTTAATTATTCCACAAAACACTACAGAGTATGTAAGAATTTAGGATGGCAATGCCATCTGTCAGCATTACACTGACATGATGACAAAGCCACCTAGCTGCCTTAACGGGTATTACAGAGTATATTGAAAATACGCACTACCAGGCGTTTTCTCATATTAAAATGTATCAAGTAGATCAAAAATTAACAGATGACAAATGTACGTCACTTTCCTGAGAGGCGGCAAATTGATTTAATCGATAATTTCCATAAGCGCCCTGGATGCATGAATCGTTTATAGAAACCCTGTATAAAACAAACATTAATACCTCAATGTTATTATATTTCACTAGGCTCTTTTTTACTGGACCTTTGCAATGGCCTCAAACGCTCATTGGGCAATCGGCAATGTAGGTATCTGTACTTATCGTACCAATATATGTCGAAGTTTGTACAGCCACCGGTAGATGACGCCACGCTTAGTACGATCTTGGTTTAGTGGATTTATATTCACCTAGAAACTTTTTATGTAAAAATTAAACCCCAAATAAAACCGAAGAATCGCTCAGTTAACTTTGCATACGAAACCCGATAGAAACCCCTTCCCAAATAATCAACACATTTGGATAATTCCTATAACGTACATTATTAAAAATGTATACCTTATGTACTACTCGCAACTCCACTAGTCTTCTTTTTTGTATTCATTTCTAAACAACCAAAAGCAAAACATTTATCTAATAAGGGGTAGAGTTCTTCCACCCAAATTATCAGTCAAACTAAATCAACTGAAAGAAACTTTGCCACCAATCACTAGTCGTTTGTCCCAAATTAGGCAATGGCACAGCACAAGCAAATAACATAATACGTTTTCTGGGTTATCCTTGTAACCGCACATGAATGGATTATGTGGCCAGGGTCATTGAAGATGCATGTCATTCATTCCATCATAACCGCAGTGGTCCCTTTCACTAGAATTTTATTAATTTAACGCAATCAATGCAAAGTGTAAATAAATAATAATACCGATATGCTATCAATGATTTTGAAAGATCAGAAAAGTTTGTATTTAATCATATACCGCTTGTTTTTATGTCATACTAGCCGCCATTTCAAAGAGTACCAGGTAAAACTAACTTCTCTGCTCTTTTCAGCAACATCATCAAAACAAAACCAATAAATAACATCCTTGTTTCGTCAGCAGTACCTACTAATTTTACATATACGAGGCAATGGCCTCAAAATCAACTCGCTAGAGTTCAAGGTTGGGTTTTCCCCCACAAACACTAAGATGTTGACAGGTGATTTACCCATGCGAAATGTGAATTGGATCGTAAAGCTTTAAGCGCCTGGGAGAGGCAATAAAGGCGTGCACTACAGCTACTGAAAATCTTTTGGATAAATGCGGTCTGTGCGGATTTTTATGAAGTCTCTAGGACTTGTTTTAGACATAAGCACCTAAATATAATTTATAAATTGCAGTCGAATTCGCATCGCTATAGATAAACATGTGTAGGTGGGTTTCAAACTTTTGTTTTCAAACACCAACAAAGTAATTCACAAATAAATATTCCATTCATTATTCCTGTCATCGGCTTTATGCCAGTTAAGTACCTACGCAGCACATGTTAAGCAAGTGCCAAAAAATATACCAATGCGCAATTTAAATGATCATGGTGTGCAACACAAAAATTCTAAAAACGCAAAATATTATTAAACAATGTCATTAAGCTCTATTTAAGTTAATTTTTTGAAAGAAATTTCAATCGCTGGCGCTGGCAAATACTTAACGATCCCTCGAGTGCATCCTGATAAGTATGACACCGTTTTAACAAAGTTGCTATGGAAACAACCAGTAAAACACAATTGTTATCGCAATCAAGAATGTRGGCGCCTAGTTGCGTCAGACCGGTGCCTCGAACAAAAAATCGCGGTATCTAGGCGCTAGTCATAGATAGCAAAATGCTCTGGTGCCATAAGCGCTTGGTACTTTTCCAATAACTGACATGCAATAAGGCAAACATCCGCAAATTTTTGTTCCGACCATAATATTTACTAGTTTTTCCTCATTTGCAGTGTACTTCAAATGACTTTCAAATCGTTCTCGGGTGCAAATAATCAGAGGAACGAATAAAATTTGACTAGAAGCAGCAACCACACTAACGAATCTAACATACCTGTTCCATTAAGTCCTGTTATGGTTTATTGTTACAAAAAGGAAAGAATCATTGCCGCAAATGAACTATCAATTTTGTTTGAAGCATGGTCACGCTGAAATTACTATGCATGAAATGATAATCATAAAAAAGGTCGTCAAGCCGGTCTCGTTGAATATAATGTATATAAGGGTTGCTGCCTTATATCAGAGCAAAACTGATTCACATGTGAGGGCTATTCTTCATTTTTAGTCTAGTTGGTTTCCGAGTTCTGATCGAATTAGATACTAAAAATCCCCGGTAACTGTATCTCTGAGATACACCCTTAAGTTTGACGTAGATACGTCTATCTAAAAAACCTGCTAGATAAGGTAGTTAACTTTGAGCTAAAATAAATATGACAAAGATAATTTAAAGTAATTTTATTTTAGTGGACTCCTTTTGGCTGGGCTTTTCCAATGAAACAGCTATGTAGACCTCTGTACTAAGCGATCGTGGCAACCCACGTCGTAGTTCATAAAACCTCCGCTAGATGACTCATAGAAAATAACCCCCAAAGATGGCACGGTGGCATTTTGTTAAGAATTCTGTCAAAATTACTCCAACAACAGTGATAATTTTGTAGTTATTTTTAAACCTTGAAATATCACGAACCAAGATTTGGTAATACCTTTTATACCAGCACAGTCCACTATTGTCTACTTGTTTCATAAACTTAAAATACGTCTACAATGGTCGTTAGTGCATGTTTCTACATCGGGATGTTGTGCGCGGAAGTTATGTGTTTGAAATTGTTGATGTGCCGAAAACCAGGCACTGCTTAATCTGGTGAATTATTGTTTTATATAGACACATCCGTGTACAGAAGCTTAAAAACTGGTTGATACCGCACTAGCTAACATAATAACAAAACAGAGGTTTGTTGAGTGGTGAAGACTTTTTATGGATGAGTTTGACGGAGAGGCTTCAAAGCTAAATTTGAATTGCCTGCATAGTTGTTGGCGGAAAGAACTCCAATAAAAAATGATAACTGTCTTCTTTTTCGTGTGATCCGGTTACAATAATTTCAGCAGAAAATTCTTTATATATTCAAATCATTTGTGTAGTGTCCGTTGAAAGATTCTTATGGTCTCAAAGATAAACAAGTGTATTAGCTAAGGAAAACTTAAACAATTAAGAAAGTAATTAAAAAATTTATTCGTGTAATAATAGAAATTTTGAGGAGTCAAACTGACAGACCCTCACATTCTTATATCCATGCATTATAAATAATTTCCTACAAGAATTACGTGATTTAGTCAATGTCTTTCAATTTGCACGTCTAATGGCAATTCGTTCAATGACAAAACTAATAATCAATTATGGTCGGTTTTAAAGCATACAGTTTAAATTGGCGAAGGTACTGAGTACGATGTTTATATATTTGCGGAATTCGCCGGCTGTAGACTACTTAGGTACATTTCATATGGTCGCATAGTACTTAGTATTTGCGATATTATTTACCTTTGATTTTGTAACAGTTCACTTCGAAACTTTTAACGAATACTGGGTTCAGATCAAATAACACAATAAAAAGACAAAACGATAACAACAAAGAAAATAGATATCGGAGCATACAAACGAAAACTCATGGATAACATCGTTCTTTGGAAAACACAGGAAATCACAAAGAAATGAACAGTTAAAGCGCAATAAATGAATGCTACTTTTGCAAACACCTTTTCGTGAAAGGTTCTGTTCACACTAGTTAGCATATCTAACGACACTTTCTGAAATGCTAAACGAATTCTATTTTTAACATCATCCGGTGCAGTCGGGAGAGTGAGGTAAACTGTTGGTTTTATGTGCATCCACAAAAAATCTAGTTGTGTTAGATCCGGTGATTGCTCTGGTCAATTTACTCGGTATTCCTGCCTGAAGAGCCCCAAGAAGGGCGAAACTAGTCTAGGGTGCGGGTGGATTGGCCAGAGTAAATTTATATTTATTTATACACATTTCTTCTCCGGTGCCATCGACAGAAAGCTGCACTAGGTAGTAAGTGGTTACCACAGTTGCAACCCATCTAGTCTGCAGTGTTCCGCTTAGATAGCGATAAGGGCAATAGCTCTCTCTAACAGGCATAAAAATCAGAAAACCTTGACCTCGGAAGAATTTCAACTAAACAGAATCGTTTTATCGCATATAGCGAACAAGTAGATATCAGATTCTCTATTAAACAGGGTTATTCTGATTAGATTGAAAGTAAAAATATTTGTATTTTTTTTAATGAATAGTAGAGTTTTTTGGAAGTTATTAAATAATAATAGTAAAACACTTGTTTTTGATCCTACTTCCATTTTTATTTTTGGCAAAGCCAAATGCCAGCGATTCAACGGCCTTCTTCGGTGGCTTAAAAAGTTTTTTTAATTACCCATAAGCCCATGCACAATTTCAGAAAAATCGGTCGAACAGAACATGAAATATCTTGCTGGTTCCATACTTTGTAGCGACCCTGTATATATAGTCAAAAATATATCAATCAGATGGACTCCCGTGACATCAGTATTGCTACTTCGCGAAATATAAATGCTCGTAAAATGTGCATGGAGAGGTAATAGAAATCATACTGGAATCAAATTATATCCTACGTGTGGAAAAGAACATCAGAAATATGCATGTTAAATATATATATATATATATCACTTTTGACGCTATCCTATTCCGCTAATATTAGACAATGTATGCCTTATCTAGCATAAGTCCTAGGCGCCAAACCTCAAAGTTCGATTGATGTATGTAATAGATAGCGTTTCGAAATCGACTGAAAAAGTAAGTACCCGTATTACCCAACTGATAACCGTGCAATTCAACGTACCCAAAACGTTCCGCTCGGTTTATCTCATTTTTTAGCAATATCGCTCCTAACGTAAACAAAAACAACCGACTGCACAGCAAACAAGTCCGTGGCCCACATTTTCGTTCATACATAACGAAATTACGAATGGGTATTCCTCATGCGAATTACACGACGCGCGTTTATCGCCGTATCGATCTAGAAAACAAACCACGCACGTGTGTTTGTGTTGCGATAGAAGTTTGCATCGTCCTTGATAATGCAACTCTAATAGCGCACAATTTTCCCTGCATGTGTGTTTATTTACTAGCGGGAAGATAAGTGTACTGTTTTTATTTACTTTGTGAGGTATGTGCGCCGCAATGGAACGAACTATATTGATCGCTCTTTGCAAAAACGCGGTTTGTAATTCACTATGCCGGGCGTCCTCGAATGTTTACAAATCGGGATCGTGCTATTGATAAATACCGGGAAAACATAAAGCGCTCTTGAACTTGTTAAACTCGCTGATTTGATGTTTGCTTATTTTCTGTCTCTTTAGCTTGCTTCGTGTAAGATCTATTTTGTTTCACTTTTGTTGTCAAACGTATTTCATCGTTAAACTAAAGGTAGTACACAAAACAATTAAAATTAGTACGGCATGATTTAATTTGATAAAATTTTACAACAAAAAGCTTCAAATACACTCGTTTTGATGGGGGAAGAAAAAAATATTTTTTATGTGACGCGCTAATGTTGCAAATAAGTACTATATAAAATTGTTACCTATGTTACAAAAATATCTTAAAATATCAACAGGTTAATGCAATTTCGTTTCATTGAGATTAATGATTCCAACAAGTCAGCAACTAAACAGAAAATGCAAGCATTGGCTATATCATGGGAAAATCTATTGTATATTTGGCAACACAGCTGCTAGTCCCTCCTATTTTCTAGTAAGAATATTTTGTCCATTTTATTTAATACAATTACTAATTATTTGAAACGATATTAAGGCTTGTTTATTGCGTCGTGATCGCCTTACGATTTTTTAACTCTGTAGACAATAAACATATGACAGATATCATCGCAAGAATATTCTTTTTTTACTCCCGTAACAGGAATTTTTTGTTTTTACTGAAGTGTTCGTAATTTTATCAATGCTAAACAAAAGAAAATAAACAAAGATAATAAGTCAATTTTAGCGGATCAGCTGTTAATCGTAGCACCTTAGAGTGAGCACGCGCATGTTTTATAACTGTTATCTCACATGATTGCTGCGTATAAAAAGCTCCTTTCAGATTCTGATGAGAATTTCTTTATATATGTTATTGCAATTTTAGCAAAACAAAAAAAACTGCCGTGAAATTAAGAAAAAAGTAGTTAAACATTCAAAGTATTCAAAGATACACCATACACAGTGCATATTATGCGAATTTATTACCAAAAGTAAGCGAAGCTATCAAATAAAACAGCAAAATTGAGACGACATGCGCTTTTCTACCAAAACAACACGCTCAGGCCCAAATACAATTACAAACAGGCCCACATACAATTAATTCTTCTACCCATATGTATACCATTGTTATAAGTCAAATGTACAATATAAGTATAATAGTTAACATTAATTGATAACCCATACAATTTACTAAATCGAACATCACCCGAATTATTAAGCCTGAAGATGTACTTTAACTATGCATATTTTATATAAAACAGTTTATATAACAGCAATGTCATTAACTACAAATTAGTAAAAAATAAATAAATATACTCCGTTACGAATTTTGTAAAAGTTTTCTCTGGACTGTTGAGGTGCTTTTCGTTCGTGTATTTTTAAACTTCACAAAGAATCATTTGCAAATGGCAGTTACAAAATAGTCTTTCTGAAGACGTTTTCGAGATGTGGCGACCTTGATTCAAGAATGAACACATCAGCAGCCACGAAGACGTTGAAATTGTGACCGATGACAATGCTGAATTTCTTAATGATAAATAGCCTTCTACTTCAATGATTCAAAACGTCATACTCGTTTGCCGCTAGTTTATAAAATCATTATTTTGACTGTATATTTGTTTACAATCGTCAGAACGTGAAGCTGGGGCAATAAAATAAAAGCTTCTTAGATTATTAATACACCTTATGAAACTGACATGACATAGTTGTGAAAGGTAGATTCGAGAAAGAAAAGTTAGAAATGAATCCAAAAATGCCCTTTTTAAAAATCTTCACGTAGGATCAATAACAAGAATAATAGATGAAGCATTAAGAGTTTTTGCGAATAACTGTTTTTTTTTATTTTATATAAAACAACTAACGTGCCTAGTTTTGATGGAATCAAGAATAATTTCAGAATGGAGGGCAAGATATTTGGAGGTTTATTCATCAAATACGTTTAAATAATGTGCCCGTCATATATCTAGGTCAGACCTTGTTTGACAGTCACTACGCCGTCAAAAAAGGATGTACCTATAATAAAATGTTCTACGGGTCTGACGCTGGTTCACCTAAAAAAGAAATTCAAGGATTTTCATATGCAAATGGTCTTTCTAATTACATGTAAGTTTGAACCATTCCAATACTGGGTATTACTTCAATTAAAAACACCAAATGATATTCTTAAAAATTGCTTCCTTGTGTCCACGTCAAGATATTTTCACAGAAAGCCGCCACTCGTCTTAAAAAATCAGTTTGTTGTAAGTGTTAGTTGCGTTCTTTGAACAATTGATTGAAATAATCCTAACTCTAAAGCAGCTTGTCTTACGAACATTTTTTGATATGCGGCGAAATATCCCACAGTATGAATCGCAACATTCTTATTATTAACAAGGGGCTTATTTCTTTGCACTTTTGCTTTGACAGGTCCATAGGTATTGAAATTTTCACATAGTGATGGCTTCGGTTTTTGCGATATCTGATTGCAAATGTGTTACATATTCTTGATGTATTTAATAAATAAGTTTAAATAATACTCATTTGTATAATTTACGCGCCCCGACGTGATTATAAACGATTTKTAAATAATAACAGCTTTATACATCTCTTTAGCGTTTGATTGTTTTCAGCGCCGTCATTACCAACTAATTAGTTATTGAACGTAAAATCCGCAGTAAAAATCGCCTTATGAAGATATTAAATTGGCAATATTTAAAAAAACTACAAAGCTTCGGAATAGACACGATCTTACACAAAATTACCCTTATGTTTAATTGTAAATAAGATAACATTATAAAATTTGACACTTTCCATTATATCAAAATATTATAAAAAGTCTATTAAAGTAGGCCTTGTACAAAAAGAAATCCGAACCAAATTAAAATAATGAACTCTTCTTTATGGGAGAAATTTATAGTTATGTTTAGGCCTGCAAACGTTATTTTTGATATTGAAGTGTATAAATATGTCTAAAACGCTTAAACTTAGGTATATAAGACATGGTACATGAAATAGACTTAGAATACCGATCGACAAATATAATAATATATACGGTCTTCCATTTAAAAAAAGCAAATTGATACCTACTTCCGGTACAACCGGATGAACCACCATCTTGTAAATATTTTAGCCGTGTGTCCCACATGGTTTTATTAAGGATAAAATTGTATGTGTAAAGAACTAGATTGGTATCGGATTTAATTATTTAAATGATTTTTTTACAATTTATTTATATTAAAAATGATTATTAAATACAAGGAGATTGTTTTCAATCTCAATTAATTTCTGCGTTAAATAACTATGTCAATAAATGAAAACTGAGTACAGTGGAAATATAAAAATACATAATACAAATAAGCAAATCATAAATTCTGGATATTTTAAAGTTACGTATAAAATTATTGAAAACGGGACTGGTTAGACATTGATAGCCTTCTATTTTGCCATTGGACCTTCATAAAAATTAGTGAAAATTAAGTACCGGATGAAGTCGTAAACACGGTTAGAAATTCACCAACTTATAGGTACCATTCCGTCTATATAATAACAATACTCAAGCCATCGTTATTATATTAAACGGTTTAGGATCCGTAAGCCTTGGACTCTTATAGAGCCGCAATTTCAAGGTGCACAATGCAAGGAATGCTCTTCGTCAGCGGCATTTACCGGTCAGGGTGACCTCAGACATGACTTTTTGGTATTTCCGATAAGACCGTTTGCACCTGATGCCTTCATTGAATGCACGGTCAACGCTCCAGAACCTAACTGGAAGCGAGCATGCCTTCCGTTCGGTTGTCATTGTGGTATGGACAAACAAGGAGCATCACGGTAAAAAGCACTGTGCACCGTTTTCTATTTCCTTGACGCGGTGGTGCACTTCCTTTGTCCAATACAATTAAAATTAAATTAGAATAATGAAATTCTTTCCGGTTCACTTTTTTTAATTTAATAAGCGTTTCCATTAAGTGCAACAGAACTAGTGCAAGGATGAAGATTCATACTTTTTTATGAATGACTCACTAATGTGTGTTGATTTCCTTTGACCTTGTAAAAGCTAAAACGCTTTGTAGAAAAACCATACAGTCACAAATTGATTCAAAGGGAAAGTATTTCTCACGCACCGATAGATATCACATTGTGGTTAATATTATAAAATATTAGTACACCGACAGTATTTGCGATGTACATGAAAATGAACCTATTTATAATCATTCTTGAGATCTCGTGTTTCTACGTATGCAACAATACTACTAACGATTTTATTGTACCTGAGTATAAAACCACTTTTTAGAATTCGTTTATAAACGGTATTATTKAAGAAGTCTACAATATTACATTATATTCCCTAATATTTTTATTTACTTATTTATTATTTCATAAGTGTGAAACAAGAATTTACATAATTTTTCGGGCTTGTATTACTATTTATTTAACATATTATCCGATTTTCTTTATTGGTGACGCCATCACAAAATAGATCTGTTTTTATAATGTTTATTATTCCAAATATTGCAGTCACAGGATTTTTACATAACAAAAATATTTTGTTTAATTTACTTATGTTTTTGTTGTGTCCTAAAATATATTTTATAGATTTTCAGAACATAATTCTTTTGCAATGAAACGATTTGCGCTTTCAGTTTCTCTAAATCTGGTTGCTGAAAAGAATTACTATTAACATTATTTTTATTTTTGTCATTTAACGCTAGATGCCAACGATGACTTTTTCCACGATTAACGAAGTTAGGCCGAAATTTAAACACGAATATTCCTAATACAGACAAAATCAAAATAGTCTGGTTTAGCAATAATTTGAAAAAGAATTGAAAGAGCAGCATAGTTACTWCTTCGTTTACTCAGCAAGACATAAACATTTAAATATTAACAAAAAAAGTTACTTCAAAATCTCGAAAATGAATACATATTTGCGAACAAATTACGCATTATTATTATACCTGCACGTGGCACAATAATAATTATTATAATTATTATTATTATAATTTTGCTAAATAATGAAATCCGGCTCCAAAAAAATATAGCTAGTATTATGCAATGCGTGGTAAAGGGATATACACAAGAATTACAATGAAGTGCGCGCTACGATTTTAGACTTTTTAAAAGCGGGGGATGAGAGAGTTAAATTTTGACCTAAAGTAGGTGAATATTGAACCTGCGTTCCTGTTAAATTTAAAAGTGTACTTAATATTCGCGTTATTTTGTCGTATCTCCTACGCGGAATTTAAGAGTCATTTTTAAGAAACAGCACTATAATAGCATAAACTCATACCTATGCTATTTGTGCCTTATGACTTATGACTTTCCCTGACATTATGTAAAATTTTCCTGTTTCCAGCAACAATATTCCCGGTTTAATTGCCTCTTAACTGTTTACATGGAACAAATATAGCTCGCAAATACTTGAATATGACCTTTGATCCCATTGATATTTCGCCCACTTCTTGCTTTAATTTGAATTGAAACAGGAAAGTATTGATTTTGTACGAAATTGTTTATATACAGAAGAGAGACTTGCGCAGCTGAATATAAATATTTAGTATCAATTCAACGTATATTTACGCTTTCATTCAAGTACATAGATCAAATGCGATGGATAGCAGGTAATTATGAATACCCGTTGTGAAGATAAAATTGCACTCGCTACGGTACTCAAGTCAATCTTGTTTGCTGTTTATGCCTACTATTCATGTTGCTGGTGATGACTAAATCCTGAAAAATTAATTCTTGTTAAGTGAAATTATTGCGAAATTATAGGTAGTGTTCCATAGTAAACCAATAACGAACATTGCACAATCAAACCCATGATATAGTAAACAACAATTATTCCATCACCATTTCCCTGTTATCGTGCGGCATTATCATTCGATATTTGCATGAGTCATGAATCACTGATGGCAAGAGTTCAAATCACCATCTGTGTAAATATTTTGGATGTAGATGCTGTTGTCACCATACAGTATTTTGAATGGCAGGATCATACAATGTAAATTGTCTGTCAGTGGTACTGTGCTTAATGTTTTGCAATTCGTTTTTGATTTAAGAGCTGTAACTGAAAAAATTCAACTCATTGCAAAATTTAATGAGCAGTACTTCTGAGGTGCGTGCTTTATCAAGACGATCTTTCTATTTTTTGATGGCATTTTCCATTTCATTTTTAAAGAAAAATCGTTTTTGTCATGCCTATCTATGATTAACAAGTATTCTTTTTTTTGTTTTTTGCTTGAATAAAATGAATGAAATTAAATACATCTAGACAATATAAGGAGATTGCGGTAAAAGCTGTATGTATATTGCTTGTTGTGGGTTTCAGATAATGGAAACGAAGGAAACTATACTATCAATAAGCGCATACTCGTACTATATATAAATAAATAAGCATAAGCAACGAATTTACAGAATTATAATACTTTAAATCATGCAGAATCTCGTGACGTGTTTTATATATATAATTTTATAATAGTTCAATATCGTTTGTATAGAAAAGGTCCGAAACTCACAGAATCTGCCATGCGCATGTTATTCATTATACTCCTTGTGTTTTTTTTGTGTTTTATCGCTCTTATGGCTTTTCATTATAAGTAAAATGATCTTTAAAACTTGTATTTTAGGGACGAAGACAGACTCTAGTGTTATGTGATGTTATACTTACAAATCATATATTATCTATCACGTTAACCCTCTGTTTTAAGATTAACTTCTCAATTAATTTTTGGCAATTGCTAACTCATTATGATGTAGCCAGTTATCATATGGGGCAAACGGCATCCTATTAAATGGGTTATTTGTTTTTTTTTAATTATCACTGGGACTAGATTGAGTGTATTTTGCTAGATGCAAATAAACTGTATAGAACTTGTAAATACCCTGTATGAAAGCATTTGTTAAGTATTTATGTACCTGTATGTGTATGGTTACTAGTGTCATATAATAATAATAATAATAATAATAATAATAATAATAATAATATTGTCTTTATATTTTAAATGACAATTGGCGAGGAGTAGTTAGGTACAATTTCATGATAAGAAAAGTTCCCCCTGTTCTCATCGAATAAAGTTACAAAGGCGAAATATTATTAATAAATTATCACACTATCATATCACACGACGTAGCATTAACTACTACAGTAAGCAAAAAAAAGTACTTATGCAAGTAGTTCTTAACTATAGTTAGCATACAAAAATTAGTAATAATAATTCTTAAAAATTAAATTTAGAATTTTGTCGGTTTTATGTAATATCAATTAGGTAATGATTTAATTTAAGCTTAAATTTTAAAACACATATTTTTTTAATAGTCTGAGTGTTTTAAATTATCGTGCCAAATTTAACTTTCGGCTTACAAAACCAACTTTATTTCATCAAAAGAATTTTTCGCATTTATCAGAATGTTTACTGACACATATCCAACATATTTAAAATAAAACAATTTTTTTATTCTGTTAGATACAAACTCGAGTACTTTATCATTGGGGAAATACTCTCATCGAGCTACAAAATAGCGCATGAAGAAATTATGGCCGCAAAAACGTAATGCCATTGGGAATCCCATCAGACAAACGGAATTCATTTAGCGGCCAGTGTACACCAATAAGATAAGAAAGCGGCCATCCACCCCATCCCCTCAGACGTTCGGCCCGGCAACCACCACACTTTAATTATTGTTGCCAAGGTCGACGGACAACATAATTACACCCGATGTACGTAGAGATCCATCGCCGAATATGCCTTTTTTGTTTTCCTTCTTTTCCAGTTCGCGAGGGGAACCCCCGCGCTTGTGCATAACGGGGATCAATACGGGACTTGCCAGTCGCATTGTTGCCAACGGCGGCATAGCAGCCCCACACGAAACGTCTAGCGGCGGGCTCCGTTTCGTCCACGTGCCTTTAAGGCAACCGCCACCCTCACACGTAGTACAGTACATCCCTTGTTAGATCCACTACAAGTTTTCAAACAAAATTACTAAGGTTGCAAGTAATATTTAGTATTATATAGCCATAACACAAAATAAATATTTGTATTTAGTGACAGGAGAGAAATTTTTTCTCGTAAAACTTAGAGAATTTTGATACTGGGATCTCTGAAAAGTCAAATCTCAAATAGCGTAACAGTGTGCCGCTATTCCTCCATTCAACTCTCTAAAATAAAAACAACCATCACAATAATTTAACATTCAGATAGAAACAAAAAAAATCTCGCTAGACAAGTTATAACAGATCTATTAAATTAAACCTTAAAAACCTTAAGGGGCTCGGTTGCACAAAAGTGGTTTAACCTGCGGTCGTTGCGTACAGTAACACCAATCAGAAAACCGGATTAATGGCGTTGCTAGGCATCGACCGCAGGTTAGGCTCAAATTTGAACCATGTTTGTAAAATCGGCCCTAAATGAAAAGTTTTATTTATAATAATTTTGTGAAATACACATACTGAATGGTGTCCTCTCTGCTGCAACTTCGTATTTAACCAATAGAGTCAAACTAGCTTATGCCTTTTATATGATGGCTACGAAAATACTGTATATCATAAAAAATCAGCATAATTAAAAACCTACAAAAACAAAAAGTCAAAAAATAAGTCCAGTCTCCAAAAATCCTATCAAGATTAAGCTCTTTACAAAATAATGAAAAAAAATTATAATCAAAACAAGACCAGCCTTTTTGACGCTTTCAGCATACATAATATTAGACTATTATGTTTTCGGGAAAACACTGCCGCTAATCAAACACTGACAAGAAACATTTATCTGACGTTTCGACTATACTCTATACCTCCAATCATTGTCAAAGAACAGAACCACTAAAGCCGGCGTCGGTAGTCCAATATAAGACGCATCTGCGTCGGACCTAACGTTGCGGGTTCGAGTCCCACCTCAGGCATGGGTGTTGTGTTTGTCTTCGTAAACTACCAGGGCCATCAAAAAAAGAGAATTAAAAATGTCTGACACAAATTCATACTAAATTTTGAAAATAAACACTCTGTTTTTGGGCAAGAATTAAATAAATAAATGTTTGTTTTAAGTGACTGCAGTAAGTGTTGAACATTTGTTATGCCAAGCTTTTGAAAAATCTAAAAGAGTCAACCGACAAAATTTATTATTGTTAAAAGCCAAACAGCATTAGTTACCAGCCACCGAACTCTATAAAATATGGAACATCAGATGCCTCTCAAATCTGTTTCCAATTGAAATCTGCGCAGTTTCTTGAGACGCTTGCGCTTTCCATTATTTGAGAACAGACAATGTCATTTGCGATGCCAGGTGTTTAGTTATCAAGCTATTTTTTTCTATGTTAAGTTGCATTGTTTACATTTTTACACTTAACCGTAGCGTCAGCTGTTCGCGTCGTTGCTTGATATGACATTTTGACATTGACAGAGTGACATGAACACCAAAATATCTGACACTTCACATTCTGCTGCGCAGCTGCGCATGCCTACGAAGAAATAAGAATTGTTCTAAGGGGAACATTTATTTTAATGCCACATGCCCATTCTCTGATGTTCCATATTTTACAGAGTTCGGTGTATTCAGCAAATAAGTTTCACAGTTGTACGGCAAGCTTTGGGCTTTTAGTTAATCTAGTATACAAGTGGCGCGACTGTCAAATAAACTGATACAAGTGAAGCATTCAAAAAAGAAATCTTGTCTTCAACATCCTCGATTTCATATACTAACTGCCGATCACACTCTATACAGTATAAATGACAAAAAGCAACCGAATAATCCAAAATTACATTATAACGACAGTGACGGAGTGAGAAGAAATTGTAGTAGGGTCAAGATTCATATATTGTCGAACATGAGTGAGTAAATATGAAGAAGTCCAGTTAGCAAGTAATCAAGGCATAAAAACACTTCATCAATTGCTCATTATATCAGAGTGTAAATTTAATACTTCTAGTTAGTCGAAGAACTCATTGCTGAAAATAATAAAAATAATAGTTGAGAAACCATTTGAATTTTAACCTATAAGCAGTTTTCATTACATTATAAACAATATTTTCCAACAAACGCCAACGTAGCAACATACTAAAAGTAAAAAAAGTTTCGGGTGACTGTATTTTTGACACATCCGTAAGTTTGACTCGGACACGTGTATTTGGTAGAGGAGGTAAAACGAGTGTGACCAAATATTAATCCTTCAATGTAACTTTATTTTACTGGACTCTTTTTTCGTTGGGCTTTTCCTGAACTTACGGACAGTAACGCGTCGTAGTTCGTAAAGCCACCGCTAGATGACATAGGCATTTTCAGAAAATGACCTCCAAGGTGCGGCGCAAGACCTATTAACGTCAAAATACTGAAAATGAAGTTAGATAATCAAAATTGGGTTGCCTCCACGCTAAACCGAGAGGCCAGCCGTAGCACTCTATCGGAAGCAACTCGGGTACTTTCGTATTTTTTCTGAAGTTGATAGGAACATGATTTCTTTATTTTAGAAATCTTTGTAAATGAAACTAAACCTCCAAATTCGTTGGTGTTTTAACTAAAAGTTTAGCTATTAGTACACTTTCGGTTCACTTGACCGATCGTCAAAATTCTAGGATAGATGATATGTCCAAAATGATCCCCCAATCTCTGAGTTTTTTAACTGATATATACCAGTTTCGTTGCCGACCTCGTTGATCAAGTGGATAGCACGACTGCCTGTGGATCCCGAGGTTGCTGGTTCGAGTCCCGCTTAAGGCAGTGAAGTGCTTGTTCGATTTATATACATAACTTAAAAGAGTACACAATCTAATCACACGTATAAAAATAAAAAGTACTGAACTAACTAATTGTCAGAGATTGACAAAACCAAAAAACAAATGAAAATATTAACCTTTAGTAGGATGAATTCAATCGGCTGTGGTCAACTTTAAGTTTGTTTTCTAGGAAAACTATTACCTAGCATCATGCCGCAACTTTTTCATACTAGAAACTCTTAGCAATAAAAATGTGCTATTTAACTAATTTTTCAGAACTTCGCAGTGTATAATTTACAGCTAGCATTATATTCCATAGCTTTTATGGTATTTGTTTAGGATACTTCTATAATCTAAACATATTTTCATTTATATAACACATGTGGCCTACAGTGGACAATTTCGGGGTTATTCATTTCTTTTTCTAAAATTTATGATACTGAATCAATTAGGTAGCGTTATATCAACATGTTTCCACAAAGTAAATGTAAAAATGAAATACATGGACCAGGGAAAATGAGCAGTTTTCATCCCTTGTTTAAAAGTCAACTTATATTCAATATTTCATTAAAATGCCAAACACGTAGGCGAATCCGAAAACGTCATGTTTGATGATGACAGTCAGGCGGAAATATTACAATATTTCACGAAAGTAACGGCACTGCTTACTTATTCAATCGGCAAATGATAAGTACTTTTGCAAATAATTATATTGCATCATACTACGTGTTTAAACGGCAATGTCGAAGTTTCTGAGGATTAAAATTTAAATAAAGTAATATAAAATATAGGGATGAATACAGATTATGCGAACATTCGAAAATCTTCGTTACATGTCAACATCCCTTCGTAAATGGAAACGCAGTATTTTGTTTTTAAATATACTTTTATGTCGACGCAAAGTTGAGAACTGGTGCATATGACAGACAAATGGAAAACGTAGAAAATAGCAAATGGATATGACATTTGTGACATTTACAATCACTACCCTTGCGGAAATTACTAGAAAACCATAATATGCAATGCTTTTACTCATGCAATATTGCGAGCATGTTCGCTTATTCTAAACGAATTAGGCGTATCTACTTACGTTGAAGGATTTTTAAGTGTTACTACATTACAAGTATATTTACCATTCTGGTAAACAGTGAAACCTTCCTTATTTATTAATTCATAGTCAACAGTCTTAATTAACAACAGGACTTCGATGACAGCCACTAAGATAACAACATATTATAAAATTAGTTAAGGAACACACGTTTCAGTAAATCATGAAAAAAAAAGCATCGTTATKTAGTGCACGTTATTGCTAWCTATATCTTAAAAAAATAATTCCCCTTTAAAATTTTTGACGTACTCTATGAATTACGTGTAAACATGGAATAGTTTTAGTTTAAAGTACAGCATATCGTTGACGGAAATGCGGATAAACCATAAATATTAACAGGAAGGACCGGTACTTCCTTGCTACATGTTGTACCAATGACGTCATTCCAACGCACGGCCATAWTAAATTTTAACGTCAATGCACATAATGAAAAATCTAATAATAATGGATATCTTTCTACGTAGACCGGCCATTTAAATTATATAATAATGGAATACAAAAATTATGGTTAGACTTAAATAATTAAACACATCAATAGCTAATTCTCGTATAAAAAAACATATGATCAACTTCTAAACCTTCATAATATGTCTGAATTTTATTGCGCGATATTGCAGTTGTAGGAGAAAGAGCACAAAACCAGGTCTTAGAATTAACAGCTGATTTAAGTGATCAGTCTCGTTGATGAAGGCGGGATATTTAAAGAAAATAAAATGAAATCTGCTTGTATTATGTGCGTACTTTTCTTTAATTTGTTTACAAAAAAATCATAACTGACTAATGATTTAAATTAAGGATAGGTGTCGACATTATATGTACATGTGTGTGGAATACGGGAAATGTGATGTTCTCCTAGATGAAAACTTAAAAGGTAAAGAGATGTTTGCCTATTGAGGAAATACACAAATGCTTCGATTTACATTATTGGGTTCTATGGATTCTTACCAATGTATTTGTAAGCTTGTGTTAAAAAAATTAGCAAAAAAATAATAAAAAACTTTTTTCTATGAATAAAAACTACACAGCATCAGAAACAATAATAAGGCACTTGTACTAGTTAACCAGGAATGGGTTTATCGCCCGAATAATCAGTAAAATACCGATATATTACGATCGATTTTTTAGACATTCCAAAAAATAGATTAATCGAATTATCGATTTCTCTTATGGATGATTATCAATGGTTTTACTTATTTTTATTAACCTCTAATGACATGTATAGCCATTCCAGTTTCCTAGATATGCTGCTGAAATATCTTCAGGAAAACATAAATGCTGTAAATCGGTTATTGACAAATCGATTACTGATATGTGATTATCGATAAAAAATCTCTTATTGAGAATTCTATTACCGATAAATTTGATATCGATTTCATCGATTATTTTTCATAATATATAATCGATTAAAAAAGTTGCTGATATCGTGCAGCCCTAGTTGCTATTTAAGTTAATTTAGCTTATGGTAGTCACAGCAGTGTAGTATTTTATTAGTTACATTAATTATTTCTTTCTTTGTATGTTTCTTCAAAATATAAATATTTTCGTGTGAAAAGTTTTAAATGTCCTCTTTTTTCCACGAACTGTTTGGGATTTTTTTAATTGCACCCAAAGATAACTTGCATTGCCTATAACACCATTGTTTTTAAATTTTGTTGTAAACCATTCTTCGAATACGTCGACGATCATAATGTAATAATTCACCTTGGCAGGAAAAGAGCATTCTTCAATAAAACATTCTTGTGGACCTGCGTGCATTATTATAATGTTTTTTTTGCCGATACCGCGAGCATATTGGAGCACATTGTGAACTTCCGTCGATCTATATTTTTAATGTATCATGTGTTATACCCGGTTTCGTCGAGATACACTATACATTCTGAAATTTATCGGGATTCCTTCAGCATTTGTCGTTTTCGCTTATCCATGGTTTTGTACAAAAATTTATTTTTATGTGATAACATGTTACATGAGTAGTAAAAGTAATTCGTGAAAATGTTTAAATAAGACTTAATTTCTTCGAAATTTCGTACATTATTTTTAACCATAATACCTAGCGTACCCATCAATGAGTTCGTTCCTGATGGGATAGGAGAAGAAACCCTATTTAATGGTTGGACCATCGTGAAGCACTTTAAATACCAATCAAGGTTGTATAATCGCACTAAAGCGTTGGTCAAAGTATACTTTAATCAATTCTCCCATTTCATTTTTGGCAAATCCAAATAGCAAAACATGAATAGCCAAGCGGCCACTTCGGTGGCCTACCTAACTAATACAACTTTTATTTACAACTGGCTTTACTATTAAATGTTGGAAGTGGTTTATTTAAAGACCTAAGCCCTGTATTTAGAAGGCGGTTTGAATTACGTTTCATGTAAACAGCCTCCACCAGGGGTTCTAGTTGGTACATGTATATAGTTTTCTGTTAGACACTATATTTATGTAAACATACAAACCACCTAAACAGAAGAAATCATAAAATATTAAAAAAAATAATGGAGATATAATTTTGGAGAAAGTCGCTTGGCGTGTGAAATTTCTGGCATTTAGCTCTTCCAAAAAATAAATTGGAAGAATGGATTAAACAGAGGGGTTTTATTATTACTATTATTCTCGCTATTATTATATTACACGTTATTGTTGAATTCTTGTTTAAAATAATAAATAAACGACGCAATATTATGCTGTAACAGCTGCAAACTGGCCAATACTGGAAACGAGACAATGCAAATTCTCTCGGCTTGGCAACATCGTACGCCAGCCCCGTTCCCCGTCGTCAACATTTCGTGAGTCTGCTGAGAATAAGGGTGGTCAGGACGGAGAGGGCACCTCTGCAGGTGGGGCTTCCCATTTGAGACGACTTCGCGAGTCATTACCTCCTCCGAAAAGTGTCTGGTGGTTTTCCACGATCACCGATGATGATCTGTCCTGATTGATAGGGCGGTACTTTGGGTACATTTGCCGTCGGGCAGCCTGTTGCATTTGGCGGGGTGCAAAGCGCAACCGACGACGTCTGCAGAACTTGTCGAGACGGCATGGGGTCGGTCAGGGTTCCAGATAGCATGAATCACTTGCTTCCAGCGTTTCGGTGGCCTGTTGGGGCTTGGTGCTTGATAGATTCCATTATTTACTAAATTAATGCATAGCACGTAAATGTAGACATATATGCAGCGAAGATTTTGTATTTAAGAGGTAAATAAACGGCTTACGACTAACCCCTTAATAATTTTATGAGAGAGATCATTATCACTAATCTTTTCTAATTATCACTGTCCTGATTAGAATTTAAATAAGTTATTATGAATTCACTTTTTAATTAGCACGTGTGACAATGAAAACGATCTATATTAATGCTTAATCTAAAAACACACTGTCAACGACTCCTGTCAATTTTTGGTAGTACTGCAAAGTCAAATAAGTCAGAATATATTTTTTATTTCTAAATTATTTTAAATTTTAAATATAAAATACTATCTGCACATCTGGTATCCTGGACGGATCAATAATTTCAACCTAGGCAGTACCTAACCGCGAAACTAGGGATTGTTAGAAACAATCTATCCTGACAAGTACCAATAAATATGTTATCTTGAGATTTAGTTTATTTCTGATTAAATACAGTAATCATCATTTGAATTCTTACATTACAATTATGACTATCGAAATATGAGTTAATTCAGAGATCCAAAACTGTAAATTATAATCCCAAAAAAATTGAAAAGTGGATTTGTTATAATAAATAATCTATTGCTAAATTTAGCCATACTTTCAATAAACCATTTCGCCACTTTAATGAAGCCTGTTAAACAGGAGTGCTGCTTTGGAAAAGTTATACTACTATTTGAGGACTAGTTCAGTTTTCACTGAGAAATAAGTGCAATTACTTGTACTTGCACTTGATATAACTTCTTATTTAATATTAATAATTTCCCAATTTAGTGATACTAATCTTTTATATTTTAGGAAATAAACTGCACTGCTTCTGTTTAACATTTTGCGAAAATCGGTAATGCGTTATCTAGCTGTGGCTTAAAAGAACTACGACGTAGGTTTGACCGTTTGAATCCATTATAAAAGTCAGGTACAAAATTTTCCTTGAATGAATTATCTTTGTCTTATTTATTTTAGCTCAAAATTAAATACCTTTTCTACCACGTATTGAAAACACACGTGTCCATGCTGAATTTATAGGTGTATAGATACAGGGATGTCTGTTTTTCCAAGAGATAGACAGATATGTAGGTTATTCCCCATTAATTTTACCAAACGCCAAAATTGTGCAAAATAAATCAAAATAGAAAAGTTGACATTCTTAGAAACCATTACTATATACTATATCAGTAAAGTACTTTATAATACAATAATACGAATACACCACTATTAATAAATTAAAAAAAGAATTAACGCTGTATTTTATAAACTAATTCTAAAAAACACGTTTTCTTCTTTAAACGGTAAACCCGTCTTTTAGCTACACTTAGCGTGTATTAACGATGGGTGAGAATTTTCTCTAAGACCGTTTTCTTTATAAATATTGATACATACCTTATCCACCTACAAGAAGTAAAACATCGGTCGCCGCTTGAGAACAAAAATATAGATGAAAATCCTAAATTATCATTCTTACTAAGTATGAATACTTCTCAACTTCCTTTGAGATATACCTTAATTACCGGTAATATAATATACGTTAAAATATTAATCTCGGAATAGATTTTGTAACTGACAACAACGGTTACTACTTCTGACGCTACGCTCCTTTCACACATATGAGAAAAAAGGTTCAATAGATCCAAAGTCCGAAAACATACAATTTGATATTGTTTTCAAACGTAAAAGCAACGATATTTTTAAAATTACATACTATGATAACCCCATTTTACATGTGTCATGTTTTTCCCAAAATCCAAAATGATACCGTAGTAATAGCTAGCAACTGGAAAATTTTTAATAGTACATGATCGCGTTTAGAAAACTAAAATTTAAAAATAAAATGTTTCTCCAAATTAAGTGTTACATTTGCAACAAATGAAGAAAGCGTGTGACTTTAAGGAGAGCGCACGGTATGCAAATGAAAAATGAAAAACAATGTAGTAACGACATAGGTAACAAGAAAACAGCAAAAAAAAACTCAATACAACACGTGAAATAATCGACATGGACAACTGATATCGCCAATTGGACAGATTTGCACATGCGTCACATTACTGAGTTTGCAATAAGTAGGTGCGGCGCGCGCTACCTACTTTCTGTATTTGTTGCAAATGAAACAGTGAAGCGTTTTCCGACTGAAGATTCAAACCCTCATAACTTTAGAATGTGAATCCTTAAAGAAACTGACTTCAAAAAAAATTTTCGAGTTGGTAATGATTGTAGCGTCATCTTGAATTTTGAGAAAAACACGTCATCTTTAAAAAGACATCACTTTTCTACAATTTATCAGAACCTTGTAACTTAACGTGTTCAAGTCGGTATGGGGGAAAGGACTTTTGACGAGCACTGTATTTAAAAATGTACCTTATAATAGGAACACCCCACCGAAGATATTTAATATATTTCTTAACAAATATAGTTCATTCTGTAGATTGAAAGAAATGTTGTCAGCCAAGTTTCTTTTCAAAAGAATGTTAACACTTACATTGCAATTTTTGTTTACGTAAATACGTAGATATTGATTAACTATTTACAAAGACTCATCCTGAGTTAGAAAACAAACAAGTTCATTTATAGATGTATTTAGTAATAAATGTCAGATACATATAAAGGCCATTTTAACTAACCTTTAAATGGGTATTATAAAATAAGCACATAATTCAATTTATAGTACATCAAATGCAGCTGTTCAGTCCGAATGCGATTCGGTGTTAGAAAGTTTTTACAGCCAATGTCCAGAACATGTGCGTCAGCATAATTCTAGAACACTGAAAAATCTTATTTTGGCAAGACTGACATTTATTTATTTTATTCGAAGAACGCTGGAAAACACTCTTAAAGTTATTGAATGACAGGTAGAATAATGGTCTTTCTTACCTGTTCAAAACTAAATATATTTTTAGATTCTGACTGCTAATTCAAGCTTCCATTTTAAGAAGTCGGTTTTATTTTTAATATGCACCACTTCCAGGAAACAATTAACTACGGCCTTCGTCTGCTTACTGTTATTGCTGTTTACGGTGTGCAGATTATATCTCGAGGATCTCGCAAGAAATTGCAAATAAATGCTCATTTAACGATTACGAATACATTAGCAGCACAGCAGTGCAAAAGGTATTCTTTACAGCAGCGGCGCCACAAATAGAATACAATGTGCCTTGACGCAAGTAGCGTAAGTACTCTTGATTAAATTCAGTCGTCGGTATTAAATTGCCGATTTCATTTCGGCAAGTAATAGACATTTAAACCATTGTCTTGGAATTGTATACATATTGTGAATCCCTACCTAGAAGTGCATATTGTACGTTTAATTAATTTTAAAAAATGCGATATAAAGGCTGTATATATGTATACTGTTCGAAGTCCTCTATATGGGAATACCTGCTTCGCTAAGTATAAAAAAAGAGCAAATACTGCAATACGTAGCAGAACAAAGGTGTGTTTTTTGAAGAGATAAAATATTGTATTGTTACAAAAAACTCCCCTCCTTAGTTTTACAAGCTTACTTTAAACTACGGAAGAATCTCTGTTGGTTGAATCTTTCAAACATCCGTTAGTCTAATGCGGACATGTCTATTTTCAATACATGGTAGACTGATTGAGGAGGTAGTTAATTTTGAGATAAAATGATTACGTTTGACAAATTAGTAATTCAAATTTTTTTAACCCACAAAGCTTTTTCGCTAAGCTTTTCCAATAGGCATAAACACTCATTGAACAATCAGTAATATAGGTCTCTGTATTTAGAAACTGTACCAACCTACGTCGTAGTTCGTAAAGCCACCTCCAAAATGTGTAAGACGTGTCCACGTCAAAAGACTCCTAAACTCTCTTCAGCGTTTTCGAACCGACTTACAATTTATACACTACACTATATAAAGGCATCGATAACGATACCCTAAAAGCCTACAACATAAAAGGAGTAACCCTAGATTACGTGTAGTGCATTAAAAGTTAGGGTGTCACTCTGAATGAAAAACTTACCCCGCTCACTATGGCTCTATAATTTCGAAGGCCAACGGAATATTAGGGTACGTTTTCAGCCAATGTAATGCTTTTGTAGTATTTTAGCCATCCAAAAGTCCATTTTGTCCCTGCTCATTTCTCAACGTTATCACTACTCAATTATCCGGCAACGTACTTAATCGATTAACGGAAAAAGATCCAGACAAAATTTACCCGATTCAAACAATTTAAATCAAGGCAATAAAATTTATATTTTGTTTATATTGATTCGCAAATCCACACCTCATTTATCAATTCAACAAAATTGTAAGAAATGCAAATTCTTAATCTGATTTTTGACGATTATTACCACTATTATTAATTAAAACAGCTCAACTACTAGCGAAGCGCACATTTGCTACTAAAAATACAAAAAATTACAAAACTACTTAAAAAAATTATTATTATTACGTCAAACAGAGCATGATCGGAATTAGTTTGATTTGAGCTCCTCAAATGACGATTATAATTCGTCGATAAAAGTTAAATAAAACCAAAATGTTCACAGGGGTTTAACAGATAACTAAAAGAGGAAGCAATAATGGGTTATATCCAATTACTATGTTCGTGGATTCAACTAATCAAACAATTTAAGAAAATTACAATTCAGGCTCAAAGAAGTAAAAAAAATAAGTTAATGATGTAGAATATTGCACACAAATAGAGATCCTGGAAAAAAACGGAAAAATTAAGAATGTCTGACTACTAATAAATATTGTTTTTACGTTTACGCTTTTTAAGAAAACCAGAAAAAATATATTGTGCAGTTTCCCGGCAATGATTCATTTATTCAATACTAGAGTTTCCCCTGAACAATTTTAATAACTTCATTCGGTTAGCAGATCCAATCTTTAAACTTGACATGCACAGCATGATGCGTCATGCACTGCAGACTGTGCTATTATGGATGGAAGTGATGAAGCAACTATACTAAAAATGGACATCGTTAATGGGTCAAAGGTCATAGTGGCTTGTAATGCCGCAATATCTGTCCCAGTTCTATTTTCTAGCCAAAATGTTATTTATCGAGAGAAGGTTGAAAGTAAATATTTCTTTGTCAGTACTATGGGATATTTCTTAAATAACTGTTGTAAAATAGGTGCTCATAAGTTGAAATAAGGGACAAAACGATTTACATCTGATGTTATTTATGTATTCGTCGAAATTTTGCAGTGATGCTGAGGACTAAGATATTAGGTTTATTAAATAACATAAGGCCATGTATGCCCACCATGGTGTCATAAAAGCTAGTCGTATTCAAACATGGATTAAAAACTGAACATTTTATCTTTACATGAATTTTATGAATTTTTTTAGAGTCGCCGCTGACCATGACATATTTAAACAGATGATATCCTCAAATATGAAATAGCCGATTAATCCGTCAGTTCTAGTTTGCCATTCACAGTTATCATGATGTTCTAGTTTCGACATTGTTCTGCTGTTTTTAACACATCATACTGATCGGTTAGGGCAGTAAAAAATCGACAAAGCTGTATTTTCAAACATGAATAATTTATGCATAATGGAAGTGAGAGTTAATGCCCTCAGTGCCACCTAGGGATTAGATCTCACTTCCACTAATACGGCACGGTTCTGTTAATGCGAGAGTTTCTTATTATTGATCAAAGCAGATTATATTACTAATACTTAAAGAAATTAACTGGAACAGTAAATACACGAAAAAATTTGCCTTCTACACTTAGTAATGAGATAGCAATAATTAATTCTAGGTGTCTGAAGGTAGAGTAGCATACCTGAGGGATCGAAAGAAGCTTACTCATTTCACTATATAAGAAAAGTGATAGAACACTATAAAGGAATTGCGCTATTGGACTCACTACAAGATACGGGAAACAGCATTTTATAGAAGATATATGACTGGCAAGCACTAATACGGTTTTGGACGAAAGCGTTCAGTGAGCCTAAAAAAGAAAAAACAAAGATCTGGGAGTACATAAGAAAGTGATTCAACTAGTGGAAGTACTGATGTGGAACTCAGGACTGTTTAAGGATAAATGACTGCATATTCGATTCACTGAGGTGAAGACAGATCTGATCCACTCTCAACGTCTTATTTCACCTGGTGATGGAAAAAGTCATGCCAGGCAGTGAAATCAGGAGAACGAGGCGGTTCTCTTAGGAAGGTCAAACAAAGAAATTCACCCTAAATAAAAAGAAATTTTGGAACGTAACGTAATACAAAAGAAAAACGATAAACATAAATTATGGCTCATAGTGTTTCTTGCACGAGCCTGGTGACAGAGCGGTGAAGACCGCTGCTAGCCACTTGCCTTTAATTATGCACACGTAATTGTGTTAATTGGTAAAGCAGTTGCGTGTCTTTATTAAATGCTTCAAGTGTAATAAGGGTTCCTAGTTAATCTTCCACCGCGAGGCTTGCAGGACTTTATAATCGAAATCTCGAGACAAAGGCGGAGAATCTCCAAGTGACAGTATTAGAGGTCGCCGTATTTATAGAATGCGGCATAATCTCAACATACACTCCAAGGCCTAGACGGTGTCCTCGTCGCTATTTTTAAGTGGCTTTGTTAGTTGATATTTAAATAATTATATGCCGCCGTAAAAGTGAGCTGGGTGCAAGCTCATGTTGCAGCCGATCGTCTAAAAATATGTCGTAAAAATTTTTCCTAAGGCCGTTTGGATTTATGCATTATCGTTAAGTATCTTCCTACAATATAATATTTACAGAGTCAACTAGTCTTACGGAAACTGCAGCTCGTATCTGCTCGGACAGTTATGTAAGACCGTTTCTCAAGGTCTAGCAACAATCTATAAGAATGATAAATTATATGTTTTTATTTTCATGCTTAAAAGAAATCTAGTTAAGCAGGCACTAAAAAATTTATATTTAAGCCAGCTTAAGCAAAATAATTCCAATTTACTTGGGAGTATTACGATAAAAACGTTTCTTAAATTGTATCTGCAGTTTTCTTACAAATACATTTTACTTATTTCGTTGTGATAGGGGTTCCAAATAGCATTTAAAAACTTGTAACAGTTGTAAATATTATTCGAGTCGAGCAAGAGGTTCTCTTTGGGTTTGTTATTTCCTGTATAAAATTTTGCAGAAAATGTGACAGCAGCGTAAATCTGGAACTAACCAGTATAAAGTTGATAAAAATACTATAAACATAGTAGACAATGTGGGCAAAATCGAAGAAGATATCGAAAAAAATATTTCCTATGTAGACAGATTTAACTGAAATAATGAAATCTAGAGAAGAAAATATGCCATTTATATGAAAGACTCCCAAAAGTGTCATATTTACGTCATTCAAAATATAAAAGAATTATAAGACTACACGCTGCGTTAAACAGTTGGATTCATAAAGACACAATGTTACTTTTGGCGCGAAATTTGAAGCAAGCTAAAACCGACTACCATGAAAATATGACGTCAGAGTTGTATACGGAATGGTTTCGTAATAAACTGCTACCACATCTGCAACCAAATCTTTTAGATAATGCTAGCCATCACTCACATGTCTATAAAAAAGCAAATTCTTTAAGTAATAGAGATAAAATTATAGAATCCCTTTATAAAAAAGAGTTGTACTTTGAGAAAAATTATACTTAAACTTAAAAGGGTTTGCTAGCAAAGATTTGCAACGAATTACGTCTACATAAAATTGACAAAATACACTGACATAGTTTTGAGACTACCACCACACACAGTGTATTTAAAACTATTAAAAGGCTAAAATATTATTTATGAATTTAAAACCTGTGCAATCAAGGATTGATACATGTACAGAGCGGAAAATTTTTCCCCGATATTAAAATACTGAAAATTAAACTTATTTTGTAAAATAAGTAATTTTTTGCTGGCTTTACTTTCAGGCAAAGATAAAATTTCGGCCTCAATGCATCGTAGAGAATTATTTTTAGAACAATATATGAATGAATAATATGGACATATAGCCTACACTTACAAAGGTAGAAAACAGCAATGATTCAGCCCGTATTTATAAGAAAATCTGCGATACCTTTTTTCTTCCGAAACGAATTACGTTATATACCGGAAAACATTGAAACACTGTATTGACAAAGATGTAATTGTTAATAATGAAAATGCAAAAGCATGCTTGTACAGCATTCCACTTGTAAGACAACTATTTAGCTTTCGTTTCTAATGCAAAATATTTAGGCCGTGCTATGCATAAAAGCGGTATGCACGTGGGCCAGTCTGTCGATTATCGATAAGCTTCTAACTCGGAGTCTGGCCTACATTTTAACCCCTGGCTAAAAACGCTTGTAATTTTTAACTCCTAGCATCGATACTGAGAACAAAATGTTGATCAGACTACCATCGTCTTTGAGGTAACCACAAACTGAAAATAGAGTGGGTATTTATATAGATCTTAGAAAAACAGGATGTTAGACTAGCTTAACCGCAAACAGAATGATGCAAAATGCGACACCAGCGATTACGCTGAAGATAGCCCTATGTTGATAAGGATTAAAACTGTAAACGATTCATGTACCAACCCAACCGTTGCTAAAATATGGGGTACATTCAATGACCTAGACATTTATTTCAATGTAATCGATGTTACCTGTTGTCAGTCGACATGTGCCATTAAAAACTGGAGCTGCATCGATTCGGGGCGAATTTAAACTAATTTTGGATGCAAATACAGGTACCTAATAATCAAACCGGATAAGTAATTATTTAACACCACTACAGGGCACAATATCCAACACAGAATCGAACACACGACATACAAATCCAGTGACAAGTGGTGGGAATTAATGAACCAATTAATTCCACGCCGGGCAAAACTAGATATCCTTACCAATCCGTCGTTAGCGGCAACGAATGGCATACTGATTGGTGACCTTAGAAGGAATATAGAAATGATCACAAGTTATTATTTCGTTACTTATAAATTTAATGAAACTGAACTGAAGCCAGTTTTACTGCACACTCAAAATGTGGTCGACAGAGCAGATTCATATTTTTCAATAGTAAAATTTGTTTGCAACTGGTTAGACACAATAAGAAACAGAAAAAATACACTAAATTATCAAACCAAAACACATTTCGTTCAGAACGTAACAAAGAAGAAGGAACTCATACTAACACTATTGTAATGCATAAATATAAATCATACAGATATTGAAAGGTCTCATCCATTTTTATCAATTTGAGATGAACTGGGAAGGAAGTTTAACAACTTTAAAACTGACTATCAAGTTTTGCTGTAATGGATTGCGATACTACTACCACGCATTTACTCTGATGGGAAATACAGTTCAAAATGAACAAGTATTTCTACAACACACGAGAAAAGAAACAAAATTCATAGGGAACCAACTTTATTAGCAACATAGGAGGAGGTGGCATTATAGAGAGGAGCCGAGGTAACTGGTATGTATATAATTATAAGCCAAATTTACGATGGCGATTGGCTTGATTGGTGTAGTTTATAGGTTACTTTCATTGGTAACGACTTTATTGTATTTGGGTTAATTACATCCATAACATTTAGGGGAACTCCAAACCAGAGCAAAGCTGTATAAAATATGCTGATAAATATCTCGAAAGGCGTTGAATCTTGACTTCAGATACATAATTTTTATAGATTTCAACATAACATTCTGAACTGTTTTTGTAAGATAGGTATATTAACGTGTTTGTAATTATTTTTGTCTAAAAAAATCTGTTCAGAATTCCGGATAAACAATAGGAAGAAAAAGTATTTTTTTGCATAAAAGATAAATAAAAAGTATTTAAAAAATATTTTTGTAAAGAATGCTTTCATCCTTAAAAGTAGTAAATAAAAAATTGAATATTCAGGAAGGAATAAAAAAAACATCGATGTTGGCATTTACACACTTTCCTCAATAAAGGATGTAGATTGTAAAAGGACAAAAACGAGTTGGTATGGCGATCAGGCGGGAAAGAGGAAAAACTTTGGGGAAAACATGACTGGTTTGTGTATTCAGCGCATCTGGTAATTATGTGTCTCCAATATTCATCACGAAGAATGAATATTTCTTGTTCAGAAGCTCTCTTTCTAGATTGATTAAAGCATTTCCGGCAGTTTATTAAACCATCTCTTGAAGGTCTTTTATGGACAACTATTCAACACACTGTAAGTTAGATGTTTACAGATTTTGCAAAGACAATGGACTCATCTTATTAATTTATTCCACCACCGGCTGCAACCGTTAGATGTGACAGTCTCTGAAAGCTGCTTATAATGTAGAGTGTATCAAACGTATAATAAATCATCATTTTGAGAAAATTACGTCATTTGAAGCTATATAACTGTTTAGTAATGGTTTTATTTGGATTTGCACTCCACAAAAAAGCCACTAAAGGCAGCTTTCTGTTTTTTCCCGTTTAACCCATTTTGTACCTACAGATCTACAAAATAATAGCAATATTCAACATTTGGATACGAGTCTGCGAAAATAAACTCCAGAACCGATGGAAACAGAGACTTATTTATTATTATCTTTTGGGAAAAAATAAGAAAGTTACAAATCTGCAATCAATGAAAAGGGACTGGAAGATAAAGAAAACGAAAAATATAAATGATAGAAATGTTAAAAGAAAACAGACGCTAATAAAGAAAACTGTAAAAATGAAGAAACAGGTTGTATTTTGAAGGTGAAGATAATGAAAAGGAAATTAATGAAGACGTGTCTCATATTAGGAGAACTCGGGAAAAATTGTAAAATGTGGCATACGGATAGTGAGCTCACATATCATGTACTGATTCGTAACAAACTTTTTTTATTTACGATTTTTGTGTATTAATCTCTATTAGAATTGTAGTTTCAAATTACTTTCACTGTAACATTACTTCTATTTTCTCATGTATTTTGTGCCAATAAAGTTTTATTAGAATATGTTTTGACGATTTGTATGAAGTCGCAATTAGTAAAATGAAAAAAAATCTAGCCTAATTGCAAAAAAGCTTAAGCGGGCACTATTCCCCAAAAATTTCTAACATTCAAGTACAAGTAGCAGCGATACTAAAACAGCAATCATCAAAACCTGCTTTTAAGATCGGCCCGCAATAATTTTCCGGGTGCGCCGAAAATAGGCCATAAATATGCTGACTGCAGGAACAGAAAATATCTGCAGTTTGTGGMACMCGGCCGKCGAGAATGACCGCTCGATGCCCGAAACCGTTCTCGGTCCTCGCCTCCTTTGATTCGCCAWCAAAAATAAATTTAGCAGGCAMAMAGATGACTTCCTAGCAATGCGCCCGCCACTGTCTATTTCAGTCTGTCTATGGCGCAAGCCAGACGAAGCGCCGCAGGTATTAATAGCGAATAGCAGCTTTGTTACTAGGTGGTTCGGTTGTTATATGCTGCTTGCGCTTTCGTTCATACACATCACCTACATTTCGCTCTTTTCCCACGAGGCCTTACACTCAGCATGGGAACCAACCAGAGACAGATACACGAGCAGTGAATTAATACAACAGTGCAAATCATATGTTAAAAATAGGTAGGCGACAAATGTCTGTAGCAGTTTTAAACCGCTACAGAGATTTGTCCAACAGACAAGAATTTACAGTTCATAGTTTTACAGTGCTTAATTATTTTCTTATTCCATTGGTTATATTTATTCTTCCATGTGCTTTTGTAACAAAAAAATAAAGGTACTTGATGAAAAGAGTCATGCTGATAAAATAATGTACCGGTATTCCATTATTACCCTCGAAAACTAGTAACTAGAGAGAAACGGTATGGAATGACAGTGATGTAATAATAAAGTGCAATCCAAATAATATTTCCATTGATGCAGCAAAACAATAAATTAAAAAAAAGCAGCACGTTAAGCAAATCTTTATTTCGTACATTTAAATTATCAATACCCTATGTGTGATTTTATAGTAATCAAGTGGTGATAAAATAACACTTAAATAAATGTCCTTTCTTGGTTGCATATTAAACCATCCCAATTTATAACAATGCATACACGAATTGGGACATGCTGGATCCTTCTATAATTTTAAAACTTACATCTGCATTGCAGTACTCATGAGATAGAGTAAGCGATTTGCAAAACGTAACATTAGTTTTTGCTTAAAAGTACAGACCTGGAGAACAGAATAAAGCCATGTTTTCTCAGTCAAATCTTGCTCTGTGGACAAAAGATAAGCAAGTACCTTCAAGCCCGCCGGACCCAGTAGAAAAAAAAATCATACATGAAACACCAGGGCTCCAGTGTAGGTACCACATGCGTTTTCGGATATAAATAAGTCATTCTGTGATAGGGCCACGCTTATTACGAAAGCGATTGCTCTTAAATTAGTTTTACAATTCGAAATGAAAGAGACTCGGGTTCCTTTATTATTCAGGGCTCTCCATGTAGCCTTCTTTCCTAGGCATTTCAATAAGCAAAACTGTAAATTTATTAATTAATTAATTAAATTTAGGAGTAGTAGTAGTAATACCTAATGATAAGATCAACAAATTTACCAAGACACGGAGATAGTTATGGCTTGTTTGAGACTACTTATCCTTTTTTACTAGTTTCAGATAATGTTTAATGCCTCACACTAAAATGATCCATCAGGGAGTTAGAAACTAGAAAAGTTAATGTTCAGTAGTGTTATCAAAAACCGCAATTTTTCAAACGGGTACCCAATTTGAACCAAAATCGGCTCCTCAAAAATCCGAAAACAAACAACCTGTTCTACTAAAAATCAATTCTGGATTACGTGAATCAATACTCAATTTTATTCTCATATATTAATACAATAAAGGGCTACTACCGCTGCTTCAGCTTCATCATGCACCGAACGCCGGAAGAAAATTTTATTTAAACGTAAAACTGTTTTAATGCCACTTCGTTACATGTTATCATCAGCTCATAAAAGTTTACAACTTCCAATCGTGTTTTTATAACAATCTGCTCTTCAGGTTATTTTAGCACATCCATGCTTAAACCACTGACTGAATATGTTATTTAATACAAAAAAAATTGGCTTGGTCACGCTAGTAAAGCACTCGACACAAATAAAATCTACTCCTAACATTTCACAGTAGAAAGATGTTTTAAATTTTTATTAGAATTAAGCAGTTATCAAGCATTTAAGATTAAATTTGTGATCTGCTGAACTTGAAATCATGCGGCTCGGATACAGTTTTTATTATTATTTTTTGTACACATTTACATTTATTTTTCAACACTAAACGTGCAACTCCTAATTTTTAACCAAGCTGTTTCAGTTGCATTCGAATTTTTGCATTTTTTCAATCTGATCAGGGACTAAATACGTAATTGCTTGCTTCAGTTTTCAACAGTAGTTTATAAAATTCATAACGAAGGTAAAATTTCGCTCCATATAATTTTCACGCAAAAGTAAAGTATAAAAAAGGAAATAATAAAAATTATAACTTAAATAACACGAATTCGATTATTATTTTATTACATAACTGCTAATATAGTAAATTGTACTCCTAATTAAATAGCTTAGAAAATAATCAGTTAATTATGTTCCTTTTACAGCACGATAAACCCTTTTAAAGAGTTACTTACTTGTTAAGTAATCAGAAGGCATACTAATAATTACTAACAATTAAGAAATGGGTGTCGTTATTTATAGTATGGTTATTATTTCGTAAATAAATTGAGATAAAAACCAACAAAATCATTGGCCGGAGGCAAGGTCAACTGCAAACCAAGTAGCATAGTTGCATTGCAACAAAATGGCGTGCCGATGCACTTATTTAATTATTATTATTAATCGTTAATACAAAAACTGATCGAAACGGTACGCTTTGATGGTGTAGTGGAAAGTATACTGCGGCGTAATCCAGGAAGCCTGGGCTCAAGCCCCAGTCCAAGTGGAATTATTTTCTATTAAAACATCGCACTCGACCCCAGGAAATATGAAACTAATAATAATAATAATAATACTTATTAATCAGTTTCATTAAGTAATGTATAAAATTCACTGCCAAACTGACATTTCAAGTATTTATTCTTCTACGTGTATCTAAATCATAGTAAAAAAAAACTAGTATATTTGTGATGCACTGCGGATAGCGCGCGATTATTTTGTATATTCACAGCTAAATGTTTTAATATGATTTGGGTACGCTTAATATGGAACTATTGCAAGACACATTGTGAAGAGAAGAATATTTATTAATGTGTCATTTTCTAACTTGCAATTTTTAGAAATATCAAAGAGTACTTGATTTCAAAATGTCAGCGATTAACTGATAACTACTTTAAAAGGCTAGCATTAAACAAGAGTGATGAAATAATAGTTAGGCAACTCTAATCGTGTTATTTTTATTACGTTGCATTTGCAACATAATACTTATCTTGGGGCTCGCTCCAACTTTGGTCGGCTCTGGAAAGTTTTGCGGGTGTTTTACTGAAGCTATCATTTTCAACCACGCCAATGGCCATGATTGGAGTTCAGATAAAAACATTCGTTTAATTTGGCTCCAATAGCACTTGAAGCGATTGATAAAAATAAATACCGTCTCGCCTTTCGCTATCTGCGTCTCCATCATACACGCCCTTATTAATCTGCCAAGCAGCAGGTAGAACTATGCCGTTTTAAGCGGGTCATGGTCACCCAAGCGCTCCCAAAAATGATAAAATTTCTCAGATCCACCTAGTTAGCCGACACGCATGCTTCCGAATTAAAATAAGGTAATTAGCCGTCTCGAAGTGGCGCTGAAATTAATTCGGGGCCCGAAAACGGATGGCATATTCCGAATTATCTAATAGAAACAGGCGTCGTGTATAAGCAGTGCATATCCCAGAAGTGGGGCGCCGACGTTACACCTTATACACGATTATTAAACAAACATTCGGGCTACCACTTGCGCAACATTGTTATGTAAGTTTCCAGAAACATAATTAGCGGGAACCTTAGGTATTTTGTAAACACGGCGATGTGCAAATAATGGGGAAAAGTAAACAAAAATGCGGTGGGTAACCGCAGACATTTCGCTACACTGCTCGTTGCTTTACTTGAAGCAAAAACGTCTGGCGGATTTACAAGTGATTAATAAATTACTTTAAGATTTAACCAGCATGCAGTATTGTTGCTTTCAAAATAACTGAATAAATGGGCGGATCCCGAAAACGAACTTTTAAATAGTTTTACCATTATTTACGGTACCGCTACTGCTTTGCAGACAAATTAAGGCTAAAGAATTCCAAGCTTTAATCCTGTAAGAACTTAAGAGTATTAAGCTAAGAAAATTTCTTAAATTTAATTGCAGTTTTCTTAGAAATTACCTACCTGGTTTGGGGTAAGGGTTCGAAATAGTATTTAAATAAAACTGGTAACAGTTGTTAATTTTATTGCTGTCGCGCAAGACGTTCTTTGTCTCTTGTGTTAATTGGGTATTATCACTTTTTTTTGAAAATTATGTAAAATGAATCTTGAAGTGCACATATGTCGAACGCCATGTTAAAAAAAAATATTTGTAATTACAGAATTTCAGGTCTGAAGTTCAAATCTTAGGAGTCAGCGCCAAAACGCTTCTAACCAAGGTTATTCAACTCGTGACGTCAAGTGTCATGTAAACACTACCGACGAGCATGCTGTTTAATGGTGTAGTATCATTCTTGTATTGCAAAAGTTTTTGTGTGGTGTTTATTGAACGGACGGTGTAAGAGGTCGCACCAAAAAAAGATTTGTGTAATTTTACAAGCATCTATTATGTATGGGAAACAAAACAAGTGTTGTTTTGTACATGGTTATAAAAGTACTTCAGTCAGTACAGCTAATAAAATTTTTGTAACCGTTCCTCGAGATTATCAACCTATAAAAAAGTTGTTTAAGGCCCCTAGACGTGATATGCCGAAATCGAAAAGTTTGTTTTTTTTTGTTGTGAAGATCATCTTAATTCTTACTGTAAGTTTTATTATTCTTTTTGGGGTTATAAGTATTTACCATTCAGTTTCCATTTTGTTATAGCTTGAAAAGGATATGAAAAAGTATATGCGTTTTAAGTTGATAGAGAGAAATGTTATAATAAAGAACGACGTTGTTCACCATATAGAAGAAGTCATAACTCATAAGTATTTCACTTTTTCTTGGCGTATTTTAATTCGCTTGTCACAAAATGAACACAAACAACAAACTGATAAAACCGACGGGCTGAGGCTGACGCGCTGACGCCAGATGCAAACAAGCGGCCATTTACAAGACACCTGACGTCACGGCCAATATGTTCGCGTTTTGGCGGTCCCTTTAAATATTCACATTTTTAATATTAAAAATACACCTTACAATCCATTTTTTCGAACTTATAACCTGTCACAGCTGTTTTGTGGATTAGATGATACCTATTAATATGCAATTTAATAAAATATAAATACATGGCAAGTACCCAATTCTTGTAAAAAAAAATTGTGGAGAAAATGTGCCGGTAGTACGAGGTATATGAAACAAAAGATGGACATCGAAACATAGAAGACGATGTGGGCGAAGAAAATATTTTTGACGCAAGAAGAGGGTGTTCTTGTGAATATAGAGGAAAAGAAGCATACATTTTTATGTATTAATATCTGTACTAAATCTTTATGACTCCCTGAAGTCTCTCGATTTCGTCTTATCACAGCAACGTCAAACCTATTACACATAATCGTATGGAGAACAATACACAGTGGTCTGAAAAAAGTAATAAGGGTAAATAACGGACAATTACGGAAAAGGGACACAAAACTGACTGGCAAGCGTCAATGGAGGAACGCGGAACTAAAATAGAGAAATATGGAGAAGAAATAGAAAAATATATGCTCTTTAGATAAAACTTGGTCTAACACCTATGGCACTGCAAATAAAGCCAAATTTGTTTACTTAAATCAAGATAATTCTACTACACCCCGGATCAGAGAACGGTTGGATCCATAAACAAACATTACTCTCGGCGCGAAATTTGTAGGGAACTAAAGTCGACTACCATGAAAATATGACTTCAGAGTTGTTTACAGAATGGTTTCGTAAAAAACTGAACCGCATTTAGAGCCCAACAGAACCATTGTTTTATATAATACTAGCTACCACTCCCATCTCCATAACAAAATGCCAAATTCTTCAAGCAGTATAGATGAAATTATAGAAGTTCTTTGTAAAATGAGACTTGTATTTTGCGGAAATTTATACCAGAAAAGGCATCGGGCGAAGTTTTGGGAATACAAAAATATGAAAAATATTACGTCACAGACAAAACTACCAAAGAACACCGATCACCATACCATTGCGTATTTAATCCTATTGATAAAGTAAGGAAACTGTAGATCTCATAACAGAAGAGAAACAAAAAATCGAAAATGAGCTGGAAAAACAAGGTATAACACATTAAAAAAATAGAGTTCTGTCGAATGCATTTTGTCGATGAGCTTATCTGGATGATGGTAGTTCTATTAATTTTGATTGCGGGTTTATTTTTCACTGTCAAAAACAGTTCTGCTTAACTGCACTAATCTTTTATCATGCAAAATTTACATAGATAGGAACTTATAGTCGTTTACGAGAAGTTTGCGGGAATCGTTCAAATGTTACATTACTTTAATCATCAACTAGTATTATAAAATAAATAACTGCCGAACATTTTAAGTGTTTATAAATAATCTACAATCCAGATTTACAAGGTGGAGGTAATGTACTAAAGAATAAAAATTCAGAGAAACATTATAGTGAGAATGCCCTAACAATCAAAGTTACTGTTAAGAATCATAACAGTTTGATGATGTAGGTTACAATGCAGTTATATTATACATATTAATTTATTATCAACAACCAGCCAAGATAAAAAAGTATTCATTACTCGGACTTTTATAAAATAGTGGTCAGAAACAAATATTCTAAAACAATAAGATAATATTTTGTCGGATAGATCGCTGTCTCTTGAAAACACTGACAAGAAGTTAATAGTCTGACGTTTCGATTACACCTGTAATCTTTGTCAAAGACGAAGAACCTCAAAATTTGCCTGACACAAGTTCAAAATATTATCACAAACGTCTAATAAAAGAAGCTATAGAAATTTGTAGGAATACTAATAATTTTAATAGGAATTGTGGAAATTATGAGTTAGGTGACATTTGGAAGGCTATTTTGTAGTTATCTTTTATCAAGTAGTTCGTGTATATCTAGTAGGTAGGTAGTTAGTTCCTTTTTCATCGTTAGGTTCCTTTTTTATCAGGTTGGCACGTTGTGTCTATGACGTCTCGCATCCTTGGTGATTTATTTACTTTCAAAATTTTGTTTGAACTTGTGTCAGGCAAATTTTGAGGTTCTTCGTCTTTGACAAAGGTTACAGGTGTAATCGAAACGTCAGACTATTAACTTTTTGTCAGTGTTTTCAAGAGACAGCGATCTATCCGACAAAATATTATCTTATATTTATGGACGCTGAAAGCATTCACCCTCGTATTCTAAAACAATTTTGTGTGGAATATATAACACAATCGAATATTTAAATTTAAAGCTGGAGATAATCAAGAATTTGTTCCGAACTGTCCGAAAATTTCTAAATTTTAGAAACATGCTAATTATGAAAAGTGGCTCCGGCCCCGTTGCAGCATCGTCATCAGTAACTTGTTAGCACAGACAACGTACTGTTATGAAATCACTGAAATTACGTTTGTGACGGTTTGTGATCAAGTGATGAAAATGCAATGGGCCACTTTAGAATAGCTAATATATGATGGGTCTGTAATTTTATTCTGATGAGTTTAATTCTTTATGGCACCGACTGCTATACGGGTAAGTCTCAAGGATAGGCAGACCCTTCTGTAAGTCTAGGCAAAATGAAATTATAGACATCACTAAGCAGTTCATAAAAAAGTGCGCAGAGCCTAAAAGGACTGTGGAGTACGATCTACTCGTATGTTTGTTGATTTAATTATGTTATGTTATTGCCACGATTAAATCTATCCATGACTAAAGACAACATTTCTAAAAACTACAATTTCTTCCTCAAAAAACATCTGAAATTGTATAGAAATTTGTCACTTAATAAATGTGATTCAATGCAATCTAAAACAATATTAATCTGAAGTGACTACTCAGATTCAGTTGCCTTTTTGGTCATACTAAGAATACCACGGGGTAAGCCGCAGACTACCTATGTCTCTACACGTCATTGCCTACTTAATCTAGGGGAACTCCAATGAATATGCAACGGCAACAGTAGGGTGCTCACTGGAAAACCCTAAAGTAAGCGGCGTGATGGAGCGATTGAACTGTTTGTTATTGAGTATCCACACAATCATGGATGTATGCTATCCTAAATTTGGAACCAAATAAACAAAAGATTTGCATATTTCACGAGATATTTCATCATAGGGTGTTTAAGAAAAGAGCAGGAACGGGTAAGCAGAGAATTATGACGCAAATTACATATATCGGTCTACATAAACTGTTGTCCACAATTTCGTACGTATTTGCCTAAACATTATATTAGTAAATGCAGGTGAGGTTGGTTTCTATTTGCAATTGTTACATTTACTAATATAAATTTCAAGAACGTGGCGTAAAATTCACATTTTTTTATATACAGAAAGTTTACTTTACCATGTTATAAATAATTTACATGTTTTCTGCATATTTTACCTGCTTTTTGACATGTAAAGTAGAAAAATCGTTATATTTACAAATTTTCCATCCCTGGAATAAAGAATAAGACAATTACTACTTGCAGGTTGAAAAATGATCCTCTCATCGTGAGAATATCTGTCAAAATAAGAAAACTTGAGAAGACATCTCCTTCTTAAACTATGGAACATTTTTCTTTATTATAGAAATCAGATTTCCTATGTGTACATGGATGCAGCTCGAGTTTTTATTTTTCGATTTCTTCTTCTTATGTATGATAAAATTACGGTTACCTACTTTATCAATAACAAACATTTCTGAAATTTAGAATCAATATTTTTTCAATGCGTTCGGACTACACCCTGCGGTCTATAATAATAATAATGTTTATTAATGTTTAAAGACTACACTGGTCATAACACAAGTCAATAAGAGGGCTTACAAGAATATAAATGATATAAAACACAATTACCGTACATGATATACACAAAGTTAATACATAACGTCACATTAAAAATCATTAAAATACTCATCATATGAGTAAAAAGCCTTTTTACAGAGGTAGCTTTTTATAACCTTTTTAAATTGATTTATCTTTAGCTTAGCAATACAGTCCGGTAACGCATTAAAAAATTTTATTCCGAGGTTTCCGGTGCCGTTTTCGGAGTTTTTTAAGCGAATACTGTGTAGGCAAATTTTATCTCTATGACGTGTACTATATTCGTGAATATTACTATGCGATTTAAAATTCTCTATGTTAGATTTTATATAATTCAAACACTGATATATATACATACAAGGAACAGTAAGTATATTTAAATTCCTGAAAACATGCTTGCAGTCTTCTCTATATTTCAGACCTCCCACTATTCGGATAGCTCGACGTTGTAATCTCAAAATTGTAGAAATGGAAGCAGAATGACCCCATACTAATAGTCCATAGCTAATGTGACACTGGCATAATGCATAAAATGCACTTTTTAGAGTTTCAGGAGGAACCTGATCTTTTAAATTGCGAAGTGCAAAAATACCACTGCAGAGTAACTTTGCAACCCTTTCTGAATGTGCATTAAACCTTAATGAGGAGTCTAGAAAGATTCCTAAAAATTTTGTACATCCTTCAACAAAATCATTTTTTTTCTTTAGTGAAAAGACCAATGTATTTGTTTTATTTTTGTTTAATGTTAATTTATTGGATTCGAACCAAGACAAAGCCCTCGGCCGTGCATCATCTGCGATTTTTAAGCTGTATACAGATTTTCGTTTTTTCCCATTAGAGTTGTATCATCTGCAAAGTGTATACTTTTATTTTCCATATAAGAAGAAAAATCATTTATATAAATAATAAAAAGAAGTGGCCCAAGTACAGAGCCTTGGGGCACTCCTAATTCAATGCCATTTATACCTGAGTCAATTCCTTTGTGTCTTACAAACTGTGATCTATTGCTTAAAAATGATGATATCATTTTACAGCTATTAGGTAAGTTATAAAAATATAATTTTCGCAGTAAAATGTGGTGATGAACACAGTCAAAAGCCTTGGAGAGGTCAAGAAAAGTTCCTATACCGTAGCTTCCTTCTTCCAAACAATCTGTCATATATTTTACAAATTCGGTAACTGCACTAATTGTATTTCGGCCTTGTCTAAATCCATACTGACTGTCTGTGAATAGATTATTGGCTTCAAAATAAGAAACTAATTGCGAGTATAACACTTTTTCAAGTATTTTGGAAAAAACTGGGAGTAATGAAATTGGTCTATAGTTATTAACAACGTTAACATCCCCTTGTTTCAAGAGAGGTATTACCACAGCCATCTTTAGACAGTCTGGAAAAATAGAAGTACTAATACAAAGATTAATTAAACGAGTTAAAGGAGACACTATAAGATCTTTAATACACTTAATAATACGAGTGTTCAGGTTATATGTATCCATAGAGTTACTAGTTTTTATGTTATTTATAATATCGCGAACTGTAGTCTAAGTAATATGTTAGATGATTGATGATATGTATTTAGTTAAATGAATCCAAATTGTAGTGTATGAAATTTCTTTTCTTATTAATTTGCCTGTAACCATTTTGTAAAAATTTAATTTACTTGTTCGTCCTTTTTTTAATTTCCCAAGCCAAGTTTCAAAACCTTATAAATTTTCTTTCCTCCCAAAACCTCTTGTTTGTTTAGATTAATCGTTTTATGTAAGTAGACGGTAAATGGTTAAAAAGAAGTCTACACTCAAAAAGAGATTGGAAAATTTCATGTAAATAAGTACTTAATTTTGGGGCAAAAATTTTACGTAATAAAAATTTTGTCAGAATTGAAACAGTAAGTAAATGGATTGTGATTTACTGTTTGGATGTAAAATATTTTATCTAAAAGATCCACAAAGAAAATTAGCATGTATGAATCTCACGACCACCGCGTTTTGGAACCAGAACAAACAACTCTTGTTGAATATACGGGGTTGTCAGTCTGATAATTTTTTCGTTTAACTTTCCGTTCTGGTAAAAATACTAGTATTTTGTCGGTTTCCGACTTAGTCACCACGATCAATTTTTAAATATTTTAATTCATTTATGCATATTTTGTTGGAGCGTCCCTCGTATTTATGATTTATATTCGTTCTCAAAACCGTCCCACTTTTGCCCTTACAAAAACCTATTGCTCCACACAATACTTCAAAATCGTTTCCTTTTCAGCTCAAGGTGAAACATCGATTAGCCAGAAGAATAAAGCAGCCCAAAGTATACCTCACGAATAAAGGTGATAATTAGGTGAAGGTTTTTGCCAGGTAGAAACAGCTAAAGTACTCAAAACATCAAGGCCAAAGTTCTATATTTAGGAATTCGGATTTTGTCATATATGTCAGCAACACAAAAGAAAGTATGGTATAGTTGTGCATAACATATAAGTGCAGCAAGTTGTATATATGGATAAGAAAATTTAATTATATATTTGTAATTTAACTACTGATTGTAAGTAAACATACCTAATTAGCAGTATGTTAAGAAACATAATTACTTCTAAAGTTTTGCGTTACACTAATGATTAACATCTACTTCCGCTTTCTTTTCCTATTGATGGAATTCTGTTCAAAGCAATGAAAATCAGATTTATATATTTATAATTATTTCAGTTACTTGTTTAAGTTAAAAACAAATATATTTAACATACTTTGTTTTTAGGCAGCTGCCCTTTCAATGTAGGTATATCCGAGGTATATCTCTTCCCTAAAATTCAGGATAATTGTTTTAAAGCCAACCTTATTTTCTTCAAATCTATGTTTGGAAATGTCAAATCATTGAAAACTAATAATCTTTTAATATTATGGTTCAGCACTGTTAAAAAATTATTATTTACCATTTGTTGCAAGTACTATTTACATGGCTCCAATATAGGGTGTTTTGATGCATTTACCCAAGTTTTAGAGTTTGGCCTATTTCCGGAAAACAGGAGCGACCATTTAATTTATTATGGTTACGTGAGCCTTGATGAACTGTCTTCTAGCCAAATTTCAATCTTGTGAAATGTATGGGTAATAAGAAGTACTGCCGCACGCGGTGAGTTTTCTCTATGTTTAACATGGGGATGTCCTAAACCAGCAGAGATACTCGCCTTCAGGGAACTAAGAAATATCGAAGTGTAATACCTAAGTATTAATGGGGTTCACCGCAAGTGTTATTTACAATGTTTACATTTCGGAACCTTTTTTGGTGGTTATACAGAGTCTTATTTGAATCGCMMCCGCAAAACGTTAAGAAATGTATACAATGTAAATAATCCTTACTGTAAACCCCAATAATACTTACTGCACTTCCCGGCTGGTAGCTGAAGTCGATATTTGTTAGTTTCGTAAAACGAGTTTATAGAAGTAAGGTTAAATGGGGAAAAATTTGGAGTTTTGAGAGTCTATTTTAAAACCCCTCCCGGATTCATCGCATACCTGCTAGAAATTGCGAAAAAATAAAATGACGGGGATATCTTTTTATTTTTCTAAGTTTATTTTAAATTTTACATAAAAAATTTAAATAAAAATGATATTCCCAATCAGACAATGTCATTCAATCTTGAACGTAACCTGTCATTTTCGAGATATGACATAAACTTACCTCTTTTTTAAAGAAACTATAGTTGGCTAGAGCTTCAAAAAATCGGCCATTTTTTAGGCTTACTAGCTATGTAAAACTTAATATTATTATTTAAAAAAATATAAGAGTTGTGACGATTTTTCTGCTTTATTCTGATTTTAAAGTATACTTCGCCTTGGACAAATGAGTTAAATATTAATCCGTCGATCCTTTATACTTTGACATTTAGTTAGAAAAGTAGGTAAAATCATCAAATTGGAAAACAAGAATAATTGGAAAGGTACTTTGGTCGCCGCCAGCCTTTCTTACCTACACGTGGGAAACTAAACGACACTTCAAACCAAATGAACGAAGTTGTAGAAACATATTTCAAAATCCATTGGATTCAACAAGGGAATTTGCCTTTTCAGCGTACTGTTGTAAAAGTGTTTTTTTTTTAACGCGTTACATCCATGCAAATTATGAGTGTCATAAACTCTAAATGCAGGTGGCTGCGACAAATTCTACAGATGGTATGTGTACAGCCGATCCACAATTTTCATTAAAAGTTCTTTAGGCAGATGAAACACGATTCATAAAATTCCGCATGTTGAATGGGCATAACGAATACCTCTGGATGCAGGAATATCATCGTCACGTTGAACAACAGAAGACCCACTTGAAATTTTAGTTTAATGTATGGTGCGGCATCACAGGGTCTATAATTGGTGCACGTTGTCTCAATTTTATCCAGAATAAATTTCAAGATATTATGTTGGATGAGCTGACTTTAGAGACTAGCGCAATTCTTCAATGGTTTCAAAAAGACGCAACAACACGCCCTCATAACATGAGGGAAGTGCGAAAACGGACTAGTTACATCTTTCGGTTTTAAATTTTTAACAAAGGTTACTCCCGAAGCTACGAAAAAGTGGAAGACCTTAGATAATATGTTGAAGAGGCTTTTATGACAATCAATCATATTTTTATTGCAATTAATTATGTGCTTCGTTTTAGTTTTTAAACGTGCATAAATACTTTCATTATATTAAAAATAGCGACCTTTAACATTTCTTTTAACTTCTCTAGTTTCCAAAATCCCCATGGTAAACGTCGGAAAAAAAACACCCTGTATTGACAATTATTGAAACTGCATGAGTATGCGGGCCATTCAATGACTAGAAATATCCAATAGTTAAGCTAATTTATACCTACGTAATAACAACCTCTGACGTTTGAAAAACCGTCCAAAGTCCACTCGCTGATAGCTGCAACTACGAATTCTTAAAACTAATAAAAAATGAATGTCAGTGTCCAAACCAACTGCGTTTTCCTCGGCGTTTTCTATAACCCTCACAATAAATTATTATAGAAGAACGACCCGGTACTTTGTACTCACGTAGTATCAATACAGCTGAACAACAAACCACTGCACCGATCAAAACAAAAGATAAGCTACGCACGTGTTGTTGGGATTATTATCTAGTACGCAATGGGGTTGTAGCCCTCGATCACAAATCGTTATTGCAACACATTTGTAGGTTTTCCTAGACCCAATAAAGTGAGATACTAACAACAAAAAAAATATTTCTAATGTTATATTGTCTTAATTTCGCCTTCTAAAGTTTTCCGCCAAATTCAAATATTGCTAGCAACGTCAGTTGACCCGGCTAGAGTGGGGAGTGTGGTGGGATGGCATTTCGCCACGGTAATCCTACCGTGATTTCGCGTTTGACTCATAGAAGAGACATCTGTTCAGTGTTGCCAACTTAGCGGATAAAATTCTCGCCCAACCGAAAAATATAAGTTTTAGCGGTTAGCAGATATTTTAACGGAATAAGAAAGTTTTTAATTAATATTAATGTTTCAGCAGCTCAGACTGTTAGATGAGGCAGATATTATTATMTTAAACMAAGTAAAAAGCAAAGAAACATATTTCTGAAAGGAACACGAGCTTGACGATATTTTTAACGTTATAGCATAATTGTAGGAAACTAATAATTATTTATGTAAAATAAATAATAAATCCCCTTGTATATCAACAGATTACCATGTCTTTTAGCGGATTCGATGCGGCAATCTAGCGGAATTTCTATCAGCCCCAGTGGCAACACTGTACAGATACACAGATGATCTGTTTGTTTACATTTGCGTTTGGCTTGATTTTGCGAGGATTTTCTTTAACACGAGCGACTTGTTGTTAGTGCTGCATCTACTGAATAGCACCACAATTTTCGTCTCAATTTTTCTTCGGGTACAATTCCAAMTTTCTTCTCTAGACCAACAATACTAGTATTTGCGCATGTTGGCGCAAAACATTTCTTTTCAGCAGCCATTTCGTCCGCGTTTTGAACGATATAATCGTGATCGATAAACAAAAGCAAAAAAACACACGAGGGTTACTGTTACTGAGAGGTTATTTTTTTTTTTTTTTTTTTTTTTTTAATTTTTTGGCCCTGCCTATTTGGCAATTAGCCAGCTCATTAGTATTTTTTTTTTTTAATATTGTTTATTGATAATATACATTTTTACATTATAAATGGACATTCACAACATCCATGCCTTACGCGGGATTCGAACCCGCAGCCTACCTGGCCATGGGCAGTCACGCTTCCGCGCTACCCACTAGACCAGCTAGGCCGGCCTGAGAGGTTATGAATGATGCTCTTCGTCCGTTCGTCGGCAGTTGACAGCGAAAAACACGCATAGGCAACTGGAACCCTGAAAATTATTGTGCCCTGGCAACAACACACAGCTGCTGCCAATCACAAGCGGCAGGGTCAACCTACGTCACACATTCAAATATTTAAACTTTACCATTTTTTTGACGTTTATCTAAGCGGTTTGGAAAAAAGATAAGTTAACAGGGGTCTATTATTTTTTATGTAGATTCATATTCTGCAATAAAAAAAAAATATATGGTCTACAACCCCATTACCAACGGTGGTTTCATTGACAGTTCACCTTGTTATGTATGTGCAGCTAAATAAATTTCAGATTTACTTATATTAAATCTATAATAAAGTCCATTGACAACAGTTTGTAGAATGATTCTTAATACGCAATTTGGTTTTTAACGACATGATAACGTAAAACCAAATATTGAACGTGCGTCCAACCATACGACAACGTGACAACCAGTTTTTTGCCAAAAAAAAAAAAAAAAAAAAAAAAGTGATTCAAGATTTCCGTGTCGAATTTTGGATCGTGCCGTATTTTCGAATAATCACGTGGTGCCAGAGTGACTGAACAGAACACAAGGAACTTACGTTTGGCCTTTGACTTGTCCATGAGCATGAGGTGATCGTGCTTGTGCCACGCCATGGGCTCCGGGGACACCGCAAATGGGGTCCCTCCCCCTTTCTGGACTCCGTCACTGGACACGCATTATGCTTCCCAGCCACCTTCTTCCATGCCGTCAATGGGTAAACAATCCGGCATGCACAGGGCACTAACCTCGCGCTCCCAAGGCCAGCGCTGATGCTGATGCCTCGACAGACACTGCTACACTTCCGCTCTGCGCCAGACAGAGACGGAACGACAACAAATAATAGTCAGAGAACCCGAACGAATTCCCGCTAAAAAACAATTGAACTAATGTGCCGCGATTAAAGAAAAGTCTGCCGTCATCTCACGAATAGGTAATACAGTCCGCTAAATCGCGGTAGCTGTGCATCGCGGAGACAAGACACACACGCACACCCCTCGTCTGACAGAATGAATTCAACCGCTAAAACGCGACGGGTCAAACACATAGGCCAGACCAAAACAAATGAGCACGACAATCACGTTGCCTCGTAATCCCTTCGGATGCGGTTTTTACACGGAATTCACAGCAACATTCGCAAACATGGCGACTTGATCGACTAACACACTAAACCTTCACATGTATTAACATTCCTCGAGAATGTGTTCTGCACTGTACATCCACGTGTACGTATTTATCCACGTGATGACACTCGCGTATGCCACCATCAACTGAAACATAAAACGCTCGACGCGGGGCGCACTTTATCTCCGAATACTTGAAATCGGCCGCGAATGGATGCGATAAAATATTTTGCAAACATACGACAGCACACCCTATTTAGCACGCAACATGGCAACTGTTACTGAGCGCAGGCGGAGAGTTACCGACGTCGGAGGTTCGGCTGTCAACCGAAGTCGAGGTCCTTGGTTCGGATATTGGCTTGTAGTTAGTTTCAGAAGCAAACGATAGGTGTGCTAGCTATCGGGCGTTGGCCGCTATTATTAATGTGATTAAACATTGACGGCGCAGACAACGGGCACTTTGAATTGAGCACGCTGTTGTTCTACCCCTAGCATCATTTTTCTTTTATCACTTACATTTAGAAATTGTATCAAACCCAGATTTATGGTTAACGCTAATTAAACTACTGAACTAGATAGAGATTTTCTTATTTTTATGCGCTCTTTTAGAATCTAAAGTAGAACTGTAATACGTATGCCTACCTATAACATATATTTTCTTGAGCATAATCGAGAGAAACATAAAGATTTTTAAAATTTTTTGTAGTAAGTTGAATACAGTAATGTGGTCGTCTTTTTAAAAGAAATGTACAGGGTGTCCCATTTTGTTGTAATTGTATGATATCTCGATATGCTAGAGGGTTACGGTTTTGACATTACCTGCCTACTTACTTCTTACATTTTGTTGTGAGTTGAGCTGTACTATATCCATTTTTGTTTTAAAGCTATAGCCAACTTTTGAATAATGTAACATTTCCTCAGTTCCCAATATCTCGCTTGAATATGTAGATACAAAAAAACTGTGAAGACATTTTTTACAGATATCTTTATTTTGAACTCTACATTTTTTAGATCTACAACAAACTTGCTTTTTTTAAATGGAAACCATAGTTGGCTTTGCTACAGTTATAAAGACCTATTTTTTCTGATTAAGAAATTATATACATAGATTGTTAGGTTTATTTTTACTAATTCAATTTTCTTGTAGTAATTTAATCAGATTTTATGATTAGGTACATCCACGAGGCAAATATGCAATATACCTAACATTACATTATTAAGATAAAATTTTAATCTATTAAATGTTTGGATACATATACCTACATAAGATTCTTTTTCTACCCCCATATTAGTAAAGTGCTCATAATGCAATGTGTACTTGATTAGTAAACTTTCTACTTCTGCGTAGAATGCTTCTTGCAACTCTCATTGTAACATACTATAAATAAAGGCACTCATGCAGTTTTTTTATTGGTAATCTAGGGTGCCATAATAATGTAACTGTTTAGTATCATATTGTTTACATCCATTTTTACGAAAAACCTAAAATATCATTAAATTATTACATAAAATTTGAATATCACAATTAGTAATCTTAATCAGAAAAATAGGTCTTTTTAACCATAGAAAAGCCAACTATGGTTACCATTTTTTAAAATGCAAGTTTGTGTTATAACTTAAAAATGTGACCCCTCAAAAAAATTCTGAGTATGTCGCTGGAATAAAAATAAACATATCTACCTATAAAAAGTGTCTTCACGGTTTTTTTGTATCTACATACCCAAGCAAGATATTGAAAACTGAAGAAATATTACATTATTCAAAAGTTTTGGCTATAGCTTTAAAACAACAGAAGATACAAAAATGGTAATGGTAGGTACTACAGCTCAACTCACAAGAAAAACGAAAGACAGTAATGTCAAAACTGCAACCCTCTAGTATTAATAGTTAGGTACAGAGATACCCTGTAATTGCAACGAAAATGGGACACCCTGTATGTACCTATCTAGGTGCATTTCTGATATATATTAATCAAATTTTCAAAGTTACCTCTGCTTATATGGAAACCATAGTTGGCCCCTAGTTTACTCAAAATTAATATTTTTTATCCTTCAAAGAAATGCATAGTTTGTTAATGTGCGCTACAGGAAAAAAGGCAGATGTGGTGGGAACGACAATAATTGTCATGAGAAAGTGAAAACACTAGCATGTCCGCCATTATTCATTGTCACAATTTCAGACTAGCGCGGCGAATAAATTAATTAAATTAATTAACTCAGTCCACCCATGCGGTTTGCTCCGTTAAAATTGTGCATGATATTACACTCCTAAGGTKCGACTTCTTTCCTGGCGCACACTATACATTTAGGTACTATAGGAAATATTTTATTTAATTTTAATTCAATTTTGATCATTCAAACAGCATGCTGACATTGAATTCACAATATTATAATATAATAACCATGGCAAAAACTAATATAGAAACAGCTTTAGTGGTTACCTACATTGCCCTGAACAAAAAGATAAATTGTTTTTAATGAATCCATAGGTATATTGTCCCCTGATTATAATGTGTTCAAACATGATCTCCTCAAAAAGCTCTGCAATTGACCTGAATATGCATACTTCTCTATAACTGGTAGTTTGAATAATTGACAATTGGAATCAGTTAGGATAGCTTACAATACTCTGGAAAAACTCCGTAACAGAGAGAACAAACTTGTGCTCTAAAGATAATTTTTCAGTCTTGCTAAGGAGTTAATTTTGCATGCTTAACTCAATAGAATAATTAAACTGAAGATGACAATGGAAAAAATTGCAAACAGTTTGATCTGAAACATATGCTGGTTTGAAAATAAGTTGTAAATAGAGTACATCTCTCAAGAAGACTACGTTCCTCTAGAGTTTAGATCATCATAAAATATGGTGTCTGGAAAACCCCTGCCTTTGCTCTTTGACCAAACGTATTTCCAGAATCTCTTAGGTGAATGTGAAAGTAATGAGTTGTCAATACCACTCTCAATACCTGCTTGCTAGTTGTGGCATGTTTCTTCGTTCTGAAATAATAAAACTTCTTTTTTGTATTCATATGTTTCCGCTGTTTTTGCAGCCTTTTTCAAAGTTTATTTGTGTTGCAGATTAGATGATGTAAACATACCCATAACACAAATAAACTTTGAAAAAGGCTGCAAAAACAGCTGAAATATAAGAATAAAAAAAAGTTTTATTATTAGGGAACGAAAAAACCTGCCACAACTAGCAAGTAAATGAAATAATAACACAGTTCCGAAAACCAAAACAAACACTCTCAATACCATTCTGCAAGCTTCAGCACCCATTTAACAATGTAGTCGTCGTTCCTGCTAATATTTTTGAAACGTTTATGACTTATTTTCTTGTCTACTATAAGAAATTTTTTTGCAGAATAAAACCTATTAGGATAGTAGCTACTACATCTAGATACGTTTATTTAAATTATTTTATTTATTATAGGTATACACATCTGACAATAGTAGAAATAGTAAAAAACGATAACCATTTTACAAAAAAACTCAATATTAGTGTTGTCAAGTAAATTAATTACAATTGCTAGAAAATGTAATTGAATTACTTTCATTGTAATGGAAGCTGTAATTAATTACTTGCCCCAGAGCTGTAATTCATTATATTCAAAAGAACCTTTTTTTAATACTTTCAATCTGTAGAAAGTTTAAATCTAGTTGTAAACCTGTAGACAGATAATTTAAAATTATCATTTCTAAGTGTCGATTACCTGCTTAGACCTGACCATTATATTCGGAAATAATTTCTGGGAAATTTTTATTACATACATTAATTCGCATCATTGTGGTTTAGCTCAGCAATGACAAAAATGCTTATATATCACACCAAGGTACCACCTTAAATGAGACCTGCAATTAAAAAATTTCAATAAAAAGCACTTATTGTTGTAAGTATATTTACAAGAATTGCAACCCTCCCACATGATTATGATAGGTCTTTGGTTTGGAAAACTTCTAACACCAACTCCTTGTGCTGAAAATATAGCGTTCATTAGTTCTAATATATATAAAGAATTTGTTGTTATTATAAAAAATATAATTATTCTAGTGCTTTGAATTTAACTTGGAGACTTTGATGTGTAATGCCCTTTTCTATCTCGTCTATTAACTCCGATAAATCTATCCAGGATGACATCACCTGGTTGTTCCTCTGAAGCGGAAGTGACCCTAGTTCAGATAAAAAGTGGCTTTTGTGCCTAGGAACTAGTCATTAACACTGTAACATTTTTAAATGCTATACCATTACGTGCAAGTAAAATTTTTAGCGAACTAATAATTTGTTACACGAAATTTTGTATTAATTAGGTAGTACCATTCACATCTTGTTCACATTTACAGCCAAAATGTCACCCCTATAGCAGGCGCTGTACAGGTACCTAAATTATGTTTCTATTTTTTAATCTGCCTGTGATATTGCATATTGACTAATTTGAGGTAACAAAATTACGAAAAATTCGTAACGAAATAAGTAGAGATAATAGCAATGCTGTAAATCGCAATAGTATACATTTCCAAACTTAAATCTGTTGAATGAAAACAAGCATTTTTACTAAAACATTCATATTTATCTATCTTGTACAACTGCAAATAATTTTTAGTAAGTTAACTAGTTTGTAAAAGTTATATTCCTAATTAATAAAAATACGAATTCTGAAAAAGTGTAGTAATAATAGTACCTTTTTCTTTTGTAGCAATTAAGCCACTTCCCATAAAACCATATCAAAGTAGTGAATTTACTAAGTTTCTAATAAGAAAAAAAGACTTCAAAATTGTTATTTATCTGAGGACTGCAAAGTGCCCAAAGCAAGAAGTATTGTATTAGGTAAGTTTTCTTAAACAGTTTTTCTTTTTCCTAGAAACATGATATAATATTATAAACCCTTTTGGTATGTTAAAACAAAATTCATCAAATAATATTCAAACAATGAATGGTCTTGTGATATTTTTGGATACGTATACAGGAATATTATCATAACAAAATAGCTTACATTGAACAGTACCACTGTATGAATATTTAGATACTGGTACTACTCACTGAAAAAATTTAGTCAAGGGACATTCACAAATGCGTGAAGAGCACTATAAACCTCTAACCAAATGTGCAGTAATTAAATAAACACCTTAAGAGAAAAAATAATATTAATATATCATTTTCTACATCTTTATATAAAAAATATGTGTATTTTATGCTATAAATTTAATAATGACGTTCAAAATAATTTATTGGGGAAAGCCATAAGGTATAGGTATTAAAATTATGTAACTGAATACATTAAAATTTAATTGATTTGTTTATTTACATTTCAAATTACAAACTAAAAGTGTAATTAGAAATTTGGATTACAAATAGTTCAATAAAGGTTCGACTCATTCAGGTTCACACCTACATGATAACGCAACCATCCCATATCTTTAAAATATGGCTGTATTCCAGGCCTTAGAGATCTAGTAGATGAAATAATTGTCTACAAGCTGAAATGTCTTAAATTCTTTCTCAAGAGGTGTACATATTAGAGCTCCAGCAATATATTGTTTAAATAAATTTTAGTTGTTCATGAATATCTCAGAAAGTACAAGTCAAATTGCAGAAATGGTACGTCAATTTTAATTGTTATTAAATTCGGGACCAAAAAAATCTATATAGTTTTTACCCCCACCCCTTATTTACTTAGTGATAAAACACAAAGTGTAACCCCGCCATTCATGCTGTTATAAAAACTGTACTATATAATAAAAAATTTAACACTTTTAAATACTTTAAGATTTTTCAAATTAAAGCTGCAAGGGAACGGTCTTACAGCTTACCACCAAGTACAAAGATGGCTGGGGAGTCCATTGTCAGTAATAGATTGGGATTGGCACAAATATCTAGTAGTTTATTAACATTAACAGTAGGTACCTACAATGCCGTTAACGGCACCAGAACAACTGTTAAAAAATAATTTGTTGTAAATGTACTAAGGTCTATTTTAGAAATTGCAGTTGTACATACATAGGTACATACTCGAACATTTCAACAACAAATTAGCTTGGATGATATGGATATTGATATGAAAAATTTCCTTTCTGTGGAAATGGACGAAATAAAAAGTAATAACAGATGAAGAAGACGTTACCAATACTTAAGCACTTGTTATCGATCCAATTTTCAACCTCTCTGCAGCTAGGAAAACAGTAAACTTGTAAAGGTCTTATGCAAAGTCAGTTTTTTAATTTGTTTGTTGTCATGAAACCATTCACTTAATATTCCCTTCTTCGGCAGTGTGCCATCCACATTTTACACTCAGTAGATTTTCATCTAACAAATATTAATAAAATAACAAATGAAAGCTTTATTCATGATTGTTGACAAAGAGCACGAAATATCCTATAGACATTTTTTTTCTTATTGTATTAGTTTCTGAGATTTTCGAGAAAGACTAAACAATATGTTGCTGGTACTATGTTTCGATTTTATGTACAATTATTATTTACCGCATTAGGAAGAATTGAAGCCATATTTCAGCTGGTATACAATTATCTCATCTATTTCCTTTTCTTGTCTTTGACGCCTGGGCTATACTTGAATAACAAGCAATATACAATAATTATACATTTATTTTGACAAACACATTTCTAAATCTATTTTATTTACATTGAAATTTGTTAATTCCATCATGACAACATACACTAAAGTACAAATGACAAGTAAGTAGACAATACATAGAACATTTGTGTTGAAAATAAACTATAGCTTTTCTTGTATAATAAATAGCTCCAAGTATTTGGTAAAGCACTTTTGTCTAATGCCATCACCAGTACCATTTACACAAAATCTGACGTCAAAAGCAGACTTATTGCTTTCAAAAGTAGCCTACACATCTGCAAACAGACTTTAATGATCAAAAGTGCTTTATCAAATACTTAGTGCATAAATACTAAGAAATATTTATTACACAAAAAAGCTATAATCATTGATGCCGACATCAAGATAAATGGATCAGTTTTCTATTTTGTTAGAGGTACATTTAGAATAGAATTAATTTTCATGCCACCACTTTTTATAAACTGACCATAAGAAATAAACACAAGAACACAAACTTATCAAAAAGATAAAATCTCAATTACACAAATTTAGACCACAGGAACATTCTTGTACAGTGTAAGATTACAACCCAATATGGTGTACTTATTTGCTTAGATTAATTATTGTACAAAAAAAATAGCTCAAAATATTTAGGTACTTACGCGTAACCTATACATTTAGAAGCAAATTCACCTATTTACAAGACATGTTGTCTGATGTACAATAGCAAAATGGTTGAATTTCTTTTTATAAGTTAGTAAAAAATCAAATAATGTATTAGCAAAATTAAAAAAGAAAACTGTCATACAAAACAGAGCAAATGATCGAACTCTCATTAAAGAAGTTGAATGCATTATGTGCATCCAGGATTCTCTCACTTGCTGAAAGCAATATATTCAAGAATATATAATAGATAAAGACAGGTTCTGGAACAACATTTTTTTATTTTTACAATTAATCAGTTAATATTACAATATTTAAAATACATACTTAACAGCTCAAAAGTAAAATGTATAATAAAATAATGTAACAATAACTTGAATGCCATGTTTCATTAACAAAAACTATTGTTAAACACATGTTTCATTAACAAAAACTATTGTTAAACAGAAGCCAGTTACTTCTTAAAATATATATGTTTATGACACAAATATCGTAAAGTGTATTACTTCTATGCTGCAACAAGAATTTACATTACACATTCACATATATCTTGGTCGTCTACCTCTATACCCCCCACCCCTAGGCATACGCCTGGGTCGTTCATATTCACGATTCTGTTTGTAAAATGGTTTTTCCTTCTTGTAATGTGGAKTGGGAGGTTCTTCAAAGCCGACATCTTCATAAAACTGCTCCTCAAATTCTTCTTCCTCATCTAGTTCAACAATACGATTATGGTTTCTAAAGCGATTATAAGGACGCCGATTTGATTTGCCAAACCGTCGATCACTGTAACGACCGTGATCATGTTCATATTCGTTTGGATAATCATGTTCTTCACGATCGAAGTTGTAGCCGCCTCTTCTTTGAAAATCTCGCTCGTGATGATGCTTCTGTTTCGGTTCAGGCCTTTCTTCTACTTCCTCCTCCTTCTTGACAGAGAAAAGGTTCTTCTTGGCTTCTTCGGCTTTCAGTTTTTCTTGTGCCAGGATCTCTGCAGGAGTCAAGCAAGCCAGTGATTTATTCTTTAAAATACTCTTCAAAGGTGACTGGAAATCTTCTTCGGACACTTGCACAGACACTTCAACAAAAAGTTTATTTTCACACTGAACCTCTTCATCCTTGAATTTACGTTGTGAACGTATTTCACAAACTTGACACTTATAGGGATCTGTTTGCACCATCTTCTGTTGAAACTTCGCACCAACTATGGGGTCAAATATCTTCTTGCGTCGAGCTCGCTTTGCCTTTGTTGCAACAACAGGTGCAGCAGTGGTGACAGGTGGGGGTGTTGGACTATCAGATAATGTTATTACTTCTGGTTTCGCATTTTCCACAATTTTTGGTGATGCCAACTTCTGGACGCCGATCGCTACAAGTAGCTTGCTCAGTGTGGCCGAGAAGGTTGATTTTTCATCGATGTTTCTTGTCATGGTAGTGAACTTTAACCTCACAGAAGGAATCTTGCGCAAAGGACTTTGAAATTTGGTTTCGGCAGTTTTCTCCACCTTTGGTTTTGATTTCTTGACAATTAGACGACTTGTTATCCGTGAATCTCCACCAAGCTCCCCAATGGCATCTTGACATCGTGATATGACTGTAATTCACCACACAATTTTCTTACATTTATAAGTTACAAAATACTTGATACAGTAATATGAAAAGTACATGTATGTATACCACTTAATACATGAGATTTTGAAAGTTTGCAGTATTGTCTTCAACTACAGTTAAACACACACCAACGTTATTTACTGCAAAGATAATGTTGCAAACTTAGCTAACAAAGCTGTAAATTCATTAATTAAAACACTTCGAGTACAGGATATAGGCTACATTTTAATAAATGGATGAGTTAAATAATATCTGTTAGCAGTAATCGAATGCTGCTGGTTTTTTGGCGCTACAAGCTCCACGTTTAAAAATAACAGAAAATGCTTTTTTGGTTTTAATTTTTACCTCCAAAACTAATTGAGCTATTTTGAAGTGCAATAAATAACAATATTAATCCCTACAAGTAGCATCTTTTAGCAAAAAAGTAACATAAAAAAATAAAATTTCATTAAATTATATTATTTGCATGTTGCCAGAACACTAGTTTGCAAAAAAATAACTTCATAACAATTCCAAAGATGTATAAATTACTACACTGCAGTTGGGACGCTATAGAAAAAAAAATGTTTAAGGGTTTCAAAATTTTGTCAGCGGTTCACTGTTTTCTGTAAGGCACTTTTTTGTCTACATTAATAAAATGTTCTATGGCATTTAAAAAGCTCACACCCCGCAATATATTTGTATCGATGGATGAGTAATATTATGCTTACAAAAATTTTGAAGGCTAAAAAGCTCCACAGTGAGAAAAGTTTACAGTACAATGGTCTATGTTAATAGAATTTCAGTCTGTATTGAACTATTATAAATTGACTGGTAAAAAAACTCTGTTGTTATAGAGACTAAAATGAATGGGTGTACTTGCTGTTCTACAATAACTTGCATCAATGATAAATTAAATTTATCATGGCCATGGCGAAGTTTTCGACTAAATATAATGGACGTCCGTGGGTATGATTAACTTATAAAAAACCAATAGCCCACGGTATATCAATAAAAAGCTAGATCTTTGTTTACCCAAACGCAAGACCACAATCTTTGGGATTTGTAAGATTATTATTTTTATTTGGATATTCTAAATCCCAAGGTTTATGACAAAAGAGCAGAAGTTCTATGACATTTGTGTCGAACTTTACCACAGGTATCTCTGTGATTTTAATTGTGATGCACCTAAAAGAAACGACTACTTCTATCCTGAGAAGTTTTATTACAAAATTTATACATCACTTTGTAAGTCTTCCTTGCTATGTTATGTTATTCTGTAATGATTGAGATCCTCTAGCAGCATTAGTTGGCGGGTTCTAGGATATACATTTATCAATATTATATCAAGGTTGGTGGGCTATCCAAAATGATCTCGTCGTCTATCAGTAGATATCATCCTATCTGCCATATAGAACCGTATGTAGAGGTCTTAGAATAACATGCAAAAAATATATTAAAGGAAATGTTATTTTTTTTGGTAATACCGCTTTTGTCAAAAGATGAAAAAATGTTACTTGTGAAAATTAATGTTTGGAGAACAAAACCAAAAAACAATTCCTTTTATTAAAATGCATGTCTATGCTGTGCTGTCTACACCTCAACCAACTAGCAATCAATTACTACTACCAAATACTATTTAACATACATACTCAATTAAAATGTAGTCTTTGAGGGCCACCACAGATGTCTTACCAGGCTAAACCCTTTGGGGTTTAAAAATTTACTGCTTTGTAGCTCTTACCAAATCTTTATGCAGCATCTTTTTAAACTTACCGGCTATTTTGTTGTGTAAATTCACAGGCCTTGTATCTAAATTAAAATAGAATATTAGTAAAACTTATGCATGTATACTAAGTATAAGGTACCAAAAATAATGCAATATACAAAACAAAAAACAACACCTTAGATTAAAACAAAAAGTTTGCTGCAGACGTCAGATCACAAATGAAAACAATGTAATGAAAGCAATATTTTGTTTAGATAAAGAACACTCTTAATATGATTCTTACATAAACATTAAAGCTGGAAGGATTTTAAGTCAACTAGTATAAAACACCCATTCATTACTACATAACTTAATAAAAATTTGATCCATGGCTACTGTCATTTTAACGTTGAAGTGTTATTCGACTAAACTGTTACTGCAAGAGTAAGCAGTAATTACCGTTTTTACAACACAGCTAGTACAAATTATTTTCATATTACTTCGAAAGCATTTGGCTTTTCTTCGAAATTTAAGATTTTTTTTATATTTTAAAATTTCACTTTAATACAAATATTATAATCGGTTTTCAAATTATTAAAGTGTAGAAAGATCAATTAAAATAATTCAGTTTACTACATGATATAATATGTCCAAATAAGTATGAGCCATAGTTACTCCCAAAATGCTATTATCATCTTTTATATTGAAAAAATGGAAAATGCTACATTAAGGTGGCATGCGTCGATATCTTATGTGTGTTCTTGCAAAAATAGATTATTTATTTTTATAAGGTAAATACCTGCTTCATTAACAGCAAATATGTGATAAACAGTATATTTGCAACAACAGCAATTGAATTAGCAATATATATATTACTTTTTCGATACCTTCTATTTTCTAGTCAAGAATAAAGGCTAGGAGATGATTTTGAAACTGCATCCAATGAAAATTTTGGTTTCCATTTAGAAATAGCTGAATTTATACAGAGAAAAACTTTACACACAGAAGTGGTAAATATGCAGTTTTTTAAAACATACAATGCAGTGGCGGCTCGTGACCTTCCAAGTAAGGTAGGCGACACCTTATACTCATATATAGTATATATAGTTAACAAAAAAATTAGCAAAACTTAAACTATAGTAAGCCCAAATCGCTAAAAAAGTAAACGAAACTTGTGAAACAGTACTTAATTTAAATAATAGATCAACTAATCTTATCCGTGTTGTAACTGTTCAGAGCATAATGAAAGTTTATATAACATATTCCTGTCACGTCTTCCTATTGCATGATTATTATGTTTTATTTTGAATAAGACGATAAAAAATGTAAAAATCTTACACTTGCAAGTTGCTGCCATCTACCAGTGTCATTTAAAACCTCTATTGCCCTCTTTCGCAATGCGAATAGCCCGAGTCCATACAAAGTTTGTCGTAGGCGACCGATCATTCTGCCTGAGACGCATCTATATGCGCGAAGATTTTACTACGTTAACTGTCAACTGCGGTCGTTAACGGTGCAGATTCTGAAGGACGTGAACACAAATACAAATGAATTTCAGTTGGTCAAGTTGTGTCGCCTATTCCCAATTTAAGAGGGGCGTTTACCTAGAGCGAATCGGGTCATTTTAAGCACCTACCGTTTTACATTTTACCGAGTTATTCGAAACTTTTTCGAAGTGAAATTTCTACACGGCAATGAGAAAAGATGTAGCTACAACGTAGAGTTCGAGTTTTTTCTGAATTTGGTACGGTAATGTAAATATTTGTTGTTATATTTTGCTTAAAAATGCGTATTTTTGGCGAGTTATATCTCGAAAACTAAGGCATATAAACGAAAAATTCGAACTCCACGTTGTAGCTACATATTTCTTTGTACACTACCAAAAACATGAKCACGATAAATAAGTAAAAACATTCAAAAAATCTAAAACCGCAAACCCTTTCGCACGAGTCCGTCAAGAGAGCGGAATGCGAATGCCCATCCCCACCAGAWCCGTCGCGTGGTATCCAGAGACCAGTGAGGCTAAGATGCAAACCTGTCGGAAATGATCGTGCGGTATACGATTTATTCCGATATGACCGGATTTCTAAGCTTTTATGTCTAAATACACGTGACAAGTTTAATGTTAAAAGCTCTTTCACATTAATTTACTGTCTGTCGAAGCAATGGGGAGGCGGAATGAAAATTATTATAAAAGTTCCTCCAAAAATCATAGTCGACATGCAGTTAGAATGAAATGTTATATAGTTCGTATTTACAGAAATAAATGGGTTATTCCATATTTTGAATAACCCGGTATGATGTCATAGTAAGTTACTAATATCATGCTTACTTTTTTATGCACACGCTACAGTCAGCAATTTTCCGAATATTAGTTTAGCCCGTCTGATCTTTGCGTAATTTCAACCTATCGGCTACCCTCTTACGTCCCAAGTCCCGCTGGTAACATGGGTTGCATAGTTTACATTTTGCCCGATCGCTCCAAGTAAATGCCCCTCTTAAACGTTCGCCGTAATAACGCGGTTCGTAATTTTTGAGCGGTATGGGCAAACTCGAAATGAAATATTAAATAAACACTGGTATAAAAACAAATTGCATTAAAAAAATTATAAATTTCTAGCTAATTATTATTTATCTTTTATGGCATTGTTGATTGAAATTGCAAGGTAGGCGGTGCCTACCTTGCCTACCCCGAGGAGCCGCCACTGATACAATGTATGATAAAATTATTAGAACCGTTATTATGATGGTGTTGAGAACCCATACTTAGCAATTTGTTTTATTTTAAATTAATTTCAAGTTTCTTACAAAATGAAAATATCTGCTTCAAATTTAAATATTAAGTAAATAGTTATTCCCTTTGGGTTTAAAATGAAAAGAAATATTTGCTTCTAGTTTTAAACATGAGTTCTTAAATGGTGGCTTCGAGTTTAAAACATGCAAGGCATGTTTGCTACCAGTTTTAAATACTAAGCAAACGTTTGCCTCAAGTTTAATATATGAAGTAAATATTTACTTGGAGTTTAAAACACGAAGTAAATATTCGCTTCAAACTTAAAACGCAAACCAAATATTTGATTCGAATTTTGAAGACAAAGTAGGTGATTGTTTCACGTTTAGAACACGACAAAACTACATTCATGTATACAGGTAATTATATTGAACAATCGGCCTGTCATAGCAAACAGTCCCTTCAAGTTTTAAACTTGAAGTAAATGATTACCTTGTATGTTTTAAACTCCAAGAGAATATTTAATTCGTGTTTAAAACTAGAAGCAAATATTTCCTTCGTGTTATAAATTGGAGAAAAATATTTCTTACACATAATTGTGGCTTCTCTACGCCATTGTACAGTATCAAATGGTATACAATACAAGCTTTTTATTATAGCTGTTGCACTGATAAAAGGAAAGAACACAATATAAGCCCTAATTTCCATAACAACTATATATACTCTTGTAAATGATTAAACCACAAATTAATTTCAACAATGACAACTTTTGCTTCCTGGCAGTATGTGTATGCATTGTGCACTATAAGGTGTTATTTGAAAAATGCAAACTGAATTAATTTGAACTTGAAGGCTATCAAGTGAAACCCATTATTAATTTCAACATGTTAGATAGTGATTTTGGCTGACCTTTCTACCCTTACTAAACAATGAGAAATGGATGTATTATAAAAGATATAAAATAATTTAAAAGACATTTCCTAACCTGGAGGTTTTGCAGTAATACTCAGAAAGTCAGACAAACTGATCTTCTTGTCTTCAAATAGCTAAAAGGAATGCAAAAATGATTAATAAAAATATAAAGTAATTCAATACACTATTATTACTTTTGCCAGTGTCTGTTTGTCTTTTTCTTCTTGCTCATTGGAACACTGTGGTATAATGTTGACTGGTGACATTAAATTACCACCAACGGGTTGTGGAAATCTCTGGGCGAAACTGACCGGCGGTGGAACCATTTGCGGTGGGTTAATAGGTACAGGAGCCGCGGCAGGCATATAATACGGATTTGGTTGAGGAGGTAGGTCACAAGAACCAATAAAGAATTGTTGGTCATATTGGTTGGCAGGAACTACAGGAGAAATATATTGAGGGAACTGTACTGGAGGAACAGGTTGTGGTTGTATGGCAATCAAGTTGCTCTGCATTGGAATGTGTGGGATAGGAACCTGTGGAGAATTTCTGGGAGTGGTTTCGTTCAGTTTCTTATGAATCTCTTCCAGGAAAGATTCCTTTTCTTCTCTATTACGTTTCCTTCTAGGAGACGGACTTCTACGAGGGGAAGGAGAACGTTTTGACCGCCGCCTCAACCATCTTTCGCGTTCAGAAATATCTGATCGTGGGCTAACACGTGTTGGAAGTCGCTCTGGCGATCTATTTTTAATGGATGGTGGGGATAAATCACCACGAACATACATAACACTCTTTTTTTCTGGGAAAACTGGACTGCGGGTTCGAGATCGGATTCTGTGAATCCGGGGACTGCGAGATTTATACCGGGGACTACGAGATTTATAACGGGGACTGCGAGAACGATAAAGTGGACTTCGAGAACGCATATGGATGCGGTCACGACTACGACGCAATGGACGATCACGCCCATAGCTACGACTGCGAGTGCGGCTTTTTGGATGACGATCTCGACGGCGCGCTAGATCGTTGCTTTTTGAACGAGTTCTGAGTTTGTCAACTTTTTTTGGTTCAACGGGTTTTAAAGATTTTTCATTTTCACGTGGTTTAATCTGGCTTTCACGTTTTAGCGACTGAAATTCTTTCAAATCCACTTCCATTTCCATACCAGGAGGTACTAAACCTGTCTCGACGACTTTAAGCTTTTCATTTATGATCTTTACCTCTTTCTCTTTGGCTGATTTGTCTTTGTCTTTTAATATGTCCCTTCTGGTTTTTTCAGGATCTCTTCGCTTGAAGTCCATATCACTTTCTGTGGATCGTTTCCTTATTTTTTCTCGAAGATCGCTATAGCTCTCCAAAGATTTATGATACTGCGATTTATATGAAAAACGCTCTCGAGTTGCGGAAAACTTAATTCTAGGATGTTTGGTTTCCTTCTTCTCACTTGATTCAGAAGTCTTAGCCCCTGTAGGAGAAGGATTCTTAGTAACATCCCCTTCAGTATTTGGTGAATCAGGTAGTTGTCCTTCTTCATCCCATGTATCTACAATGTCTAAGCCTTCCATGAAATCCTGATTGGAAAAATCATCAAAAAAGTCAGGAGGAACATCCTCTTCCTCTTCTTCCTGCAAATCTTCTGTGTTTTCTTTTGCGTTTCCCTTTTCGGCTTCGGTACTAGTTGCACTTAAAGACCGATTACCCTCTGATGACAGAGGCTTGGAGTCTACGGCGCTATCTTCCATTTTATCAACACGTGAGTTTATGTAGTTAAAAATAATAATTCATTTGCTTAAGCGCACAGAAGTAACCAAATAGCAGAGATTCTGCTAAATCACCCTGTATTGCACACGTGTAATATATAAACCGCGGTTTCATAAACTAATAATAACCAGATAATATTAATAAATGTAGCTAAACACCAAACAAAWTATCTACTTTATGGGKAGAGMATTAAATCACTAATCACTCATTATTAAGCTGCAAAAACACAATTTTAGTAGAACCAGCAACAACTAATATTATTGCAAATTATAATAACCAATTCAGCAATTGAAAAATGATGATAGCAAGGAATCACACAACACAGTGACAATGACAACCGCAGAACTCGTCAAATGCCAAATAGCAAACTGCAATTGCAAACGTCAAGTCAGCAATCAAATCAGCACCCGCGTTGACAAGCCACAGAAATCGTATAAAATAAGATTTTTGTGTGTCCACAGCCAGCACCGCGCTAGCACTATAAAATAAATATGTCAACTAAACGTCAGTGTCAGACTTTTTGTAAAGTTAATCTTAGAGGTCAAAATATCAACAATTGTATAACCACGGTCAACCTACCGTGGTATAACTTCCAGGAACACAATAGTATGATAATTATACTTTTTTTAGTCAAGAAAATGCTGACTGCTGCACAGTTACCCTCCAGTACACAGTAGACACAGTAAACAGCACTTATCTCTAAATATTTAGAGATAAGTGGTAAACAGATGGTACATGTTTTGTCTCTTACGCCGACACTGATCTCTAAATAACTGGATGTCGCATAAGTCATTCAAAACTGTGATAAGTAGAAACTCGTGCGCCACCATGCCGCTGGTACTCGTACTATCAATTTAACGGCGCGTCCAAATTTTAGGTTAGATCCTTAACTATATAATATGGTTATGAGTAAACGTAATATTCAGTTTGTATGTACGGCTCATGTTTCTCACACAAACACTACAACGATCATCTTTTGGAAATCTGCAGACAGGTGATGAGTTGTATTGACTGCACACAATTACTAAAGATAAGAAACACTTACAAGTGGAATACGAGGTGCTTCGATGTAGTAGATATTTTTTTACAAAATTCGCAATGCACCATACTTAGTTATATAATCGCCGTGGGTGCCGAATATGCCATTCAGTAACAAAAACGAACACCACGTGCTTTGCTACTTACTGAGAAAGGTGTATAATGTATAATGTTAATGGGGACTATAAACAGGGGCGCCGACTCCATGGGTGCTCGGGTGCTCCAGCACCCACGAGAAGTAAATTGTGGGTGCGGAGCACCCACGACCAAATAGGCTTCAACACATGTACCATAAATTCAAACTGACTTATCACAGATATAAAAACGAATTCTTTGTCAAATTTATCAAATTAGAGCGTCTACAGTGCTGTCAGATTACTCAAGCCCACCCAGCCTTGTTTTAGAATTTCTTGTGAAAGCAAGTACGTGGAAATGTTGCTTAGTTTTTTAATATCTGATTTTTTTTATTTATTATATTGGAATTTTGATTTATGTGAACCATTTCAAGTATTAATCTCTTGTTTGCATTACTTTCTTTATCATTAATACTTAATATGATGTCCATGTGTTCAGTAAGTGAGCATCTATCCCTTTGTTTAGTTATATCACTTTTGTAGACGGCCAATCTATTAACCATCCATTGTGATACCTGTCCTATGTGTACTTGCCTTCACAATCCTCACATTCCAAACATATATTATAGAACATTTGCATATTTTGCAGGTATTTTTGATTTTAGTGTTGCGAGTAGGGTTGAGCCATGCTTTTTGTTCTCAATTGTAATTTTTATGTTTTCATTTTTTAAACGTTCTGATTAATTTTGTTGTCAATCCAGTAATGTTTGGTATACATTCTATGATCTACTGTTTGCAGGTTTTTGTCAACCATAGGATCATGATTTACCCTCTGCCCCACGTCACCCTGCATACTACCGTTAGCTGTGTTTGCGTTACATGAAGTGTTGATAAATCAGTAGTAGAATACAAGATTTTATTTATCAACGCTCTCGGGTATGAATTATGTATTAGAAAATTTTCTAATTTTTTTAATTTTTCTCAATAAATTGTGCATATGTTATTTTAATCATTCTATGTTTCATCTGATTTACAAAGTTTATTTTAACTTGCGTCGAATGATTTGATACGTAGTTTATATACCTCCCCGATAAGGTTGGTTTCCATTACCAATACAGTATTATTTTATAATTTTTTTCGTATATCTTTGGTTTCAAAAAAGAGTATTCCACATTCTACCTCTCGTTCTGTAGTTAATTGAACACAGTTTCTTTCATAAAAAAGTTTGTTGATCACTTAATAATGCTGGTACCAACAAAGTGTTACCTTCCTAAATTTGGTAGCCAACAAATTATGAAAAGAAACTACGAACAAAATTCAAAGTAATTCAGAAATTCACAAACGCACTTCAAACACTAGCACCGAGGACACTGGGATTACCACGTTCTTGAATTGCCTCTACTTGAGAGGACCAAAAGAAACTTATTAGTGTAGGGGGGATCCAGGTTGCGCGGTATGCCGAGCTTACCCAGGGTTGAACGGGGCGTGGTTCTATCTCGTAGTAACAACGTTAATAATTATCGATATTCGARGAGCGCCACCCGAATCGCGGACCGCACGAAGATTTGGCAACCCCGACACCCTCACCTAACTTCACGTCAATCAATTCGGGAAACTGACAAATATGTGGTCACCGAGGTCAACAATAACGATAATGAGACAACACAAGATGTACTTTATTACGTAAGTGTATAGTTGGTACAGGCCAACATGCCCACCCAAGAAAGTATATACACCAGGTACAACTAAAGTGAATCAAAAAGGTAAGTAACTGCTGTGGAAACTACAGAATTTCAAGGTAAGTAAAGTTAGATAATTTAAAACTCTCTTATGGAACACCAAAAAAAACAATTAATAATAATCACCACTATACTTTCCGCCAAAGTCAACAAAAGAAATATACTATGAAAATTTTAATATTCCAAAGCTTAACTTAATTTAATGTACTTAAATTGTAGCCAKACTTTATGGCATACACAAGAATGAAAAGCTACACAAAAAAAAATGTGATACAACAAAGATGAAACCCWATTGGGTCACCCGCTACAGCTGTACTGGGCTCACACGCYTCGCTTACACAACTATTAAGAAAATATTTGCTGCAAAGGCCTGCAGCAACAACACAAAAACAATCAAAATTGTAAGCAAGAAAAAAAAGGAATTACACTGCAATTATTGAAAACGCGGTAAAATTGCTCAACAATGTCTAATCATTATTTTTAGAACGTTACCAAAAAAAGGAAACGCGAAAATACAAAGCAATTAGTATAAATGCGGTGAAATTACTCGATAATGTCCAATCACTAATCTTAAAATGTACACGAAGGAAAAGAGAAAATACGAAGCAGTTATTGTAAATGCGGTGAAATTATTCAACAGTGTCTAATCACTAATCTTATCTGTTTCCCCTATGGTGGAGATCTGATTCCTGGTCACTCCGGGATTTCCACTGGCTTCCTGGAGGTTACTAATCCACAGTCAGATGAAGAGGAATGGTCCTGAATGGTTACAGCCGAAGTATACAGATGGAACACTGGCTGGAGGTTACTAATCCACGGTCAGATTAAGAAAAATGGGCCTGAATGGTTACAGCCAACGTGATTCAGATGAAACACTGTCAGGTAAGATTTGTGAACCCAGAAAAACTGGCCTAAAAATACATTTGCCATTGTGAATTACTCTTATCAGAAATTCAATTTATACAGGAAGAAAAGTTGGATGACTATCGATGAGGTACATACCTGGTGTTCGACCAGACCATGTGCTCTGATGGAAAAAAACAGCAAGTATTCTGGCTTTTATTCCCCGAAAGCTCAGGAAAAGTTTATTCTAACGGCACTAAATGATCCCACTAAGGCCTTCCAACATTAAAAATTTTCTGTTCGGAAACACAACTGTATAGTGCCCGTTATCCACAGGTAAAACCAAAAGTGTGGCAAACTTTTACACCAGCCAAAATCAGAATGAATCACTGTTTTAGATAAGTCATCAGATAGAGGTCGACAGCCTAGGGTCCTTCAGATTTTACCAACCGGATGATAAGACCAACCTTGACTCTAAGAACCGACCGACAGATTGTAAACAATAACCTGCAAAGCATTCTAGAGCAGATTCACACGGAAAGACAATTAGAGTAAAATACCGCTTCTAACAAAATGTCCACATCATAAGGATCAATACACATCTTAAAATAATTTTACGGTAGACAATGCTATAAAAGGAAAAATATTGGATTCTCCAACCCGGAAAGATAGGCAACCAACTCAACTATATCACTTGTAAACATCCGGAGAAATAAAGAAGACGGATAATTTCTGTATAAAACCCTTCTGAAAAATCAAACTGTAACACTCCCCCCCTCCTTGGAAGCAAGTAAATTTCATAAAGAAATTTACTGCTCAGGACAGCCAAAAGAAAAAAGGACATTCACCTTTGAATTAGGAATTCTCAACCAAGAAATACCTTAAATCTCCACAGATACACTGCCAAACTGAAGACCCCACAAAACACCTAACTTACCAATCCGATTACGGGAAAAAAAAAATAGGAGAAGAATACATACACAGTGCAATGAGAATCCTTCAGTTATAGAGGAAAACAACTTAAGGGTATTCAATAAAAAAAAAATAAAAATCCTAATTTATTGACGCTGGGACCTCTCTACCACTACAGATCCGTACTAGACGAAATCATCCGAACCACATATTCCGAGAATGGTCAAGATCGAAGACTTTATGCAAGCAAACCTTAATCCGCGAGAGCGACAGGCACAAACTACACAACCAAGAACTGATTGCCTACATAGACGGCAGGAGGAAAGGAAAAAAAAAATATTGCCAGCCATCAAAAAGTGGGAGCAAGATGACATACTCCGACATCCTCTAATATAAAAAAAACGAAATAAAGAAAGAGAACAACAAATAGATTTATTCCGTGAACTATATTAAGCCATATCGGGAGGGTGAGCTTTTAGATCTTTAACGTGCCACACGCCAATGCTTTTATCTGGCCGTTCGCAAGAGGCCAATTCGTACGTGACGGCGGATAATTTACGTTTGATTAAGTATGGACCGACATAACGTGGCGCTAATTTGGCGGCAAAGTCGTTGATAGCGTTCGAAAGTGCATAATTTTTACGTAGGACCCGTGCTCCAACTTCATATTGGACCGGTCGATGACGGAGGTCGTATCTTGTTTTCGCTTTCTCGTGGGCCTGTACCAGCCTTCGTTTTATGTCCTCAAATAGTTGGTTAAATTGCCGCTCAGTTAGACCAGATCTTGCAATCAGCTCTCCTCCACCATCCCCGCAAGGTTGTTTCTCATGAGTTTCTCCCAGTAACACGTGTTCGCGGCCGAAATTTATAAAATAGGGCGTCTGTAGAGTAACTTCGTGTTTATTGGTTCTCAGGGCGCAACCGACCTTAGGGAGTAAAGTGTCCCAAAGCTTATGGTTATCCGTTACGTAAGAAGCCAGCATACGTTTCACCTCTCGGTTGACCCGTTCCACCGGATTCGCTTGTGGGTGATACACCGGAGTATAGGAGAGTTTCACCTTATACTCTGAACATAGGTGTGTGAACTGCCGACTGCGGAACTGAACTCCATTGTCACAGATGAGATATTGCGGCGTACCAAATAGTAAATATATATTTTCTTCGATCGCTTTAGAGACAGCACTAGCAGTTGCGGTACGCAGTGGAAACAGTAGAGAAAATTTACTAAAACAGTCCGTTACTACCAATATGAACTTGTTTCCTCGCGCGGTACGGGGTAGTGGGCCACATAAATCTGCTGCAATTATTTGCCACGGACGGGAGGGTTGTATACGATTTCCCATTAAACCGGGAGGTTGGGCTTGCTCCGGTTTGTGAGCCAGGCACACAGGACAGTGTTTGATGTATTTAGTGATATCTGACCGCATCTTAGGCCAATAATACCTTTGCTTTAGTCGCTCGTAGGTCTTGTATACGCCACAATGACCTGCTGTCGGCAAGTCGTGGTTTTCCTTAATAACATGTATTCGTTGGTGCTTAGGAACGACTGTTTTCCAATTGTCAACGTCATCTCCCAAGTAGGGAAGAGCACTTTTGATACTTTTGAACAATACATTATTTTCTATGCGCCACTGGGGAAAACGCAATGGATTTTGCTGAACGTTTTCAATCATACGTTGATACCACTTGTCTTTACCCTCCACCTGATTCGCCACTTCGTTAACTACGGCTTCTTTATCAGGAATTGCTCGAGACAGTAAATCAGGCACAACATGTTCTTTACCTCGACGGTGTACTATCTTGAAGTCAAATTCTTGCAGTCTTAACGTCCATCGAGCAAGGCGTCCGGTTGGCTCCTTCAAATTGTGTAGCCAAATCAGCGAATGGTGATCTGTAATCACTGTGAAGTGGTACCCTTCAAGATAAGCCCGTAGTTTATGCACCGCCCAAATAACGCTCAAACACTCTCGTTCAGTTACTGTATAGTTACGTTCAGGTTTGCTCAGTGATCGGCTTATGTAACATATAACGCGCTCCTCTCGGTCGATGATTTGCGACAATACCGCACCCAAACCATAGGCAGACGCATCCGTTTGTAGGATAAATGGTTCCGAAAAGTTAGGGCAACTCAGTATTGGAGCTGATATTAAAGTGTTTTTAATGCCTCGCAGAGACTTTTCACATTCTTCAGTCCAGCAAAATTTTTGTGATTTACGTAATAAGCGAGTCATGGGTGCTACTAAGGTGGAAAACGAAGGAATAAAACGCCTATACCAGGAGGCTACTCCCAGTATCCGACGCACTTCAGTCACGTTTCTTGGAGACGGAATGTCCAAGATAGCTTGCACCTTTTCCGGGTCTACATGCACACCCTTCGCATTTACCACATAACCGAGATACTTTAATTCCGGACGGCAGAACTTACACTTTTCTCGAGCCAGGGTCAGGTTTGCCTTCTTCAGTCGAGAAAAGATCTCCTGCAACACTTCCAAATGTTTTTCGAACGTCTCGGTCACCACAATAATATCATCCAGGTACACAAAGACATTTGGTTCCAGTTCTGGACCCAATAGCCTATCCATTAACCTCTGGAAAGTGCAGGGACTATTTGTAAGACCAAAAGGCATGCGTTTAAACTGATAAATGCCGCGTCCCGGAATAGCAAAAGCCGTGTACTCGCGGGATTCCTTCTCCACTGCCACTTGCCAATAGGCAGACTTAATGTCCATTGAACTTAAATATTTGGCATGACCAAGTTTGTCCAGTATTGTGGATATAAAAGGTATCGGGTATGCGTCTTTTTTAGTAACACTGTTCAACTTCCTATAATCAACGCAGAATCTATAGGATCCGTCCTTCTTCGGAACCAGGATCACGGGAGACGACCAAGCAGAACTGGATGGCTCGATTACGTCGTTACGAAGCATCTTCTGTATCTCGCAGTCCATGTGTTCCTGCATGGCAGGAGAAACCCGATATGCCCTTTGCTTGATGGGTTCAGAGCTCGTTACAATTTTATGTTCCACTAGGGGTGTACAACCCAGCGTTTCCGAACAGACAGTGACAAAGTATGCGTCAATCACTTTATTTAACCGAGAGAGCTGCTCGCTAGACAAGAGGTCTGAAGCCATGAGAGAGTTTACCTTAAAGTTCTCACTGGGACTCTGCGAGAAATTCCAACAACCACTCGATAGATCCGGAATTATCTGCATTGATAGCCAAAAATCCATGCCTAAAACCAACGTAGATGATATGTCTGGAACGACAAGCACTGAGATAACCTTTATTTTATTTTCCAGGCGCATTGGCAACTCGATACTTCCCAACACTTTACAGGATTGGTCATTTGCCACACGACACGATCCTGTGTCTGCGGGCTGAAGTTTTAAGCCAAGGTGTTGGATTGCTTTCCATCCTTCACCGCCGAGAACAGTACGGGTAGCTCCCGAGTCCAATAACCCGCGTAATTTGACGCCAAATATGTCTAGGATTAAGTGAGGTCTGTTGTCTCCATTTCCTTGGGCAAAGAGAAACGCAAGTATAGGACGTAAGTTAGTTTCGAAGGTATTTGTTTCGTTGGTGGTCGCGATATGGTAACCTGAGCTCATGGTGCGACCCTTCCATGGCCCGAAGCGCCGTTTCCCGAACATTTAGGGCAGGTACGTACTGTCACCTGAGATAATCCGCATCGATAACAAAACTTTTGTTTAGGTTGGACACAAGCTTTATGGAGATGTCCCTGAGATCTGCAATTCCAGCAGTTTACCTCAGCCACAATCGGTTTTAAAGTTGTTATCATTCTTGGTTCCGTGTATGGAGCCTGAGGAGTATCGTTTCCGCGAACTTGCTGAGCCTCTGAAATTTCATGCACAGACGATGTTCGGCCACGTGCTCTTGTAGCCGATAATTCAGGCTCAACTAAATTGGCTCCGCTTGTCGGAGGTAGTCTATATCGTGAAGCAACTATCTTGGCCTCTTCCAGCCTGTGACACACGTCCACTAATTTTTCCATTGATGAAATCGGCTGCAAGGCTAAGTGAGTTAGATAGTCGGGTTGCAAATTTCTTTTAACAATCGCTATCCTGCTCTCCTCTGACGGTTGAACAGGTAGGCGATTAAAAAGATTCTCCATGATAGCGACATATACTACTACTTTCTCCGATGGATGTTGCGTTCGGTTTCTAATTTCGCTCCATAAACTCTCTTCGTAATCATGTGGCAAGAATGAAGCTTTTAAACGTCTAACTAAGTCATCCCAATCACTCACTCGATGTCTGATCGATCTGAACCAGGTCAAAGCGTCGCCACTAAAGAGTTCAGCTGCACCGCGAAGCAATTGATCTTTTGTTACTCCTCGCGACTGCCGCATTTCTTCTACTCGTTCTAGAAATGAAAATACGCTTGATGTCCCATCAAATGCCACCTTCCACTTGCTCAGTACAACAGAACTATGAGGTTGACTGTATCCTATTTGTGTATTTCCCCATGCATTAGAAAAATTGAGGTCTCGCAATTTTGCTGTGAATGAATTCGCCTCAGTGTGATTGTATTTATCCTGAGTACCAGAGGGTTCTTGATGCAATGAACCAGCCCATGCCACCTGGCGAGCTGAGTTTTGTTCACGAGTGCGATGGATAGGTGTGGACTCTTTGGTTGGAGCATTGTTGTTTCCCCCTGCTGGTATAGTGTGATTAACTTGGGCATTTGTTACTTCTGGGAGCAGAGTTATCGGCTCATCTATTAATGACTGATGCAACGGTTCGTTCCTCTGATCCATTATAGAGCCACCTGATTCACAATTTCTATAGACTTGCTCAAGGCGATTCCTAAGCTGTTCTTGAATTTTTAGCAGCTCTGTTACCCTTTCCAGAGCGTTTATACATGCGGCCGTATCGATTCGATGCAATCTTTGACGCACGTGTTCTAAACGCGTAGAAATACGTCTATAATCGTTCTCCTTATTCGAGATATCGAAATCTTCTATATGGCCTGACAATTCGTCAAGCTTAATTGTACAAATCGTACATTCCTGTTTGGGGTCCATTCGTACCGTTGTTAATTCATGTTCTTGCAGATCGTCACGACGCAACGCGGCGCGAAGCAAATTTCTTTTTTCTTCCACCGTACGACCCTCGCTACAATCGCGAATTACTAATTCGTAACTTAATTCGTCACTTAATAATCTGTTCACGTCCATACTGTAATTAGTTACCAAAGAAAGAAATGAATAAATGTAAGACGTTTATACACATAAAAAGTGCAACTATTTATTTTCTCCCCCCCTCCCTGGAGAAGAAAAAACAAAAAAAGAAGAATACAACAACAAAGTTGGGCGCCAATTTTGTTACCTTCCTAAATTTGGTAGCCAACAAATTATGAAAAGAAACTACGAACAAAATTCAAAGTAATTCAGAAATTCACAAACGCACTTCAAACACTAGCACCGAGGACACTGGGATTACCACGTTCTTGAATTGCCTCTACTTGAGAGGACCAAAAGAAACTTATTAGTGTAGGGGGGATCCAGGTTGCGCGGTATGCCGAGCTTACCCAGGGTTGAACGGGGCGTGGTTCTATCTCGTAGTAACAACGTTAATAATTATCGATATTCGAAGAGCGCCACCCGAATCGCGGACCGCACGAAGATTTGGCAACCCCGACACCCTCACCTAACTTCACGTCAATCAATTCGGGAAACTGACAAATATGTGGTCACCGAGGTCAACAATAACGATAATGAGACAACACAAGATGTACTTTATTACGTAAGTGTATAGTTGGTACAGGCCAACATGCCCACCCAAGAAAGTATATACACCAGGTACAACTAAAGTGAATCAAAAAGGTAAGTAACTGCTGTGGAAACTACAGAATTTCAAGGTAAGTAAAGTTAGATAATTTAAAACTCTCTTATGGAACACCAAAAAAAACAATTAATAATAATCACCACTATACTTTCCGCCAAAGTCAACAAAAGAAATATACTATGAAAATTTTAATATTCCAAAGCTTAACTTAATTTAATGTACTTAAATTGTAGCCAGACTTTATGGCATACACAAGAATGAAAAGCTACACAAAAAAAAATGTGATACAACAAAGATGAAACCCTATTGGGTCACCCGCTACAGCTGTACTGGGCTCACACGCTTCGCTTACACAACTATTAAGAAAATATTTGCTGCAAAGGCCTGCAGCAACAACACAAAAACAATCAAAATTGTAAGCAAGAAAAAAAAGGAATTACACTGCAATTATTGAAAACGCGGTAAAATTGCTCAACAATGTCTAATCATTATTTTTAGAACGTTACCAAAAAAAGGAAACGCGAAAATACAAAGCAATTAGTATAAATGCGGTGAAATTACTCGATAATGTCCAATCACTAATCTTAAAATGTACACGAAGGAAAAGAGAAAATACGAAGCAGTTATTGTAAATGCGGTGAAATTATTCAACAGTGTCTAATCACTAATCTTATCTGTTTCCCCTATGGTGGAGATCTGATTCCTGGTCACTCCGGGATTTCCACTGGCTTCCTGGAGGTTACTAATCCACAGTCAGATGAAGAGGAATGGTCCTGAATGGTTACAGCCGAAGTATACAGATGGAACACTGGCTGGAGGTTACTAATCCACGGTCAGATTAAGAAAAATGGGCCTGAATGGTTACAGCCAACGTGATTCAGATGAAACACTGTCAGGTAAGATTTGTGAACCCAGAAAAACTGGCCTAAAAATACATTTGCCATTGTGAATTACTCTTATCAGAAATTCAATTTATACAGGAAGAAAAGTTGGATGACTATCGATGAGGTACATACCTGGTGTTCGACCAGACCATGTGCTCTGATGGAAAAAAACAGCAAGTATTCTGGCTTTTATTCCCCGAAAGCTCAGGAAAAGTTTATTCTAACGGCACTAAATGATCCCACTAAGGCCTTCCAACATTAAAAATTTTCTGTTCGGAAACACAACTGTATAGTGCCCGTTATCCACAGGTAAAACCAAAAGTGTGGCAAACTTTTACACCAGCCAAAATCAGAATGAATCACTGTTTTAGATAAGTCATCAGATAGAGGTCGACAGCCTAGGGTCCTTCAGATTTTACCAACCGGATGATAAGACCAACCTTGACTCTAAGAACCGACCGACAGATTGTAAACAATAACCTGCAAAGCATTCTAGAGCAGATTCACACGGAAAGACAATTAGAGTAAAATACCGCTTCTAACAAAATGTCCACATCATAAGGATCAATACACATCTTAAAATAATTTTACGGTAGACAATGCTATAAAAGGAAAAATATTGGATTCTCCAACCCGGAAAGATAGGCAACCAACTCAACTATATCACTTGTAAACATCCGGAGAAATAAAGAAGACGGATAATTTCTGTATAAAACCCTTCTGAAAAATCAAACTGTAACAAAAGGCACTAGAACAAATCTAGCATTTTTGTACTTATTTTTTGCCTCTTACGTATCTTTCTATTTATATCATACATACTTCTGTCATATTGCATGTGTACCTATTGAGCTCTATTGGACGGATTCATAGATACGATTTTCACCATTATGTTAGCATGAGCACCCACGAGGTTTTCTAAAAGCTGGCGCTCCTGACTATAAAGGTTCACGATTTTAACCGTCAATCATTAACGTCATAATATATTTATCGCAGAAGCGAACCTTTGTCAAAATTTTAGTACAAGGACCAACGGCTAGGCGCTAAGGTGGCTTAAATCTATCACAAATAATGTATTTTGGTATCTAAGCGACATCCAGTTAATTAGAGATCAGTGTACGCCGATACGTCTCGGAGGCATATTACCTCTGATATTACCAAAGGTCACAATATATGAGTCTGTTTCTCTTCTCTTTGTTAAAGTTGATGTTGGCTAAAATCAACCCAGTAACCGTGACACGTATCACGTACCAAAGCAAAGAAAATTGTTGAAAAAATTGATAATATAAAACCACAAATGAAAGAATTTTTCAAATGTGTGCTAATAAGAAATTACTTGCAGCAAAAATTAGAAAAAGATACTGGCAAAGTTGTGACTCTGAAAGATTTAATTTACCTGAAATCTACAAGGTCGTCTCATTGCCAGAGTCTACAAATTCTGCCAATAATCTTAAAGAAAAATATGGTAAGTAATACAAGAATGTGTTCCACTTCTTTGTATCTCATAGTAGATCTATCTCAAATGTTGTTTAACTGTTTGGTTTAAAAAGTATTGGTTTGTTTCTCACTAGATTGTGATGAGATTGTACAGATGGCAATTGAAATTGAAAACAATATATTGGTCTTTGTCAACGACTCGCATAACATTATTGTTCCAGACCAGTTTGGAAAAGGTAAAGTACTTAACCACACTCTTATTGGTTTTAAAAAAAAATGTAATGTCGATGTGTGTAATATATATGACTATGTTTTTAGACCATTCTTGTAACGCTGTTTATACCTGTATTGGTGTGTCAAATAAAGCTCTTCCCTTCCTCCCTCCCTCACCCCCTCTCTCTCTCTCTCTCTCTCTCTCTCTCTCTCTCTCTCTCTTATATAAACAAAACTGTATTTATATCATTACTGAAGACTATCAAAATACTGGTGTTGTTAAAAAACTTAGTACCGTAATACGATTGAAGAAGAGACACAAATGATTTAAGAAATAAAATACATAGATTTTGTTAGTTCATTTTTATGAAGAAAAATAAAAGGATTTGGCAAATTGTTCTTGTAAATTTTAAATCTATAATTTGTGAAACTCATGCAACCTAAAACATAAAAAATCAGAATTTAGGATGTTTTGACGGTACTGTCTTATTTTGCCGATGAACGGTAATTCAGTATAATACGCTCCCGTTAATGACACGATTTAATGACGTCATATACACTGACGCTAATGCCATAGTTCACCGGTGAGCTGTAGACTAGCCACAGCGATAAATTTACCGTTAATTCAGAAGCTTGTGTACTACCACACATTTATTTGTTTGTTTGCCTTAAGTGCATAAGCTTTTTTATTGTTAGGTATATGAAAATATATATTCTTATTAAATTATGGTAATTTTATAATTATGACCATAAACTAAATGGTTGGTATTTGCAGTTTTCTTACATGAAATGAAAATGAAACCTAACTTTCATCCAACAGAAAATTGTGGCCCATTATGGCGCCACCTATCGGCAATTCGTACGAACTCGAATTCGCCGCCAAAAACAGAGAAGCTTCTAACTCATTTGTTCGGTATCCCTGGTGGAGTTATCCGTAGGCAAACCCCTTGTTTACTACTCTGTCACGAGCTGAAACTGTATTGACAGCAGATAGCAGCTGAGACTGACACAGAGGACACAATCACAATAGCTAACGCCACGGGCCACGCAATGTAAGCAAAACAATGTTACGAGCATATAATAACATGTGGCAACGCCGGTCTGGGAGCTTTGTTTATGTGCTGAGATACTGATGACAGTTGATTGACGACAGACATTCTCCGTATTAAATTAGCCATTTAATTGATATTTATAGAACATTCCAAGAACAAGTCAAACTGATTTTAGTATTTCAACACTGCTACATCAAATTGGCTCGCATTTACCCCATTTTTAAGTGAAACTGCTGCACAAGATGTCATTATTTAAAGTAAGCGCCAAAAGTTTGACGTTCTAGTGGACAATATGGCAGCCCCCTTGTTTACTAGCATTCGCGCAGATCCATGAGCGTTCTCCCCACTCTAGTTCTCTGGACTGACAACGTGACYCGTGAAAACGCGGTTGAGTGGTTGTCATTGTCACTATGTCACTTGTCAGATGTTTATCGGCAGCTTTTTTGCTTTCGGTGTTCGTTGTTCGTTCCGCTTGCGCTCATTCAACACAAATTCTGTGTACTACGATCACTTCTATAATTTTTTAAGTGCAATGCCATTTCTTAAAGAAATAAAATAGTGACGGTATTGGATGATGCAAGCATTACAATTTTAATAAAAATTGTTATACATGGAATGAGAGTAATTAAAATAAGGAAATAGGCTGCTCTATTTACAATTATTACTCGTAAGAGTATCAGAGAGTTAATGGATTACAATGAATATAAGAAAAGGTATTGTCTTGCATCTACATGTGAATTTATTTTCATTAATATTTTGTAGTGGACGGAAAATTTACCAAGACAAATTGCGTTATAGCAAAAGCAGGAGGAAACCTGCAATAACAACAAGTACAACAGAGGAAAATATCTCGGACAAAGATGAACATTGTATTTTCAGTGATAAAGTTGAAAGTGCGGTTCCTGTCACTAACACGAGTACCGATTTTGCATTATTAGCTAATGCACCAATTTCTGTTGGTGCATATTTCCAGTTCAAGGATGAAAGCAAGTCTTTAAGAGAAAGATTTAATGAAGACTGGTTTGCTGCATTAGATATTAGGTTGTTGGAAAGTAGTATAGCAACCATACCATTGCATAAAAGATGCAATGTTGATATGGAGTTTTTACAAGAACACCACATACAGAAGTTTGAAAACAAAGCTTATGAAAATGAAATTGCTTATGATAAGTACCTGAATAGTACTAAAACTGATGTCACAAATAAAAATCATTGTTATGTTGTTAAAAAGGAACACAACAAATCTTTATCTGCTGAGAAAACTAAGCCAAATGATACACAAGACAAACTGAAAGTACAAAGTATGTATGTTGAAATAAAATAATAGTTTTTTTATTAAGCAAGCAATTGATTATTTGGGAAACTAATTAAAATAATCTCTTTTTCCTCTACTATTTAAAGAAACTCAATCTTGTTGGAAGCATATGTACAGTATTGCATAGATAAGAGAGTTAGTTGTATTGTAACAACCAGAATATTAGATAACAATTCATTCATTTCATCTTGTCAAAAACAACAGAATTTAGCAACTGGAAAAATGAATCCTTAAAATTCACGTCCAAATTAAAAGACCAACACCATTGGTGCTTTCATATTTGAAAATTAAACAGATTTTCACCCTCTTAATAATGATAATTATGACAGCTTATAAAGCCATTATACTGGAATGTAGCTTCATCAGAAAACAATACATTTTTGAAAAGTTTTTTATTTTCTTGATGCTTTCCTAAAAACCACTTATTAAACACTAGTGTTGCCAGTCAATATCAGTTAATTGTAAAATTGTAAAAAAGTTTACTTGATGTAATATTATTTTTATTTTCATTATTTTACATATCAAGTTGGATCGATTATAATTAAATTTTTATACAGTTTCTCCACTAATAGTGACAATACTTAAGGTTTGAATACAAAAACTAGTTGTAACATTCTAAATTGCAACTAATGAATATGCTATATTTTTTTTCAGCACCTGCTGTTAGTATTGGAAATGTTATAAAAGAAGAAAAGGAAGTGTTGGAAGACTGGCTGGATGACATTTTAAGTTCCTGATCCAAGATATGTATTTAAAAAATAAAAAAAATTGTATTATGTATTCAATTATTACAGACATTGACCACTGTTTCCTAATAAACAATAAACTCAATGAATCGACATAAAGTATATTCTTATTTCAATAACATACACTAGTTGTACTTGACAAAGAATTACAGATAGATCGCCTTTCATCATATTACCTTATTATAATTATTATTTTTTACGGTAATTATTATATATCATTACCAAGTGGTTTACAGAAAATATAATTTCTAGATAAAAAGTTATTTTATGGACAACAACCTTTTTAAAGATTTTTTGAAATATGTTACTCAGTAGAAAAGGCCTAGTGGTTCAGTATTCAGTAGTTCAGTATAGCCTTTCCTGTGAGTGTCGGTTCCTCTTTTATAGTGATACTGTGCTGTCAGCAACGTCGCATGGCCCGTTTGATTTCCTTATTGGTGTATCGGTTTGATGTAGAGGAACCCAACCCTCTTCTAGACGTTTGGGTTCACTGATCGTCTGGTGTTCAATTAAGATCTTGATGATACCCCTTTTTTGGCTTGGATGGTGAAGTCGTGTTGAGAAATCAATGCTTAGTGCTTAGCTTTTTGGTATATCTGATGGTCCAGTTCCTCATTAGTGTGTTTAGTGACCAGAACATCGAGAAAGGAGAATTGTTTTGCATATTCCTTCTCCATGGTGAATTGCATGTTCAAATGTCTGCTATCAGAGATCTTTGAGGCTGTTCTGCATTAAACAGAATATAAACATCCGCATGCTATACCTACAATTATCTATCTCAATATCCTACAATTAGTAGGTATTTGCAATTATTCTTTCCTATTCATTTAAGAACATAATATTCACCACAACTAATAAAAAATGTATTCAGTTGACTTACAATGAATGAAATGTTGAGTCATGCTTTCCTTTTGAAAAACATCACATTTCATAATGAAAAGTCGAAAAAGGTGGACACAAAATCGTTGAGTTTCGAAATTTTACGTTCCGAACATTACTTTATTTTGATCACTCTGTAAAAGAGATTAAAAATTGTCTATCGGGGTTATAATAAGTAGATTTTATTATTTTGTGAAACTTATTTACTTCAGTGAAGTGAGGATATAAATAAAAACAAAGTTTACTGCTTGCTACGTTTTATAACCATCTCCGTAAGTATCTCATTTTTGGTTATGTTTAGGTATTTATTATAAGTGCTCGACTGTATATCGTCATGAGTTTTGTTTACTTCWTTTAGCTCCTCATCGTTAGTTTCAATACCTTCTTAAGAACTTATAATATTGTTACATTCATTATGTTGCCGTTGTTTTATAATAGCAGTAAAAGTTATGTATGTTACTTGGAACAGTTTATATTTAAAAATTTAAAACTTCCAACGCTTTTATTAATAATTGATCAAAATGTATTCGTATTCGTAATATGAATTCATATTCTTGACAAAGCTGATAATAATCCTCTATCTGCAACCATCGATTGCAATTGACGGCAAGAATAGTTGCCTATGTATTAGGGGCAAACTGGCCTGTTACCTATGTAGCAAATCCGAATATCCTGTGGTTTGTGAGCGTATAGATAATATTTAATTAATTTAATACCCGTGATACTGGCTAGCTCACAATCTACGCGTTACAATTATTATAGTAATACTTATTAGCAATAATTTATTATTTCTAAGGGTAAGATTAATTATCAATTACCTGGTATAAATCACTTTTAATTTATTTGCAATAGCTGGCCTTAATTAATATGTCATCACTAATTTGGAGCATCATTCAATTCTATTGCCTTATTATAATATGAAACTTTATTTAGACAGTCAGTATAAACATATTTAAATGCAATTGTTTAAACAACTAGCTTTAGAACCTGTAAGAAAGTCAGACGTGTATCCAATTCAACTGGATACGGAATTTGTTTAGAAGTTATGTAGTTATTTTGAACAGATGGACAAGCGATAAAGTAATCCAAGGGAATGATACTTTTATAGTAACTCTTTTGTTTATTGAACTAATATCTACATACTTATCAGTTATCACCATTAAAATGTATAGGTAGGTACTATTTTCAAAGCCACACTTTCAGTATTTCCTTAGACGCATGTATAAAAGAAAAAAAATCATTAAAACTCCTTCAGACCAGAAAGACAACTAAAACGTAATAAACGTATAATACAGGGTGCAGTTTCTTTACCACAAAATATACTGAACAAGTCTAAGAGCAAAATTGTGCACAATTACCATCGCCATGTTACTAAAATATTTTCTAGTGGCGTATCAAATTACTAATTTCTTTACGTAATATGTTATGCCCTGAACATTCTTTTGGGAGAAACGCGCCCGGCGACTACACGTTGAAAAATGTAATCAATTACTTAATTCTATTAAAAGTAATCGATTACTTCCCAGCTCCGGTTAGGGGTATAACATGTTACATACTTTTGAGTACTTTCCAAATGTGCAATAAAAGATAAAGCGTTCTATAACAAAAAAAAGTTTGACGCGCCACTGGTGACCAGAAATATTTAGGAACATATAGCGACGGTAACTGTGCACAATGTTCTTTTTAGACTTTTTTCGATATCTTTTATGGCAAAGGACCTATGATCCGAGGGGTCTAAGGTGTTATACCTTGTATATGTAAGTAATAATTATAGCGTTCTAATAAACGAAGATCAAGTTATTCGTATTTAAATTTGTTTAADTTGCAAGCCTTAGATTATAACACTATGCAGCAAAATAGMACTTTCGTCTATCAAACGGTGGAATTCCTTTTAGCTTCATAGGTATTCTCGGTTTTCTGCACAAAATGGCAGATAACGTCACAAAACAGTATGTATCGTTTTTTAGGTTATGCAGCTTAAGAATCTGGATAAGTTTGGTAGAGAGCCTTTTTTCTATTTCGGATGGTAGAGAGGTTTCGGAAGAAATATACTAGGTACATCATGTGTATAGAAGAAGGAATATGACAGTGACGGGCACCTTTTGAAGACGTAAATTATAAGAACGGTTTAGAAAAGATCTTAAAACCACCCAACAATGTTTAGGGTGTATTATTGACATTCACGTATAAATAATGGTGTGTACATAACTGATAAAGCATTAATTAACTACGTAGAACTGTAATGATTTAAGCTGCTGGTTTAGTTGCAGGGAAGAGTTGAGTTGGTTCCCAAATATTTTAATCCTTTCTAATGACAACTGAATTGGTTTCCAGGCATGCCAGAATTGGTTTCCGCAGACTGCAGGTGCATAATTTTTGCGTATTACGATATTTTTTGTCTAGGAGTAGGAAATACAGGTTTAGAGTACACTTAAGATTTACCTTCACACTTGAATCTGCAGATTCAAATTGTGGCTCAGTTATTCGGTAACTTATGAAAGACTTATCGGTGGTTAGTGGCTATAAGTCAGGATTCCAAAAAACGTTGACATTCGAGGTGAAAAGATGGACGTGCACCGTGAAAAAATGCAAAGGTTTTTTATAAACAGGTGTTGATAACGTTATAGTTGTGTCTTCTTTGGTGCATAACCATGAAAAATAAAAGGTGCATTACTATTTTGTCAAATTCATTATAATATACTGAAAAGTAAAGCAGTAGACGATATTTGTGAGAAACAGTCGAAAATTCTACACGCGGAATAAAAAAATTGTAACTTATTTAAGAGAAGCGTGTGAGAAAATAGGAAAGCAATTTTTGCCAATTACAGTCACAGCCGACTTTGTACTTGCCATCCATTTAAGCGGCAATGAAGTTCTTCCTGATGCATATCGATTGCATCCCGAAGAAGTTGTAGACTGTTTAGCACGACTTTGCTGAAAGTCAACCCAAGCATGCAGGTTTAACTTCATTTGCTGATGTTGGACAGTAAACTTTGATGTATATATGCCGCTTTGTCCGCGATTCTAAATAGGGCCTTGGTAGCTCAGTGGATATAGTGTTTGACTAGTGTTCAAAAGGTCCCGAGTTCAAATCTCGGTCAAGGCTAGCAATACTTTTTCATTTCATTCATTATGCCTATTAATCCATTAAAAATATCATCTACCTATGTTCATAAAAACTGGATTCAGGCAGTAATTGTATTTCACTACACATTAATATGTATTATTACGTGAAACAAATATCTTAATTTTGAAATAATTGTTTTCGTTTTGGAAAAAATGGATTCATTTATGAATATATAGCAGGTACCTACATTATTAATACTTATAGGAATGTGCTGTTATCCACGAATGATAGTCAGCGTTTTATATCTACCGTTTACAGGTAGTTAAGAACTTGCATTTAATCCCTTCTACCGGTCTCCTGTCCCGGGAATCCATTTGGTCGTCTTACTATCAAGGATTATACTTAGGGCTTCTATCGGGAACCGAGTCGGGAACCAACTCGACCCCGACCTAGTTGAACTTATAAGTAAAATCATACTCAAATCTGTGCTGCATAATTTTAAACAAACCATTTGCTGTTGTGCTCAAGCTCCTGCTAGTTGTATAATCTACTGAAATGTGCAGCCATTATCGGTTAATTTTGCAGCATTCATAACACAGGCAGTTTAATTGAAAACGGAGCAAAAATTACTACAAATGCAAGTATTGCTTTATGATCAGGTTAGTCTCATTCTGGAAATATCAATTATACTTTAATTGTTACCTCTATATCGGTACATTTTTCTGTGGCACAATTTTATGTTTTTAGCTTTAATTAGGCACGCATTGTTTAAATTTCCAAAGCGGCTGTCACCTGCTGAAACTGAAATATGAGCACATTAGCGAACTATGAAAAAACAGTAATATAAATCGAATATTTTAAATAAATTCGATTTGATTTCTTTTAGTGCTTCAGTTTCTATTATTATGTTTGGTGGGACTTTTTAACCAGTAATTTATTCACATTTTACAGGCTAAAATAACCATAAGTGGATAAATAGAAAATTATGTTTTTAATTGAGAACTGATTACATCGATGCAAAATATCGTGGCGGGTAAGGTTGCCGATTAATATAATTAACTTTTTCACAACAACAGAGTTTTGACGTAAATACTATTAATATTTAGACTCGGTTATAGTAATGCTTTTTAGGATTGAGTACTTGAGTTTATTTGATTATCCCATAGTTATTATTTTTTGTTAAGTTGAAGTTATGAACAAAACAACAACAGTTTACATTTTCAAGTGCTTATTCTTCAGATAAACATAACAGAAAGGTTAAATGGATGCATCTTGTGGATTCTTTTGTTCGAATTTTCAATCATTTTGAATAATTCTGTTGCTGTCTTAATTGCTATACTCTTGTTATAACCACAAGTAAATGCACCTTAATAGACCAATATTATTTATTACAATCAATTAATGTAACGATAGCAAACATACCTACATATATATATATATATACAATTGGATTTTTAGCTTGCAAAGTACAAATGAGATTTAATAGGTAAATTCCAAGAATAGGAAAACTTCTGTTTCCAAATACAACATAAAACAATAAAAATTGAGATATGTTATTTTGTGTTATACATATAACCCAATCATTTCACATTATTAAAGATAACTCATTTCTGCAAGTATATTATGTTTCAAATATTCAACACCACATAGGAATATTAGATACCTACTTACCACCAAAACCTCTTTCAGAGAAATAAGAATAAAGGATTCTTAGGAAAAGTAGTTTATGATTAATAATATATTTTACACCTTAAATTTGATGGAATTTGAACTGGACCGGAAGGAAAAATATTTTCAAAAATGTTAGACATAGTATCATACAATAAAACAAACATATCGTTCCATTATAAATTAGGGAATGCATGTTATTTCAGAAAATAAATAAAATAAATGCATGTCATAAACATTATTATCTATGTTATATTCTTTGCACATCTGCACTTATAAAATAATGTCCTCATTGACTGATTCATCATCGCCGAGCTTAAACTATTTAAGCCATATACACGAAATTTGGCGAATAGTTTCCCTTCATAACATAAACACCCACTAGGACAGATTTTTGGAAACTCTGCCTTTAAAAGGGGTGATACAGACACAAAAGTTGAGTTTGTAATTTCTTAAAGTTAGAAACATTGAACTTTATTTTGAAGCTTTTGATTAGAAATAAATAAAAATGCGTTCCAGCGCTTTTGAAAATTTTAAACGGAGGATGAAAGTTTGCATTGGTGTTCTGTCAGTGTTAAAGTTAAAAGTCTGAAACGATATTATTTGGGCTTTTGATTCGTGAACAAGTATCCATTCAGTACTTTTAAAAATTCTACTTCTGAAGGGGTGAAATAAGGCTATTGCTTGGGAGGAATGAAATAATAAAAGTTAAATCAAGCCAATAGGTAAAGTATCATACATGATAAACCTTGCATAACGGGTCATTAATGGTATTTTGGCGGGACTGTATAATAAGCATTGATGTTTAATTAGAATTTGTTTGACGTGATAAGGACTTTGTTAAATAGCGAAAGGAAATTTGTAGCAACCAAAACTTTCGCTGTACATTTTCAGTAAAGTAAATTAATCGATTTAAATATGCTGTTCACATGTATAGATATATTCTTAATTCTTAAAATAGAATATCTAAATGTCGTATTGAAACTCAACATTACTTTACAGCGAATAGCAGCTTCTAAAGAAATATAATTATTTTTGTGTGTAATTTTTTTACGATTTAGCAAATACCTGCATGGTCGGACACAAGAAAGTGAAGTTTGCACGCTTTCGCTCGCACTAATTCAATGCAGTTATACCTCAGTACGGAACTGCCAATAAAAGACGTCGCAGAAAATGCTATCAACCCTGTAACACCCACCCTTTCCTCGTTCTTTAGTGCTTTCAATACAAGAACAGGCGGCTAACCCATGTCGAACCTCCTTAAGTGGGAGATAGACCTGCTGATGTTGTGACGGCCAACGCGCGGTCCTCAGTTCGTGCACAACAGTCTTCGTAGCGTGATTGCGGGGCTCCACCGCAGACCACACATCTTCTCGTAAATGCCGACATGCTCCAGTACGAAGAAGACCTGTCCCAAAGGCTGTCCATGCCCTTGGACAGCCCGAGCTACACCGATTCGAACAACAACAGCGACTCCGACAAGTCGAACAGGGGTGACAAGTATTCGCTGAGACCGAGATCGATGAGGCGACGGAACCTAGAGGAAAACATGGAAAGCCCACCGGAGACGGGCCCCAGGTCCCGCCCGCCCAAACCGAAGCAGAAACCGGCACCCCTGAGCAAATACAGGCGCAAAACGGCGAACGCGCGGGAAAGGAGCCGGATGAGGGAGATCAACCAGGCCTTCGAGGCCCTCCGACGGGCTGTGCCCCAGGTGTCCTCGACCCACGCAGGTTCAAACGAGAAACTGACCAAGATCACGACGCTCAGGCTGGCGATGAAGTACATTTCGACGTTAAGTGCGGCGCTCAGTGGAAGCGACGGCATCGCCCAGGACGCCTCCGAGTGCGGCGAGCTGGACTGCTGCTTCCTGCTGGAGTCCGACGGTGAGTCCCTGCCGTTGCAGTCCGACTTCTCCGATCAGTCGCTCACCCCCGCCGATTTCTCCGTGGACTTTGTGGACGATTCGCTCACGCCCGTCGATTTTACGCCCCTATCTCCGGATCTGTCGGAGCACCTGTCCCATTTCGACCCGTTCCTGTCGGATTTTAGTTAGCCCGAAATAACTGTTTAAGTGCGTGTACTTTTATTAATTTATTTATGTTTCGCGTTAGACGGTCAATACCTGGTATTGTTCGACTACGGACTAAGTGGCTCCGGAACCGTGAAAAAGGAGCTATTCATTTATGTACATATACGACGAGCTTTGTTCAGGCTGTTTAAATTGCACGGCTCGTTTTCCGATTTATGTAATATATCAAAATCATATACATTAAATATATATGTATATTTTTCTTATTAAAGTGGTTTTATTTCGTAATGCAGCAGGTACAGGTATGTTTTCTTATTTGTAACCATTTGAATTTCAAATTGATCGGTATACGGTTTATGTATTTATTTATGTGTAAGCATATCGTACTCCACTACCCGTACTGAAAACTGGTTGATGAGATCATATACAGGGTGAGTTTTTGTTCGATATTTAGCATGGGATTTCGGAAACTAGCGGAGATAGAAGGAATATTGTAGTTTTGGGAACCTAATTTAATGCTCTTTTTAAATTTTTGATAGAGCTAACGGCTTATCAGATATTTTGCAAAAAAAAACAAATTTTAGCGACATCTTATCAATAATTTTGCATTGAAAACGTACATGTAAAGGTTGTAGAAAATGAAGCTCCCAAACAGATAATTTTGCAAATAAGCTGTCGTTTTTGAGATATGATATAAAACAGAAACCATGGCTATGGCTTCAAAAAATCGGTCATTTTGTTAAGCTTCCCAACACTGTAAAACTTAATATGATTCTTTAAAAAAATGTACATCAGAGTTAATGCTATTTTTCTGCTTTATTCTGATTTTAATTTTAATATTTTAGTCCTAGATTTTGCAAATGTTAGCCTTTTCGATGAACTAATTGAATTTTATTTATTGCTACATGTCTAAAAACTAGAATCAGACACATAATAATTAGTACAAATATTGCCAAAAAAGACTACCCTTATTATCAATGCACGGTTTCACAGATTTATAATAGAGAGTGAAACTTTTCTAATAGAACGCCTATCCATTCCCATTAAAGTTACTTCAAATGCTTCCCTAATGTCTTCCACTCTTTCATAACTTCGGGAGTAAACTTTGTGTTTAACTGTTCCCAAAACAAAAAAAAATAATCTAAAACCGAAATATCGGAGATCGAGCAGGGCGCTTTACGATCTAGAAATTAGGAAAAACTTGATTTAAATATTTTTTTCACTTCCTTGTGCGAATCTCCAAATTCAGATCATTCAACATGGGATTCATTCTGGAGGAAACCGAAATGACGTACATCCAACTGATCAAAAATATGCGGACCAAGAACTGTTAATCGCATGGTACCACATCAAATATTAAACCCAAATTTGAATTGGGACACACTATTCAAGATGATGAGGACATTCCTGCATTTAGAGGTGGTCTTTATGCCTGTTGAACATTTCGTAGTTTGTGGATTGTGTTTCATCACTCCAAAGAGTTTTTACTGAAAATTTAGGCTCTACACGTTTTCTTAAACCATATGCGGAATTCTGTGCAGTCACCAACATGCAGAGCTTGTGGCACTACTAATTTATATGGATAAAATGTGTTTTTTAACTTTATTTATCAGACGATCTCGTAAAAGTAAAGAAGGAAAGCTGAAGGCGATCAAAGTAACATTCAAATTATTATTGTGCAGTTTTTAACTTATACTATAATATAATTCATTAAAAAACTTCTTCTAACTAAATGTTAAAGTATAAAGTATTGGCGGATTAAAATCTAATTTATTTATTTTCATTTGTCCACGGCTAACTGCGTTAAAATTAGTATAAAACAAGGAAATGGTTATAACTTGAATTTTTTGAAAATAATTATATAAAACGTTGAAAAATGATCTATATTACTCAATGTTGATTTCTTGAATTTATTCTTGTAAAATACACCTTGCCAAAATTAATCCACTATACTTTATTATTAGGTAAAGCGTTTTCGGCTAACAAGCTAACGTCATTCTCAGTACCAAATGCAAAAGTAAGAAAATAGTATGACGTCAAATTAATGAAAAGAATGTAAAAATCTAAACAAGGAATCTTGATTAAAAATGGAAAGCTTTCATACCACCAACACAAAAATTAGAGTTGAAATAAAAAATTTAGAAATGAAATTGTGAGAATATTTTAGAATGCTCCAATTTTGGTCATTTAAAATTTAGTTTACCTACATCTAACATTTCTAAAATAGTTTGATTTTGATGAATTGTTACAAAAATGTAAAGTTCTCCAACGGTACAAAATATGTTTAAATGATGATAAATGAGCCCTTAACGAAAAATTTGAAGTTACATTGTCTGTATTTTTTATACTGACTAAATTATTCTAGATGTTCATTTTTGTAACAAATCATCCAAATTCAACTATTTAGAAATTTTAGAGATATACATAATTTTAAATAACAAAAATTGGACATTCCTAAATATGATTCTTGCAATTTCAATTGTCTCATTCCAAATTTCTTATTTTAACGCTAATTTTTATTTTGCTGGTTAGAAACTTACTTTCCATTTTAGTCAAGATTGCTTGTTTGGATCCATTAGATACTTTTTATTAATTTGACGTCATAGTCATAGTTCTCACGATGGCTTATTAGCCAAAAGCGCTAAAATCAGAAATGAAATAGTCTCGCAAAATTGCAAACTGTTGCAATGTAACCCTTGCTATACATTGAAACTCACCCTGTATATCCCCAATAAATAATTTAATACGTATAATATAAAACTAATGATACTTTGAAACCAAACCAGCAAATGATTGCAAAAAAACGAGGTGCTTCGGGTTAATTGACTCAAATTTATTATTCTGTCGATTCCTGTTTAAGCTTATTAAGGCCCAGTAACGATTTGCATCGTCAATTATTGAGTTTTATAACAATTTATGTTGAACTAGATCAGTGACACTAAAGGGGAATGGGAATTACGAATGCCACTACAAGGTCGTCCCGATTTTATTTTCGAACGTCTCCTCTAAAGTTCTTCTACTTGCTTTAACTAGTCTGCCAACGTTCAAGCCGACCACTTAATATACATATTTCCCTAATGGAACTGGCATTTCCTTATACATATTGCTGCCGCTTGTGTAAGACAAAAACCTGTGTGCCCATATATTCAAATCGAGTCTTAGACGACTATGTAGGCTAGTATTTATCATTATATAAGAATACCGTATACTTAGATATCTGTATTATGCAGCTAGCCCACTTCAGTTGGGAATTCAACAGTTTCTGATAAATAATTGCATTGTATTTACGAAAAACTAGGCTTTTAGCTAAACTGAGATAAGCTATATAGTAAGCATTTAAAAATTTAAGTGTTTCGTTCGTTCTACGGTAAATAAAAAGGTAAGCGATATATATAGGATGGCAATTTCGTTTCACCTATTATGCAAGCATTAACTTAGTGACATACGAATACTTTTCCAAAATTGTATCAGAATGAACCATCTTTTAATATTAAATAATTTTGAAACAGCTACCCAAGGAAAGAGTACCTACTAAACATTTGAAGGTTTTTTGGAGCAACCTATTATAATTTTTGTATCAAATATTTTTTTTTAAAACATAAAGTCAATGAATAAGAGTGGGAAAACTCAATCTAGATTGAATGCTGAAAACCGCATTTTCAAATGTTTTGTTGTTCGAAAATATTAGTTAAAGGTTAAAAAAATTTGCTTTACGAGAAATAATTTTTGTTTTCTTTCTATTAATTTTATTGTAATTTAAAGTAGTCAGGTTATTAATTAATTGTAGGAAGATAGGATATAATTATATATAAATTATAGGGATGCAATCCTGTGTATTTATGATCAAATTAAATGAAATTAAATATCTAGGAGTTGCATTTAAAAAGTCAAGACTAAAAGACCTGTAGCTGAACTAACAACACAAAGTAAAATTACACTAAACCTGCCTCAACACAATTTTAATAATGTCCCAATATTTTAAAGGTTCAAGTTGTCTACCATCATTTTCTATACATAAATAAGCTCTACCTCTCTTGAACAGCTAGGGATGTCCTGCATATTATAATGAAGTACTAATTGCACTTTTCATACCATGTATTATATCGTCTACATTTGTCAGTTGTATTATAAAAATCAATAAAACGTAAGTCAGGTTATCTGTCTGCGCACGAAAATAGGCGTTTGTGTTTTCTTGTGAAAGCGCGATTTGTACATCTTTGATATTATAACGTCGATGAATCCCACAAATGGGCAAGATATAAGCCATTCTCGAAAACACTCTGTAACTATAACTTTGGCGAATTTGAAAACTTTCTCTATGAACTATTGCTGCAGCATTTGAATTTTGCTGCTATTAAAAATAGATAACTATCATATAAAATGTAATAGCATCTTCGGTCCCAAAAGCGTTTTGTTTCGCAAAGTACCCTGTTTCTGACCTACAGTTTTTAAAGTAATTAGAACCTAAGAAACGGTAATTGAAACAGGAGTAGACGATACCAAAAAATAAAGTTACAAATGTAGTTATTTCAGTACCATGTGTAGAAGTAAAAAAAATAGCTGCAGAAAATTTTGGTACGCATCTTGACCTTTTCAGAAACTTTTAACCATTATTTACTTAATGTTAAGTCTACTAGGTTTTGGCTCTGTGTTCATTTCAGTATGAATCCTAATAGTTTTGATTTCATTATTTCATTATTTTAACAATAAGAAATATATCAGTTTATTTAAAGCCGACTTTAATTTACAAAAGACTTTATTTTATAACCAATACCTTTTTCTATTCAATCTATAACATTTTCGAACACCAAAAACATGGTGTTATCACCATTTAATCCATACCTAGCTCTTATTTTAAATAGGTAAAAGGCCTGACATTAAAAAACCCATATTTAGGTAGAATTAAAAAAAAAAACGTTTCCTTGCGCTGTGCACGCAGGCTTTTAATATTGCAGTTTATAGAGGGATAAAATTTTCCGAAAATGATCGTTTAAGCTAAACCCAAGACATTAATAACAATTTATAATTAAAAAGAATATGTCGTATAAAAATGATAGAGATTAGTTTAAAGAATATCTTGGAATATCAATAATCGTGTACCTTTATTAAGGTAAAAATGACATAAACATAATATATTTTGTGATTTGGAACGGTTATTTTTGAAAGTTAAAAAGACTTTTCGGCTCTAGTATACTTGTATATGAGATAAATATGACCAAAGCCTAGAGTCGATTTACTCGAAAACGGTGAATTCTATCGAAGTCTGACATGAGCCTTTGTGCACAAAAGCTATAAAGTTTCAAATGTTTCTCAAAAAGTTATGATAGTTTTTATCCGCGGTACCTCAATTTCAACCATCTTATTTATCACGTATACGGAATTACTAAATAACAAATGTTTCCCAGTGGTAACGGAGTTTATATGTATGCACATGCACATTATAGCCGAGGTGTCAGCATAATGCTGTTTTCCAACCTAACCTAGGTAAATGTATTTAGCAGAGTGATAGTCTAATAACTAAATTAAGTAATACTAACTTACAGCTCTTGAGTTGAAATAATAAGAATGTCAAAGAAAAGAGGGACAGGATACGTTCGGTTATTTACAGACACTAGAAGAGATAATAGGCAGAAAGTTCAAACGTTTTTTGAAATCTGTCCTGGAAAATTATTATAGAGGATGGGGGCCTGATAAGCAAATGACCGTCTTATGATGCCGTTTACGCAGCAATCCGAGGGCAGCAGTAGCATAGTGTGAAGGAAATTAAGCTTGTCAAGAATATAAACAGGAGATTTACCCATGATCATTTTTTAAGCCACGCAGAGTAAGTGATAAGAACGTAAATGATTTTTGCTGAAACTCCCTACTCATATTTTCTAGTCCCAATTGCAAACCTAAAACAAGGGTTTTGTAATCGATTTGCATCCCTACACGACATCACGGTATGATAATCTGGACATAAGTGAATAATACAAAAATAATTTAAGGTTACTGGGCATTATTTTTCTATGAGGAAATAGATTTTTCAAAACAGGGGAAGAAGATTTGCAAAGGGCATTTACATGGGTAGAAAATCTAAAGTCCTTCTCGCTATACAGTCCCAAGTTTTTCCACACGACAGCAAGGGTTATCTTGGAACCAGCAATTCTAATGTCGATTGCAGGTTTTACAACATCAAGAACCTTACCACGTCCAAGTAGCATAACTGCCGACTTATTTGCATTCAGATTTGATTAATCTGCCTGGCAGATGTTATAAAGCTTATCTAGATAGGTATTTATTGCATCGCAAGCCTCAGTACTTCGCTTTCCATAAAACTWTGCCAAATTTGTGTATCGCCCGCATAATGATGCATTTTACAATAAGTTATAGCTTCCCAAACGTCTAAAATATATATATTGAAAATAATAACGGTCTCAAACTGATCCCTGCGGTATACCCTGCTCCAATTCCAGATGTTTCGACCAAACATTGTTTATCACAACTGAATACGGTTACCCAAGAAACTGCATACTAAGCAGACATAATCAGAGTCAACACCGAAATATCAGAGTATTTTATGATATTAGGGTATCAAACATTATCGCCTATTGAATCACAGATTTCCTTTTCTATGTGGAGAAGTGTAGACATGTGTTACTCTTTAAATCCTGACTGATGTGGAGATATAATATAATACATAATTGTCTTTAACAAATTGTTTCAACTGATATAAATAAAATTCATTCCAAGACATTTGATGTAGTGGGCAGCACACTCACCGGCCGAAGCTGAGAAAACTCCGTGGGATTGGTCGCCTTAGCTAATGTCATTTCACGAGCTTGTTTCCACACTGCAGGAAATTGAGATGAAATACATGTCCTGATAATAAATTTTATTTCATTTAACAAACTACAAAATATTAAAATCCGTTTTTATTATACTAGTTTATAGGTAACTATTATAATAATGATAGATAATATACAGATGTCTATAAAACGACTGTATTGTAATATAGGTTCATGAATTTTTTGCAGGATTACAGTGATTAGTAAGGGGTTTAAATATATCTACACGATGTCATAAATGTCCAAGTAAATGAAATTATAATGACTTCGTTGCTGTTGGATTCTAGGTGGTGTTTCTTACAGCATAGTTTAATTGATTTTAATAGTTTTCTTTAATAAAAACATGCGTTTTTAGTTTGATAAATATAACGCATAAACATAAGTTTATTCCATAGTTTGAGCATCTCCCCATCATGGCCGTACCCAGCTTTTGGTCTAAGTCTATAAGTGTATAATTCAATATAAACAGGAACGTGCATTTATCAAATTAGGTACTTAAATATTTAATGAAGTATTTATTTCAAAAGCAATCTTCGTCACTTTTATGCAAGGCGACATCTTCTGTGAAAGAAAGATCCAAATTACTTATATGTTTTCTATATACACTGAACATACAAAGGCCGTTTATTCCTAATTCAATTGTTGTCGATCTCATACAGGTGATATCTAACGCATTCATTTGCAGCGCTCTTCAGTCTAACAAAATATAGTTGGTACATTTTATTTGGAAGAAAAAAGAACCTTATTCACACATTATGTATATATGATAGTAATATCAAAGGAAGTACTAAAGGAAGCAAAATTTCGCCTCAAAAGCGTCTATTAATAGGACCAGGATTTCTGATTCAGAATTCAAAGAAACCGTTCGACGACTTATTAGAGAATATCATTTGCATGGGTCAAATATGAGTTCTGAACGAAAATTGTGAAATATACTTGCCTATATATTTTACTTCATTTACAGTTTCTCCCTCAACCTTCGGTACGCCCATGCTTCCTATGCTCCTATCCGTAATTCCTGTAGAAGTGTAATTGTAATTCTAAGTAGCCGGCTGAGCATGCTCCTCTCGAAAGAAAAACTTTTACAACATGTGTACCACCTCGTGGAACCATAAATTCTTCAAAGCAGTAGCTCATTTAATTGCCCTACCAGGAGAAACAATCTGCTCAAGATCACAAAAATGTAGCGTCGTGACCATTATCTCGGATAAATAATAAGTAGCCGCGTAATTATTGCCGGTAATAAAACGATACTAATTTCTTCATCTCACAAAACTGTTCGATACTTGCATTGAAGGCAAAATTAATTACCGGACGGCTCGCAAATATGGACGCCGCCGCTGTAAAACTGGTAATTAGCGTATAGCGTTTAAAATTACGAATATTAAGCAGCAGTGAAAGTTGTGGGCGACAGCTATACTGATTGGTAAAAAGATGACCGATTTTCGTGCTGCTATTGGCCAAGTTCTATTACGCCTACGGACATTAACAAATAAAAGGCAAACCCCTTGCATTAAACACTAATACGAGTAGTAGGTGTGCTACGATGTGTAGCTATTCCTTGATTCGGACTGTTGTATTTCATGACAGCGTCCTATCATGAAAGTTACAGTAGATGACTTAAGTATACGTACTTTTAAAATATAATATCACCTATTTTTTTTGTGGCACCTAAGTTTGTAAAAGTAATAATAATAATAATAATAATAATAATTATTATTAATATAATATAATTAATTAATTAATATAATTTCAAGATAATACAACAATTAAATAAAAACCTAATTATCAATCTTGCTTTCTAATACTTGCACAATACATGTTTAAAGTTATCTGTAGATGCTTACATCTACAAAAGAACCATCATTTGGCAAAACATTACACAGCCCTAATATTCTGAAGAAAGGAGAGTTTTGACCGTACAATGTTCGTTATTAAGGTACACTAAACAATTTACTTCTAGTACATTACATAAAGGGACATTTAATAGAGGTAAAGGTATTTACTTTTAGCATAAAATATATTGAATCAGTAGTAAACAATTTTAATTTTTTTAATACGATGGCTAAATAGTCGTATCACATTTACATAATAAACTCACATAACTATTAAATAACAATATAAAAACGAACATACTAAGGAAACCAAACACTGTCTTTGTGCTTTCAGCAAGATGTAGTCAATATGATCCTCAAAAACTGAATACTTATTTACGATAACGAAAACATATAACATATTCCACTTGATTCTCTAAAATATGGCGGCGGATTGTAATTTACTTTTCTAGAAAATAATCTACACTTATAATATTAATGTTAAGCTTTAAACAATTTTATTCATATCATATGTAAAGTCTATTCCGACAAGATTGTTACGGTCCAAATTTTCGGGAATAAATAAAAGCCTTTTAATACTGAAAATATTTATTTAATCAATTGGTGAGCATATGCCATCTGTGTGCCTAAGTATCCATGTTAATCTTCTGAATGAGAGATTTCTTTGTTCCGCGATGTTTTCTGTAGGTAGCTTAGTTTTTGTTTCTAAAGGAAGTACGTTTTATCGAGAGATAGGCAGATTGTTTCTGGAAGGTGAATAGCGTTGACGAGGTGTAGAGTGAAATTTTCTGGGAAATATCTTCACAACCCAACAGGGGATAAAACTACCCCCAGCATTGTTTAGATAGTCGATAGGGTTTGCTGGCGCAATATTTTCGACTGTTCTACCTAGTACTTAGGGATCTGACTTCACCCATTCCAGACTACGTACTGAAACAAAGATTGTTCACTTTTACTTTCAACCCTTGCTGCAAACTGCAAGGTAAGAATATCGTTTGTTTCATAACATCATCTTACATAAATTAGTGTAGGGTTTTACTCACGGGGTTAATTTGTCGATTTATCCATTCTTGCGGGCTAGATCATTTGTTCTGATCTTGGAAACCACCCCAGGACGTGATCGACGTACAACCACCACTGGTAGAGACGAGTGCTAGGCTTCTGCCCGACAGGGTAGCTCCAAGCAGCCGATCCACGAAGGCATTACGTAGGCATCGTACTATCTACGATATATCTTTTACCAGGTCAGATTTATCCATACTTTTCTTTTGGGATATCCTGCCAGAGTTGTTACCTGATTCGAGGTACAGCATCGTCGGGAATATTCGACGTTCTGCTAAATAAAAGAGGGTGTACAAACTGATTAATTTGTGGGCCTCATCAAGGCAGTAATTTGGTTTACTTACCTGTAAAATTGGATTACTTACCTGTAAACGGTCATAGAGCAAAAGAACCGTATTATTAAACTGTAAATATTGCATCTCTATATAATTAAGGGTAGAAATAGATTGTTTTTCCGTGAATTATATAGTATAGTTTTGGCTCACTTGTATATCTGATCACGCTACGCCACTCGTGAACCTTGTTGCGTAATTTTTGAGATCTTGAATCGCTTGCGGTACTACTACTGGCCAGGTGTGGTAACGGAGCGTCGCGTTAGCATCATGTTTGCTTTATTTGGTTGTTTTCGTTACTAAAATCGAGCGCTGCGTGTCGGAAAATTTATATATATTGTATATAGCTTAACAGTTTATTTTGTTCAGCAAATAAAGGACACTGTACATAAGTGAAATCATTGGGGTTTGAATTTATTAATATTCCTGTATCGTGTGTGGTGAGATAACAAATTGGGGCAACATAGTGGCTAGTAGTCTTTTATATATAGTTACTTTTTTTTTCCATCTTAATATCTAATTTTCTTGATTATTATCCCTGTTCTTGGTAGTGGGACAGGCCTCTTTTGTAGTTCGGGATTAAAAATACTACCTGGCGCCCAAATCAAATAGACATTAATATTTATGGTAATAACGTGATTGAGTGGAAACCCCGACCTTCTCCACTGAGTAGCCGTGAGCAACCCGAGCATTTGTTTTTGCTCTACGTAGAATTAAATACGTAATAATCTAATCAACTTTTTTAAACATCTTGAATCATTTAATAGAAGTATATTGTAATCATAAATATCCGTCCTGATACCATTTATCCGTTTGAACCAACTAAAATGTGTACCCCCTAAAATGTTCGATTTAGTCCAAGATAGCAAAAAATGCTGAAACAGGTCAATTTTAACTTAAAAGGGGATCAAATATTATCTTGATTTCATAGTTACTTTAGCATGACTACAGCGTACTCTTCAAATAGCAAGAAGGGTCGAGTGAATCATTTTGAAGCTGATTTTATTGGCTGTGCAACCACTTTTTTCAAATTTGATTTTTTTTGAGAACCTTGAAATTTACATAAGTGATATTAATTGGGATAACAGGCACATATACATCTATGCATTGAAAAATAATTGACAGCTTTGACTAGGATAAGAACCCTGGACCCAATAAATATCACTTATGTAAATTTAAAATACATTCAGGCAATCTTTGATCCTTATAATCATGAAATTCTTTAAGGCTCATTGAAATTCCGAAAAACTCGTTCAGAACAAATTCTTTTGTGATATGAATGGACAAAGAAAATTTTGGCAAATGTAGTAAAAAAATCATCTTTTACAGTTTACTTTTATAATTCAGTAATCTGTTGCCGTTCAACAACTGAATTAAAAATAAAAATCTAAAATTTAAAAAATGGTTTGTAGTACAGAACAAGGAAAAGAATTAGTAAAATTCTGTTGTGGAAATAAAAAAAATAACCATGTGCCTTTGTGACTGCTGTACTCTTTAACCAAAAGCAGGTGAAATAGCAAGTTAGTCTTGAGTACCTGACTAGTTTATTTGAAAATTTGCGGAAAAAATTGCTAAAAACCTGGCGTCTCAAAAAATAGTGATCTTAGAATTTCATCCATACAAGATAACAATTTTCCAAGAATAAAACGACGATGATGACCAGGATCGACATTTGCAGTTCTCACTTTTTGAATAATGACCCAGGTTTACAAGATTTGTTCCTCTGACGAAAGGGCGTTTATGTTGAACGGGGAAGTGAATGCACATAACTGTTAATGGAATAATACCAACTTGCACATTTTTAGTAAAAGTCACACCCAAATGTCTTTGAAATTGATAAATTTGTCGGGCATTCTGGACCACTATTTTTAGAGGCAACTAGTGACACTTATTTAAAGTTGCTAGAGACCGTAATAACCCCTTAAACGTTCTAAGCACTGGAAGWAGAAGTACCTCCATTTATAAGAAATATAACKTTTATCAATGTACGAATACGCGGTAGKCCCGAGAAGTTCCTTCGAATGGCCTGCCAGGTCGCCCAATTAAACCCCCTTGGATTTATTTTTGTGGAGTCACTTAAAATCCAAGGTTTGTGCCACACCATCTGAATCTCTTTAAGTGATTCGATAAATAATTGATGCAGTGCTGTTTGGTCACGCCGGAAATGTTGCAAAACGTTTAGATAACCTTATGAAGATCGAGTGTAGTATGGTATTGAAGCTGGAGGTGTACAATTTGTGCTGTACTAGTCGTTAAATTGAATTGTGTTTTCATAGACAATCACTTTTGTTTCTTCTCACAATAATCTAGGCAGTGTTCTCAAATAAGCATCCTCCAAATTTGAAGCAAATTGTGGATGGGTTGTATTTTCGATACATCTGTATCTTTTATTACGTGACACTTGAAAAACTGTATAACTCGTTTCTTTAATGCAATCTTGTATTTTGCAATTGTTCGGCATGATTATTATTATGTTTTCTATGTGTCCCAAGTCCGTACCGAGGTATAGATATCTACTATTGTTCTTACGGCCCTGTGTATACAGATTTCTGTTTTACCTACCCCTAAAGCATATTGGACATAATACGTAGCATGAACAAGATGCACCTCAAAAAGACATGAAAGACGAGTCCACGTAAAACTCTAAAGAATGTAGCGTGTATAATCTGCCAAAATTTAATGTACCGATTCTTGTACAGCTTGCAAAAAGCATTGCGCGTGGTGCTGTCAAGTTAACGTATGCAGGTACATGCCAACATAGAAAATTATATAAGTCACTGTCTTTATGAAGTATTTTCCAATGAGGCGCCTGAATGGCTTTGACGCTTTGCTACCATCTCATTGTTAAGGTCACTTCTTGATAGGTATCGACAACGGTTGCGGTTTATATAGTTTCCATCAGAGCGCTGTAGAGTAAGGTATTATTAGCATCCGCCATTTCGGATACTGTAATGTATAGTAGATGTAGTTAGATATATTATAACGTTTTTACTACCGCAAACCAGCTGAAGAGAATACTTTTCTCTACAGCGTTTTAGTTTTCATATAGAGTCTGATAGTTCTATATCTTTATTGCCGGATTTGACAGATATTATAGCGATTATCGGTAAGCGAAGTTGATATCTGGCAATACTTGCTACCTAATCTCTGGGTCGCACCAGAGGAAAAAGTATAACTCAAACTTGAGGGTATAGAGTTGGTCGCATCTTATATGCAGTGACTTTACTCAGTGTTTTACTCTTAAGACAAGCAAAAAAGACACACAGCAAGTAACAATTTAAAGTGTTATCAAATGGCACCGGCTGACATTGGAACACTAGCAAGTATCTAGGGTATCTAGCTAGCAAACATTAGGAACATTCACCGATGCCTCTGGATGCATATGCTTTGAATTAAATTCTGTGATTTCCCGTGGAAGCTGATTCCTTCACTCCTGTTTTTACATTTATAAGCTGTACAGTGTTGTGTATGCGCGTGAAGCCTCTCTCACCTGGGGACAAAGAGTTCCGCGTACCCACAAGAGAGCAAGCACATATGCGGCAAGTACTCAATAAACTAAGTTGTTACTAGAAGTTATACATGGTATCAGTATCCCGAAACCCATAATACAGATAACCATGTTTCACCATTGCTTTTGTTTGGGGAAAACCTTTTAACTTTTACTTGGTTACGTATCCCTACCTTTTCTCATCTAAGGTTTTACTGATCGATGATATCGCCAGCCAGATTTTCACTTTCATTTAACCGTTATCTTTAATGTTTAGGTACAATTAGTACTATGCTTTGTTGTCTTTATTATTATTATTATTGACAGCCTTAAAGAAAGCTATAGTTGTCTCCGCTTGATACAGTTGGTTGTGGTGCAGGCAGCACATATTTTATTGCGCATGCTAGCCAACGAAAATAGCAGCGAAAGAAATTGTTTACTATTTTTGACAAACCTTTGGTAAATATCTGAAATAAAAAATATATGCAAACGATAGTTTTAAATTAGCTGTTGCCATCGCAACACCGGGTGGTAGAGTATTCCGATTTGACTGGCTAATTTTGCGCATTGTCACTTTCCACATCTGCATTCATCGTGCATCTCTTAGAGTGTTTATTATGTGCGTTTTGTGTTCAATGGTACACTTGCGCGCTTTGCATAAACAGATTAATCAATTTGCATTTCATCAAGTGTTGGCGTGTTAAACCAATAACGGCTGCATTCGCGCAGTAATCCAAATAAATACCCTTGCAGTGGCTCAATAATAATAAATGGCAGACGCCAATTTGCATTCAATTCTGTGTAAACAAACACCGAATTGGAGGCAAGGCGAATGGGAAAAAAATGACGATTTATCGGTTAAGAGAGAGCCGTGCTTTTTAAGCGAATTCAATTAAAATGCTAATGGAACGTTATTTATGTCTTAATTGCAGTAATTCACTACCTTCATGAACACAGAAACCATTCACATACATTGTATATCATTTGCTTACTATACTCAGAGCATGGACTTTACTCCACGACAAAAAAAATATGAACACTTAGACTTTACAAAAAGGCGTCCAAACCTTAAGTCAAAAAAAATATATGGCCTAAGGTTTAAGTCTTAAAATGTTATAAGTATCACAAAACAGCTTAAAACACTAAATACAGTTCTTTGACTTTTGTTTTAAAATCATTATGGTTTGAAAGCTATGTTTCMCAAATCCTACTACAATRAGAAGTTATTAATTGAAATCGCACAATTTTTTATATGTCCTGGTTAGTTCAGGGTGAAGAATGTACAAGGCTCATGGAAAAGATTCCAGAAACTGCTTATTTCGATAGGTGGTTTCAAAGAATTAACATGAACATGTACACAGGGTGTCTCATTACGGCATATTTCTCCAATAAGAAATAATTAACGTACAAAATTTATCAGAATTTTGCAATAAATAATTTAGAATATAAACAATTGTTATTATGGTTTTTAAAATTCGTCGAGTTCGGAGAGCCTTAGACTACAAAATAAAAATAATCCCCCTACATGTACGGGGGTAGTTCAATACATATTTTAATGGCCCGCCTTCTATATTATTGCATAGTTCGATTCCTCCTTAAATTTTAATCGGACATCGTAGGGCATACGTGGGATCTAAAATGAACGTTTGTAGGATTATTTCATTTTTCCCCAAAATTTTACCATCTGGAAAATTATTGTTACTGTTATAGATACTGATCGTGAGTACAAGTAGTGCGCTCTGGTGGCCATATTTTTCCCCAGAGTAAAGAGAGGATTGTTACCTTTACAGTGTTACAATAATTTTTTGAAATATTTCCAAATAACATTTTCAACTTTGCCCGTATTGTTAGAGTTGTCTTCTTTGCATTTTCCATCGTTTAATCACGTCGGCATTTCCAGTGGAATACCTTCGCAACGTAAATATTTCTAATGTTTCGATTTAGTATTCTGAACTTCCCCCGTATTGCCAGAATTCTCTTCAAAGTATTTTTCCTTTCGCACCTGCATTTCCAGTGGAATATGCTTCTTGTGGACCACTTTTTACCGCGCCGTCGACAAAAACCGCGAGAGATTAATGCAAATCATTGTGGTTTCCACGAGCCGTTAGATTCGTATTTGGTAGCATTTGAAACAGGTGTGTTGTGAAAATTCGCTGATTGGTTTATGAACATATTGTGCAACGTTCATCCAAAAGTTTTGGGATTATCCGACCAACGAATTCTATTTGGACGCTAGAAGCTATTGGTTGTTTCGTTTGAGCTTTGTCCAAGCCGCTTTTGCGGGATTTAAATCACAACGCCACACGTTTCGCTCGATATTGCTCCTTGTAAGAACCCTCTTCAGAGATGAGTGTTATAATCGATTCTTTTTGGCTTTGTTGTAAGACGAATTTGTAACTATAGGGTTCTTTTCACGTTCTTGATTGTGATCGATTGTTCGAACTGCTTTTGTGAACGATTGCTTCCCTTGACTGGTTCCTGGATTCTTTGGAGGCCGCTGATCATACCACGTTTTCCCGAACATTCAATCGAACACGCCAGGGATTCCGGAGGTCATCTTACCAGAACCGAACCAGCTCAGTCCCGAATCGAGGGATTTTCAACGTCTCCTAGGATTCAACCCACTGCTTGCGTAACAGATAAGTCAACACTAGTTTCTAGTTCAAATTGACGGTTTTATGCGGTTTTGCCGAGATTTTATAGCTTACCTAATCTTTCCAACATGTAGATCATAAATTAACTTACTCCAGGTCAACGTCATTCAATCATTGTTTATTAAGATTTCGTTTGATAAAGTACAGTAATTGCAATTTTAATTAATATTACATATTGTTTAAGTGTAAAATACATATACAATTTAATATTATATAACATTTAAATCAGACTTGACTTAATTCTCCAGTTATACATCTCGCTTGTTCGCTTGTTTTTTTTTATTTATGAAAGAACAATTTGTAAAGGGAAGAACTTGTAAACGTACGTGTGCACACTAACGGTATTCCATCACTATCCCTGAAACAAAAGAAAAGGTACATTTATAAAAAATTGTATTCATATTATCGCGAACGTATACTTACCTTATTAATCCAATAAGTTTTAATCTTTTAAGGATACTTACCTTGTTATTTATAGCGTATATTTGATTTAATAATCCTTTTGCATTTTAATATATTAAATTCATTTCTAATTTTGTATTCGCACTTCTGACAATAAATCTTGTGTTGCTTTTGGGTGAAACCGTACGTTTTTTTCTATACTCGTCTCTTACAGTTGCGGTTGAATCACTTAGGGTGGTGTTTTGGGAATTTTAGTGATGTTTGTTGGTAAATTAGCGACACTGAGGCAGTTCAGCTCTTCTAGTGATTGAATTTCCGCTCAACTTTCTTGGTTTTGTTATTTATAAATATTCTGGAGGTAAATAAACCAAGTGGCGCTCACATTTCTAACGGAATAATTTGGTTAATTTCTTGATAACCCCGACCCGTCTCCACAGAGCTAGAGAGGCACTCAATTACCTCCAAATATTCGCGCGGAATCTTTAACCTGGGATCAATTGCGAGAGCTTTTGTTTAATATTGTTTCGTGAACGTCACGTTAAAACAGTCGGGCTGTTTTACGTGACAACGCCACTGACAGCATCTACGAATGACAGCTGTCACCTTAAAAATAACCTTGCCGGCCTCGGCTGCCCATGTCTACAGAGGCTGCGGGTCCGAGTCCCACCTAGGGCATGGGTGTTGGTTTGTGACCCTTGATGTATCTATAATATAATTTATTAATAAAAAATAATATAATAATGAGCTGGCTGATTGCCAAAAACAGGCAGAGCCAATAATAATTTAAACAGTAACCTTGCCGGCCTCCGTGGTCCAGTGCGGGGGCGCGGCCAAACGCGGCTGCCCATGTCAGCAGAGGCTGCGGGTTCGAATCCCGTCTAGGACATGGGTGTTTGTATATTTCCTATATATGTAAAGTTATACAATTTCTGAGTAAACAATTACAAAACTAATGTGCTGGTTAAATGCCAAACTGGCAGTGTCAATCCAGTTTACCTCAATTACTATGTCGTACGGCGGTAAAAATAGTTTTAGCTAGTCACTTATATTTGTAGACATGTTATTCAGAATGAAGATGTACAAATTTGTTGGACATTTTGAGCACATCCAGTTCCTTCGTAAAACCCAGGCCAAAAATATTTCAAAAACAAAAAAAAAATTTGAAAGAAATATAGCTCCCGTAGCATACGAAGGGGTAAACCATTCATGCAATATCAAACAACTGTTGACAAAAGATTATACTGTGGAACAAAGAATATTATATTTAGAAATTATAAATGGTAATCAAGACACAGAGGTTTTCTGAAACCGTCAAAAATGAGAAATTAAAGATAGCGTGAAAACAAATGATTGAGTAATGTGCGCGCCAGAAAAGAAGGCAGACGTGTACGGAGGAAAATTGTTACGAGACATTTAAATCATTGGAGTGCCTGACATTATTCACGGTCGCAGTTTCGGGCTAGCTAGTCTGTTTTCACCACAGGATTTGACGATTGAATACTGACTGCGAAAACAGTTTCCTTTGTGTGTTAGTTCCTTATACCCGAAACCCCCAAAATCCCATCGAAATTGGACCACCCTCTGATTTTATTGTCTTAAAAGAAAAAATCCAAATGGGGAGGACCGGCGATCTTATTGGGCACTTTGCAGATTATCGGGACCGATCCACCTGCTAATTGAGGTGTGACACCACCACCTTGAGTCAAAAAAAATAAAACGCGGACAAATTAAGGTTTATTAGCAAATAAAACAATGGCTTTAATTGCAGGCATCTCTCTATCCATTAAAATAACCGCCAAAAATGTCCAATTCTTTTTTCTTACCCAGATCTTTATTGATCAATGGAGTTGCTAGCCTATGGTACGGGGATGATGGGCAATTCATTGGCGTCGTGATATACATTGTGTCCGTTAACAAGCCCATAGCCTTTTGTAGTTTATTAAGTACCCACTGACATAATCGTCGTCAGCTTGCTATAAGTCACCAACAAACAATTCTCGATGAAGCTGCAATGTAATGATAGTTTTTAGTAAGAACGATTCAAACTGTCCAAAATGGAAATACCGCTTTGACATGCCTTTCGATATCTGTTTAAAATGTAACTCTATTCAGTTTATATACCATTTTTCTTCTGTTAACAAAACGTAAGAAGCGTATGCTTGTATCTCTTTCGAAGTCGGACTTGTATTCCGGAAATGTCGTTTCTTCTAAATAGTATCTAATGTTTAAGTAATGGTACCGTATAGCCCTGCGTGTTGGTTGTGGAATGGCTTTAAAATAAATCGAGAGAACCAAAAATATAATTAATATGCGGTGCAATATTTTTAGAAAAAAATCGATATACTGCATGAGTAAATTGATTTATGTTAAATTGAGGTGGAAAGAATTTATGTTTAGGCTTGTCACAAATGTAATATCAAAACCAGAATCCTAACCTAGAAAGATGTGTAGGCTTCCTATTTAAAACGGTAGAAAACGCAGCTTCCGTAATAAATTAGGGCTAACGTCTAATGCGTTCGAGACATTAAGATACGAAATTACACGCATTTGCTTCGATAATCTGAGGAAATTGTCATCGTCGCGTGATACGACACATCACGTAACGAGGAACCCACGTTTAGGTGCGAGTTTAACCGCTCTTTCTCTAATTACATTCGGCATTCTGAGTGTATGCTATCTAAGGTAGAAATAATTAAGATGTTCTTCATTTGGTTGACTAAGCTATTTTCAGATAAGACTCCCACTATTCGAATGATTTAAGACAAAATGTTTCTGCTCGAATGTGGTGCGGTTTAATTAACAATTTATAGGCAGCCTTAAGTCTTTTCTCCACTTAACGGGCTTGGAAAGGCATACCTAACTTGCGTAATATCAGGACAACACAAGCATCATCGAACAATATTTATTAAGCAGTATTTAATAGCAAGGTAATCACCTCATACATTCGACTTACACAGGGTGTCCCGCATTATGTGGGCAACCTCCCGGAATCTGAAAACTGGTATAAAAATAACATTATTTTACAGTATAATTTATTTCAAATAACGCCTGCCTACTGAGATATTCACTCTTAAACATAGTGGAAGCAAAACAGTTTTACAAAAAATATCTCTTAGATCTGTTTATATAATTTCATCAAATTATGTTTATTATTATTTGAAGTGGAAGTGGAAGTTAAAATGATGCGCACATTTTTTAAAAAATATTTGGGAAGGGAGGCGGGAGTGAGCCACATTTCAGCCCTTAACTTTAAAACGGACATTTCTTTCAAAAATATATGTTTTTTAATCTTTGGGCCTTATAAACAAAAAAAGATACTCTTTTTTCATGCGGCCAAAAATTGACCATTTCCGAGGAAATTGCAGTTGAATGTTAAGGTTCACATTTTCACTGCTTAACTAAATCATTTCAGACTGGGCGGTATAAATAATAAAATTGTGTTAGTTGTCACTGTTACATTGAAATTTTGATAATACCTTACATTATTTGTTGCAAAAATTCTGAAATAATAATAATGGAATATTCATATAAATGAGTACGCTGACACGCATTTTTTTATGATTTCCTATAATAGAAACTTCTTACTTTAAAAATCACTTATTGTAACAATTATGAAGATATTAGTTAAGCAGTGAAAATGGGAATCCTAATATTCAACTGCAATTTTCTCGGAGAGGGTCTATTTGGCCACATGAACAAAGAGTACCTTTTTTTGTTTACAAGGTCCTAATATTAAAGAAATACATATTTTGAGATAAACACTTACCCGTTTTAAGGTTAAGGTTTAAAATGTGGGAAGTTGAGTGAGTGAAAAGACAAATTCAACTTTTCGTTGTTGTGGTTACTATAGCGAAAGAGCTGTTTATTTACTTGCGATGTATTACTTGCTACCATGGATTATAGCATATTGTTCACCAATGCATGTTTGCCCTTAACGCAGACATCAAAATTATTTATTTTTGGATATTCTCAGGACTATTTTGATTATTTGATATTTAGGTAAAATATACAGGTGTCGCATTTTTGATCTCGCCCTATTAGCTAAACAAACATCACATTTTATTTTAGTTGCGAATATAATGGTTAGAAATAAGGACCCAATCCAGTTTAACTTCAAAAGAAACATTATTGCGTCAAAGTACGATTGTAAGGAAAATGTAAATCGTATTTTGCAGCAATTTAAATAAAAAAGTTGTATCTACGCTGAGACCACTACATGTTCTTGACGAAATCTTCATTAAGAGTATGTTGGTATACTACTGCTTCAACGAAATTGCTTTAAAATACGATGGAGACCGACGGAATTAATACTTCACAAGTAATGTAGCAAAGCGATGTTCTTGGATATATTTCAAATTTCCAACACCCCTTCTTTCTTGTCTGTGCCACTAGACAACCTTGATCTTCTAGTAGTATGTCTCTGAATAAACTGTACAGTATATTCTAAGTTATCTCTAATTCGTACTTTGGTATGAAGTTCTACTAGAAATTCGTAACATACTAGATTATTCTTACGTGATTATATTGTTTTGGTATTGCCAAGTCATTACATTTACAATTGAAATAGAGATTAAAAATGTTAGCAGGTAATTACGTTGTTGAATAGGTGCTTCTATAAATACTAACTAAAATAACTGACTTGGTTTTACATGAGATTCTTGCGATGGAATCACTGGGTTGCTAGACCTTTATTTTTGTACATATTATTTTTTGATGGGATCTCACTTCTTTTTGTAGATAGTTTTTTCGGCTAATATTTCTTGTTCGTCAGCTACGTATTTTCTTAAAAACTCACTTCCTGTCTCTATTGCTTTAAGTCGATTATATTCAGCGATGAAGAAGTATCTTATAATTTTGGTGATGGGTGAGTGTGTCAGTGACAAAATTAAAGAACTTCGGCTGGCAATAKTTCGTAAACTGTTGGTACACATACATACATATTTTGGGGATATAACTAGTTATAGTATGTCACTAAAAATTCAGGCTTCTAGCTTTATTCACAACGAAAGTGCCTTAAGCGGCTTCGAGAAAAGTATAGTACGGCTGTGCTATCTGACGCGATTTCTACTTTTTGTTTGTCAGCAAACAAAAAATTTCTTTTTTTAATTAGTATACATTTGAATATAATTATAATTTTCCAAATATTTTTGTTTGTACTTGTTAACTACAATTTTGTAGTTAACATGTAGGACATAGGAAGTTTGTATACGTAGCAATCATGCGGTTCAGACTACTACTCGATGTCATACTCTATTTTCCTCAACATCTGTAAAAAATAAAATTTGAAAAATAATACTTTATTATACCGTACATATTAATACCTATTTCAGGCCTTTTTTTGCGAACGGTATGGTAGAGCCGTGATTTCTATGATATATATTTAATATAAAGCTGCGTCTAAATTTTTGCACGCGTCTGCCACTAGTGCTGAAAGCGAATACATGCAACACTGTGAGGTAATGCATTGTAGAATCTGCGAGTTCGCCGACTATTAATAAGAAGGCATTTTAGGTACCTTTTAAAATCTTTAACGAGCCAGAATTCAGTTTAATTATATATTTTTAAACTTTTAGCACGGAGGCATGCGCGTTGAAGTATTTATTCAAATATAATAAAGTTCAGATATTAGTTTTCAAAAAAAAGATTGCATATTTTAGGTACTGGAACGTATTTACTTCAGCAAAAGATTTTTTTTCAAGTTTTATCGGTTTATACTTCTTATAATACAAGCTAAAAGAACATAATAACAGCATGTAGTTTAGCAGTTAGCTGAGGCTAACTAATAAGCTTGGAAAACTACTACCAATACCGATGTAGCGAGCGTACCTAATAATAATGCCTGCAAGATAACAAAATCACTACAGTTTTCAAGCAAGATACGAAACAAACTTTAATTCAGCTGTAGTCAATGTTAAGTGTGTTATTTTTTAATAGGAGATATGCAGATATAGAAATCAATCTATGTATGCAGGTGTAAAAAGTGTTAGCTGTTGGATTTACCCTTTGGACAAACTTAAAAGTAGGTTATAAATATGTGACGTCGCTGCTAAAAAAATGCCTTTGTAAGAATAGTATGACCTTTAGTATTAAGTTTAGCTAGACTTCAACCTTCAACCTAATGAAAAACGATAACTTCTTGCCTACCTTTTTGTTGGCAAATCGGAGCTGATTCGTGCCTGAGAAAAAGTTATTCCGAAAAGAAAAGTACAGCCCGGAGACCTGCACTGGGTGGTCTAGTAAAATAACATGCATATCAAATAAACCGCGTCTTGTTCTCAGGTGCTTATCGGGCCGATCTAAAATACTCTCAGCTACATAACTCATTAGCTAAAMTGCGCAGGTCATGTCAGAGCAAATTGCCCTGCCTTGGTTAATTACCCATACGGAAAGTTTGAATGCTTGAAGGGTACACGCCCCGAAGTCAAGTTTCTGTAAATGCTCGATAGTTGTTACACTTCGATGCTTTGGTATTTACTAAATTAAATTCATCCGTCATTGTTTTGAAAGCAACTGGTGATTAATTCATACTGGCGAAAAAGGTTTTTGACAGTTTCGCTTTTGGGTATTATTTATAGTTCATTATTGCTTTAATATAACTGGCAGTCAGTCAAACAAGTTTTAATAAACAGCCAGCGATCTAAAGATGGAAATTAGTACATTCTGCAACAAGAGATGAAAAAGAAAAACGCTTTTTTTCTACACTATTACAGTTTGTAAAAATCGAGTATTGGATTAACAGTTACAAAATGTTATTTATTTGTGGCATATCGGTTTAAATTTTTTAAATTGAATTGAATTCAAAGCGGACTGTCATATTACAAATTAGTGTATGTAAAGTCAATTGTATAGTAAAAATATTTTCCAGAATAGCAAAATACCAAAATAGTATCTCTTATACCATCAGCTCATTAAAAGTAGAAGGCTCTGGGTAGTGTAATTACTCTTAGTAGAAGCTTTTATTCTACAGCATTTTGTAGACTATATCCTTTTACATAGAGTAAAAATTCCGAAGGGAAGTTGTATAGTGTATAGGTTGAAGTACATACGCCACTTTGGTATAGCAAATGCTATGAGAATCGTAACCTCAGTTGCTTCACTTGTAATTAGTATGTTTCTGGTTATTAAAGCACAAAAAACCAATACGAGAGACATTGAACACAACAATGAAAGTAATGTTAATGCTGAAATTGGTGAAGAGTGTAATAGCCAAGTGGCGTTTGTGTTTCTGTTAGAGGAGTTTAGCTTCTTTTTGATAAGCGGCAAATAACAGCTATTAAAGTAGAGAAAGAAAAGGCAGCAAGCTGCTTCACTTACTGAAGGCTACAAAGAAAAAAATTAGTGCAAAACAAGTTAGTCGTAAGCTATTTACATTCTTCCTTAAATGTAATGTTCTAATTTTTAGCAATAAAAAACTTCATAATATAAAAAATGTAGGTATTACAGATCTTATGAATACTGGTAATAAAAAAAATGTCTAATTGGTAAGGGAAAGGCCAACCTGATAATCTAGTGTTAAACAAAGTATCAGGTGAAATTATTGCGAAATAAAACATATTTTTTAATACTTTAAGTAATAACGATATGCAACAGGTTCACAAATCGCACATAGTCACATAATGAAGTTAGTACTAGATATAATTAGTTGATGCTGTACATCGGCGTACCCAACTTTTGTTGTAAGGCGGGGCAAACAGGAATTTCCGTTAGTGAATAATTCAACATAAATAAAAGGTGCCTTTATCGGATTATGTACCTAAGTAATTAATGAAGTATTTATTCCATGAACAATTTTGGTTGATTTTCTCCAAGGTTACTTAAAACTTCTTCCGTGAAGACCCAAACTTTTATGTTTTTATATACACTGATCATACAAAGCTCGTTTATTACTAATTCAATTATTGATGATCTCAGTTAGGTGATATCTAACGCATTCAGTTGCATCTCTATCACGTTTAACGAAAGATGAGTTAATACATTTTATTTGGAAGAATAAAAATCGGTGATCCACATAATGTACAGTAATGTTAAACGAAGTACGAAAGAAAAATAAATTTCCAATTATGCATCTACTAAATGGGCAACGTTTTATGATTTGGAATTCACACATATCAAAGACTAATAAATTAACCGATGCGCCTTTAGTTCAGTTTCAACTTTCCAAACTAGGAGCTTTAGAAATTCAAGTTAGGAGTGAATAGGTAGCTAGTAAAAACCTAAGACTGTAATGATTTAAGCTGCTGGTTTAGTTAATCCTAGTGAAACTTAAAACTACAAATTATAAGCCCCAGCATTATGCGTCAACTGGCCAAACACCCCCAGTATTCGTATGGTCGTTTTATCTCTAAAAATTTTTACTCGTACATCTAATTTTATTCAAATTTGTGCATAATTTTAAACTCACCATTTGTTATTGTCCTCAAGCTGCTAAAATCCTTTCATGTATTATATTCATCTTGCTGGCTGTCATTGAAATGCAAAATAAGGCTCAATACCGCCAAAAACGTATGTTAAAAAATTTACGTAATATACTTGACCACTGAAACCTGCAGGAATTAGCAGTTAAACATCCAATATAAATTATTCCAAATGTAGATATTCCTTATGATCAATTAATCTTGTTATGGCAATGTAAGTTATACTTCGATTGATACTTCTGCGGCAATTTTTATTTGATATAAAAGTAATTTATGTTTTTAACTTTAATTAGATACGCATAGTTTAAATGCTTAAAGCGCCTAATGTTGTCATCTGAAACTGAAATGAGCACATCGAAAATACTCCATTAAACTTGGCAAATTTTGGATTAAGAACCGTGATCGCATTAATCTGATATTTTAAATAAATCAAATTTGAGTACTTCTTTTTGCTCTCTGGCTAAAATAATGACCAGGGCATAAATCGAAAATAATGCTTTTGAGTCGATTATGTCAATGCTAGATAATAACCAGACACTGCAGCACATCAGTAAAATGATAGCATATTACACCTCAATGTTTGATGACGATTTTATACACATTATGAGTACTGTGTAAAATCAGAATTAGATACTTGCCTCAAATTATGCAAGACATACTTTGTTATTTTTTGAATTCGTGCTTATAATGCTACTGGATTCCTAAAACTTATGTTAAATAGACTTTGATAACCTTAGTTCGGCTGGATTTTTGCTCGAAATAAAAGATACCTATTTTTTTGAAAGTTTCTTGTTTCTCTGTATTAATTCTTAAAATGTAACGCGAATTTTTGGAGTTACCGCCAAATACAAATATGTGACCGATTCTGTGTATTCCACATAACAGAATCATGCATAGTTGAACAATCCCTATAGGAAAACATTAGAAGAGCTGAACAAAGTAGAAATCGTGTTATGACTCCTGACCAAAATAAGCTTGGAAACCGTTTGACAACGACTTATTGAATGTCATTCGCATAGTCAAATATGAATTTTGGATGAAAATTGTGAAATACGCTTGTCTATAAATTTTACTTCATTTACAATTTTGTAGATACATACTTAATTAACCAGCTAAATCTATGTCAGGTGGGAAGGGCTCAGAGTTGGCAGTCCAGGTCCAGGGGGGGGGCAGCTGCCTCTCCCCCCCAGCCCCCCTTCGGTACGCTTATGATGCTGTAACACAATGCAAATTATGAAGTTACTTCTTCTGCTTCTTACTTGAGTATAACTTGAAGAGTATCGGAGAGTAAATGCTGTAACATTTAGTATTCGCTTAAAGTAGAAATTGGAATACTTGAAGTAAGAATAATAGGTACCTTTTTAATCATACCACTCCTTGCTTTACTGCAAATTTAACTAGTATATATTGATTGTTCATTTATTTAATGAAAATACACTGCCGGATTATTTTTACCGATTTTTTTTACTTAGTGCACTTGTATTTGTCATCTGAAAACATTGCTGCACATTAGATATAAGGGGTGAAGTTAGTGACAATATCATGGGTGGATGATTCAGGACCATGTAAAATGTTTAAGGAACGCTCAGAAGTTCGGCTATCTGGCATATTTTTACCTTATCTGGTTGATAAAGTGATTTGGACTTTTTGAGATAATCTAGAATCTAGTGTTTCCGTTTTGATGAAAGCTTCACATGAGATTCTGTACAATAGGATATTTACATCAGCTTGGTGCATAGAGCATCTCGTACTAAATAATTTGTTAGGCTCCTAGCAAAGACCCATACCTAGGGTTACATGCCTCATGAAACGTGTGTGTCTTTACAAATTGGGCTAGCACAATCCCAACAAAAATAATGTATCTTGCATTAGATAAGATTAAACGATAATACAATTACCTATACTTGGTGTACTTGTAAAACTTCATCTGACTTATTTGAGATTATAATAGAAACATAATTCAGGTTTTCCATTGCGTAGTTTACAAATTACGTCACTATGCTAATCCAAAGCATCGTAAACGTAAATATGCACCACACCAAAAAGGCCGTTTGTATTTTACACGCCATCGCAGTTTCAAATTGTTCTTCTGCAACAGTGACAATGTGAGATGTCATCGTAAACGTTGGCGAATTCTTGTGTAATCCGTTGATAGATAAATGTCCTCGTTTTATAACAGAGAGTGTGCAATGTAAGCAAGACGCAGAAATATCGTCCGCGCTTGTCCGCAATGTATTCGATTTAACTTGGCAATAAAGCGAAAAAGTTCGATCTAGATAACCTGCTTTTCCCAAATTTATTACATTACCACCTGAAAACCGCCGCTTCCAAGCGAACAAATTTGCAATATCTCCAAAAAATTTGCATATGTACGTGATCCAGAAATCTTATCTCGACTTTCACTAACAAATGCACCGAAAATGCACGGGCTATAAAATATGCTAAATGAGAGCGAGAACGAGAGTGCCCGCTCTATGTCGATTGCAGCATGCGACAGCAGAAGAACAAAATGCCCTATTGTTCTTCGATTATATCGGTTCTTTGTCGGTTCCCATAAACTGTACCAAAGGCTTATTACTTTTGCACACGGGGATGCGAATTCCGATAGTAAGATTCCTCTTCGTTAAAGAGGCCATCGATGGCTCACGATTTGATTGAGATCGTTAGATAGGAATACCATGCAACACATCTTAGGAACCATTATCTGTATCAAACTTTCTGGGCTCAAGCAAGCAAATCCCAGAACCAACAGACAGATTATATATACAGTATAAGTATAAGTATAAGTAATAATAATTCTTGCTTAGACCGTGTTATAGGTTACACTACATTTACCAGAACGAAATTTATATGGTACCTAACTTATTATGACATGTAACTCGCTCTCAAAATAGTGTTTCGCACCATAAAAATCGTACTATGCCCTTAATATATAAATAATTATAGTAAGTACAGAAGAAAACGGTGGATTGCTTTTACCAAGTACTTAATACGAATTTACTTATTTGCCCTTTTTAATTTTAGTCATGGCATAAATGTATGAAAGTGTAAGGAAGTAACATCATATTTATGATAACACATCTCCATTAATGTATAGACACGTTAATTAGGAAAGCTCCAATTCTTCGAAATCAGATATCACAAGGGTTTGAGGTGAAACAATTTGATTAGTCGCCTTACCCTGATTAGTCGCCTTACCCTGAAGTTATAAGTATTGCTGGATTACAGAAACTGCTTAAACAGTTTCGAGATTTTATTGAAGTTAATTTGAAAATGTTTCAGGTCCTAGTTGGTTAGTTACATATAAAAATAAACAGTTTTCATGCCCTTGAGGCTTTATTTAAATCCATATGCAGTTAGATTCTGTGCACCAGTAAATGCTTCTAGTTTTTAGTGGCAGTTCTAGAATTTTACCAAGGCGCGAGTTTGAAACGAAAAAGATTCAGAAAAAAATATATTTTGCATATTACCTACTAAAGTATAGATGATAGCTTTCACCCCAACGTCACTACTTTTTGACTATTTTGAAGTAACTAATCGGCAATAAGCTACATGGTATATTACATAAGGGTAGTACCACACTATCACCAACTAATAATCACCAACTAATAAAATAAAACAACAAAACTAACAGTAACGTCCATAAATTAATTCTCTATTGTATGTCTTTAAAGTTCATAAACTTTTGCTTCTGTTCAACATCCTATCCAATAAAAGTTATGGGCCAAGAATTTTTCACCTCGTTGGTTGAAATCGGTCAAGCCAAACCTGAAATATTAGCGAGTTKCTATATTAATATTCATCCGCCCCCCACTCCTTTATTTGACATTTAACAAAAAAAATGTTCTAAACAAAAATGATAGATTTTAGTCCAAACAATCTTAAAATGTTTAACACCGCAGACATTTATTAGGCTAAAAGWGAGACAAAGATTAATTTTGTAATTTGGAGGTACCACAGCGCCCTCTAGCGGTCACTTTACAAACTAGAAAATATTTTCCAGCAATTTCCCTTGGCCACTTTACTTAAAAAAATTTTTTATCTCAAAGCTCCAGGGCTACTGGTTTATGAGATATTACCGGCCACCTCTCTTATTTGCTCACCCTGTACATACGTCTGGTCTCAAACTGAAAAAAAAGAAGTGCTGAATGGTACTGTGGTCTGACGAGGAAAAAATTAATTTTATAATGACTATGTAGAAGAAGCTTAACAACAATAATAAGTGATGTTCGTTGTTTCCAAGTAAGGATGCTTGAGAAAAGACATCAGATTTGGGAAACCAACGACGAATAGAACTTTCTATATAGGTAACACGTAGCTAATTGAATATATAAACATAAATACTTGTTTACTTTCCAGAGAGCTGATGGTGAAGGTTTGTACATGAAAAGAAATAGCTAGTGGACAATAAGAGGCAAAGTATCAGCAGAGATTATGGACAGCGCGATGAAAATTTGCGATCTTAAAAGAAACCTTGTCTTTTTGAGATATTTAGCAAAGTACTTGGCTTGGATATAGCTTCCGCACTATAATCTTATTTGTTCCTTTTTTGCTCTTCAAATTCCTGATAGAGCAACAATGTAAATGTTATTGTATCATCATCTGCTACATATTTCAGTGCTATTTGATATATCCATCGGGGTACCCAGCTCTTGGTCTAGGAGGAGGCAAAGCAGTAACGTCCTGTAGAGTATAATTCAACATAAATAGAAATAATGAATGTTTATAAGATATTGGTACTTAAGTAATTAACGAAGTATTTATTTCTTGAATAATCTTCGTGGATTTTCTGCAAGGTGACTTAAAACATCTTCTGTGAAATAAAGGCCCAAATTATTTATATGTTTTCTATGTACACTGATGATACAAAGCCCCTTTAATACTAATTCCGTTATTGATGAACTCAGTTAGGTGAGGCGCATTCAGTTGCATTGCTCTCGCGTTCAACAAAAAATGAGTTGATACATCTTATTTGGGAGAATAAAGATCAGTGATGTACATAATGATATCACATGAAGTACCAAAGGAACATAAATTTCACCTTAAAAGTTCTACTAATAGGAGCACGATTTCTGATTAAGAATTAACACATATCAAAGACTAATGCATTAACCGATGCGCTTTTAGTACAGTTTCAATTGCTCACACCAGAAGCTTTAGAAATTTAAGTTGAGGGTTCATTTATATAGGTCCCCTAAAGATACAATTGTAGTAATTATTACTCCCCAGGGAAAGAGACTCGATGGATAACTAACATTATTAAAACTCAGAATGACAAATGCCTCAGCATTATGCTTCAAGCCAACCTTCTTAGATCGCCAATGCATTGCTCTCAAAAATGAACCGACTACTTAATATTTTAACCAAATTAAGCTTCATTTAAATAAACCTAAATTTATTTAATTGCATTTTTAACAACACACCGGGTTTTAATTCGTGCTGATAATGCTTTTACTGCATTCCTAAAACTTATATTAAATAAATTGACTATCATAAACGTGAGGTCGGATGGATTTTTATTTTTATTTTGTATTAATTGTTATAATGTAATGTGAATTTAGAAATTTGGTACAAAAGTTAGAGTTATTACCGAATATATGACAGATTCTGATGTGATTCCATGTAACAGTAGTTAGCTGAACAATCTTTATAGGAAAAGGTAGAAGAGCTGAACTAAGCAGATATCGTGTTATGACTCATCCTGACCAAGATAGCCTTTTAAAGCTATATCCGCCTTAAGACAACGATTCGTAACAACAAGAATGTTGCAGTTACAGCTCCAAAACGCACATGGCATCGATTAAGCTTGGAAACCATTTGACAACGTTTTATTATAGAAGGTCATTTGCAAGGGTCAAATATGAGTTCTGGATGAACATTGTGAAATGCACTTGCCTATAAATTTTACTGTATTTACAATTTTGTAAATAAAACAATTTTTAGGTGTACACACATAATTAACCAGTTAAATGTATGGGAAATTGGAAGGTCACAGAGTTGGCAACCCAAGTCCAGGGGAGGGCAGCTGCCCCCCCCTTGCCCCCACTTCGGTACGCCCATGGATATATCCAATGTTGAATCCATTGCTGCGGCAATCTACAATAAATGAAGTTATCGAATAGTGCCATCGTTTTAGTCACTTAAAAGTTTGACGTGTTATTTCACTCACTCTTATTTTAAATAAAAGAGATAATGAGAAATATATAATTTTTTAATGGACTGCTTTTATGTTGGCGTCCTAATAAGTTGTAAATAAGAAAAAAATTAAAAATCTAAGAAATAATAAAATAAAAATAATTTTTTACAGTTAAAAGCATTCTCGAGTGTTAAAATTTATACCTGAGAATACTTTTAATTGTAAAAAAGATTTATTTTTTTTATAATAATAATAATAATAATAATAATGTCTTGTTTAATTCAGAAATAAAGTAAAATTACAAGCTTGTGTGCAGGCGAGGTTCAGCTTTAAGCTGCTTTTCAACCTAACCCGTACTATTATTTACTACTTTTTAGGACGCCAACATAAAAACAATCTTATAAAAATATATTTTTTTATGTATTTTTGATTTAATAGTTTTTAGTCATAAGCAAAATAAGAGACTGCAATATCGTTTACCATTTATTATATCTTTTCTTCAATAAATCTTTTATATTTTTACTATACTGTCTGTACTTACAGTCAATAACTAAAAACGAAAATTGGCTTTCGTCATCTAGTGGTGAATGCGAAGTTAGGTTAATTACTAGTTAGGTCTATGTACCCACGGGAAGGAACGGACGGACCGAGGACACAGACAAGTCGTCTCAACATAAAAGCATTCTAAGAATTAAGATATAATTAGTATAACTAGATTGAAGTCACAATGCTTAAACCCAATGATAAGGATGCACCATAGCTTTCAAGGAATAAGTTGAAAATCAAAATTAAAGGAATATAAAAATCCTTCGAAACCGTAGACAGGACGAACCGTAGCTTAACTAAAATAACAGATGCATGATGTGGGATGCGAATTTGTAAAAAATATTTTGGGCCATATCAGCATATATCAGATACCGATGCTCGTCTTGCAGGAACTCTTTTGAATTAGATATGGTTAAGGAGAAAATTGAGCGTTTTTTAATATGTATCTGTTTATTAATTAAAAGAAAAGCACCCAGAAAACGGAAGCTTAAATATATATTATATATAAAAAAATCTGTTCAAAATCAAAAGCTGTAGAATGTAGAATATGCAAAAGGATGTTATCCACTGGAAACGAAGACGTCGAAGATTACGATGTTTGTGAAAATCTTTATGTGGTTTAAAACAATAAAGTGGTAACCAGTTATCTGAAAAGTTCGTCAATATTCAATCACGAGTTTAAGAAGATCCGCGTTAACAAATCACTTACCAGGTAAAAAATTAGGTCAGGTCATACGGTTTACAGTGTAACTATTTTGAGCCTACCAAACGAGCTTCATGAGACCACTTTAGATACAACACTTCAAAGGAATGAACGCGTACGGCCTGTTTTTTGTTTTAGTCTCAACGCATTGACTGGATATGTTCGATGCTACCTTATCTTGAAACAGAATCTGCAGTTAGTTGAGTATTCAGGAACCAAAAAATCCGTCTCGCTTTCAAACACACAAGCCGTATCTATATATGACCTTTTCTGAAGCTGCAAAAGAGACAATACTTAAAAAGTTTTGTCAACAAAATTGGTAATGTGGAAATTGAAGAAATCCATCCAGAATTAATGACCACACCTGTTTTCCCTTCTCTGATATACTATGTAAATATCAGAAATCATTTCATGCGAAACGGGCCAAGTTATCAGAAATTTATGCTAAAATTTGTTTTTAGACTGCATCACTTACATAAACTAGCTAAAAATGTTATAACAAGAATGACAGCCATTGGTCAGCGCATTATTGTTAGATTTTCCTTTGCATAAATGTACGATTAGGTGTTTTTGTCATAAGCGTCTCATTTTCATCTTATATTATTAATCATCTGTTGGAAAGAGACTCGGAGTCTGCGTACTAATTCAATATTCTCAAAAATGAAGGCACGTTCTTTGAACTATGGTACGCCCAAATAAATTAGATAAATTGCCTGTGACGGCAAGGGGCTTGCGCCAGTTCTGCCAGACGTTTTCGAGACGCTTCGCTATCCTTTCCATCGCAACATTATTATTACTCCGTCATTACCTCACGGAAAATATTTGAAGAGCGTGCAGTTCCTGATTACAAAGTCGTCCATAGCTCACCCTAACCTTAGGCCCATTACATAAAACTTCTTCGGCATACTTGAATTAAACTCATATTTATATTCAATCACGTTTACCGTTAGGCATCTGCGAGTCATCCAGTGACTTCACTTAATTAGAGAGCAACCATTTTGCCGATTTATAAAAATGGACAGCCCGCGTCTGCGGGGTCAGAGGTTGTATCCGTGAACCTATACTGTTTTTTAATGCCGTCTTTTCGCGGCGAGTGACAGGCCTTCCGGGTTTGCGGATTTGCGATGCCGTAGGATAACTCAATTTGACCACTGACTGCAAGCTTGTATAACTGCTGTCCCTAATTAAACATTTACAAGAAATTATCGATTACACTTATACACTTATACACTTATTGTAAATTTGGATATACAAGAAAGGTAAACTACCATTTCTTTCTAATTTTATTGTGAATTTTATACTAGGATTTTGATTATTCAAATGATTTAGAAACCTACTTAACTCTAGCATACCTTGAAGCCAAATAAAAAAAAAGTGTCATCTGCATCTATGCCAGCATTTGGGTTTAAATTGAAAATTGTTAATCGCTACCTTTTCAAAACTTCCATAAACAAATTGGCCACTATAGGGTTTAAGGGTGAATCCATTGCCTAATCTGATTTTTGTACATAAAAATGACCGTTGCATAAGAAATAAGTAGACTTTAAACAGTGTTGAGATACTTTGGTTATCGTATCACCTAGGGGGTCTTCACTCAATCTGGATTTGATAACATCCAAGTCGCTTCAGATGCCAATGGGTCATTTCGTAAGTAAAAAAGCATGTCCAAATTAACTAAAATATCAGCTTCTGAAAGAAGCAATCCTCAATAAGAACTCTAATCTTTTCCCAAACAAGGCTTTAAATAGTTAGCACAAAATGTGTAATGTGTAACAAGGACCTTCGTATTGACTACAGGTCTTGAGCATACATTAGCTGAAAATGACTTCTTCATTTGAAAGATTTCAAGTTCTGATAAGATCATTAGTAATTTAAATTTTTTGTGGTAGTATACCGGGATAATTTTTTGTTCGTTTCCTCCTCTAATAACTCACTAACTTAAAATCGCGCTGAGAGCCTTGGTTTTCACTTATATCTATAACGCATGCTGCGCTTAAGGCGGCAATCTGCTTTGGTCGATGCACTCGGTATCCCTACCTGCGGAGCCCAAACAAAGGCGAAACTAGTCGCGCGGGGTTCGAGTACAGCGGCCACATCAGATCTGCTTTAGTAAAAGTGACTGACTCTTACAAGGACATAATTTGTTACAAGACAAAGCAATATTAGACGAAATATCATTACAAGAAACTTGTCATCTTAAATCAGCGCTAGTAAAAAATAGTTATAGTAATGATCAGCTTTTAATGAGGTGCTGGTCCAAATTAAGAAAATTCTGTCAAAGGTAAAATTAAATTGCGTTTGCCTTAGAATTAAAAAGGATAGTTAGAAAGCTTGATTAGACATTGATGATAGTACATTATAATAATCTAGCTAAAATGTTGTGTTCTACTGGTTCTACTAAAGATAAGGTATAATTACAAAGTGAAGGTGTTTACAAAATTACTTGTTCTTGCGGCATATGATCCACATGTCAGACCAAAAGAAATTATCGACCCATTTGAAAGAACACATGCTTGCTACTATAATGCAACAAATAAATAAATCTTCCGTAGCTGAATATTCATATCTAACTTAACATTGATTTTAACAAAACAACAATATTACATAAAGTATTATTACAAACGCCTAATAAAAGAAAATACGTATAGAAATTTTTAGAACTACCGATGACTTCAATAGGGATAATGAAAAATTATGCGCTGTCAATTTTGTGGTTTTCTTTTTATCAAGAAGTTACTGTGTAGGGCTGGGCGATATCATTAAACACATCGATATTCGATACCGGTACAGTATCGATACTATTCAAAAGTATCGAAGTATCAAAAGTACCGAAAGCATCAACAGTATCAAAAGTATCAAAAGTATCGAAGGTATCAAAAGTATCGAAGGTATCAAAAGTAGAAGTATCAAATTTGCTTCCTATATACGTATATTATAAATCGATGGTTAAATTATTTTTATTTGTCTCTATTTATCGTTAATGTTGCAAGGTTGTTTATTCTTTTCCAAGAAGAGTTCCATTATAATCAATGGAGAAAATCGTGCAAAAAGATTCCAACCCACATATGGCTTCACAACAAAAAAATATGAGAACGGGACGTCAATGACTGGAGCATATCATATTTTGATAGTTTTGATAATTTGGATTCTTCCTAAACTTTATTTATTCACATATTTAGATACCTTCAGTACCTATTTTGGACGCTGCAATTTTTATGGTACGTAATTTTTCAGCTTTTTATTGTTTTAGTAATTCTTAATATTTTCATTACTTTTAACATCGACAATACTTTGGATGTTGCAATATCTACGATTCTCCTCATAATTTAAATATTTTCAATACTTTGATACTTTCAATACTTCGCTAGTTTTGAATACTTTCTACATTTTTAAAAACTTTCGATACTTGAATACCACGACAAGGTGTTATCGATACTCGATACCGTCAAAGATATCGATACTTTGAGCAAATATCGATACTTTGCCCAGCCCTAGTACCTAGTAGGTAGGTGATTTTTACTCGATCGGTTTAGACTTTATCAGGTTGGTAGGTTGTTTCTACGACCTCTCGCTTCCTTAGTGATTTTTTCCTCCACTTTCAATATTTTGTTTAGACTTCTTCAGACATTTTTTGATACTGTTTTTTTTTGATAAAAATCACATCGAAACGCCAGATCGATAATTTATGCCAGTGTTTAATTTTCGGTGGCATTTAAAAAAATATACTAATTTCACAAATGGACGTTAAAAGTATTCACCCTCTTGTATGTTGCTTTAATCGGTAGATACCAGGCTGCCTCTACAAAAGAAAACCTTAGTTGTTGTATACCCATCTAACCAAATCTAGTTGAAGAGATTGCAAAGGTTCCATTTGAACCTTATGCCTTGTGCTTGAGACAATTTTCACGTGATAAGCAAATAAGTATTCATTGAGATGGTGTTACGAATGACGGATTTTGATCTTGCAAATTTAAAAAATATAGTCTTGTCTTGCTAAACACATCTTTAAAACACAATTTTTCATAAGAGGAAATCTTGGCCGCTAGTTTTTTCAATGCAGTAAAGAACAACTTAATATCAAATTTTTGACAACTAACTACTAATCAAATTTTTTCGACGATTTGTACTTTGTCTTTAAATAACATTATTTGAGTGGCATGAGACATTGTCATAATGCAGCATTAGATAAACTACTACGACACCCTCTAGGTAAGCAATATTTTATATGTAAGGATGTTGTTTGTCATTCTAGTTTAATTGTTCTTTCAAACTTGTGCTCTCCTTGTGCCATATTTTAATCTGTGTAATATAAATGCGTATAAAGTAAATTAGAGCTAGCTGTCGATTTTAGAATTTACTATCTTGAGCCACATGCACTGAAATATATAAAATAAAGATATAAATTTGACAGTATTTGAAATATGACAATTAAGGGATTAAGACATAGATTATTATTCCTGAACAATTAAAAACACTATCTTTTTGCACTTATATGCTGCTGCACAAATATGCTAGATATCAACAGATAAGCATACATTGAGTGCAACAAATACATAGAGTCAACAAATAAGAAAATAATATTCTTATATGCAATGATGTCTGCAACAAATAAAACAACGGTCACTCAACCGGCAAACGCAGCAGTTACAGAAGTCAACATGATTACGATTAATAAGAAAGAAGCTTAAGTCTAGATCCCTATCGCAGCTAATACATGGTTCTTATGCATTGAGATGCCATCTGCAAGAACATTGCGAAATTATAAGCTAAACTCAAGTCGGTACATGTCTCTCTGTGTGCCAACCGGATTGATGATTTATGGTATCGACTATTATGCCATCGTATTTAAACATTTATGTAGCAGTTTTTGTCACTTCTATTAGTATTTATAGCATGCAGGGCAAGTCCAGAAGGCGTATTTTTCAGAGCATTTTTATGGGTTCCTTAATGAACTTGTTCTAAAGCTTCGTCCTTGCGAGCGTTTTTGTTCAAGACGTTGCAGGGCATTATTTGATATGGCAACGTGATAACTGAATGTATCTATAATGAATTCACTGCTTAAGTGGATCGTCCATTTTTTCCTGACAATCTGTAACTATATTAACAGAGTTTTTGCAGAAGCCAGTTTCTGCGGGCATAATTATGACTATTTCTGCCATAAATGCGTCCAATGAAATCTTTTTAAGCTTTAAACGATAAACATTTAACTCTTTGGCAGTAATGCAATTAAAAGGCAGTGCCCTGTATGGAAGGTGCACATAGGTATCCAAAATACCGCAGAAGTAATTTTAGTATCATTACTAATTTGAACGATTAATCCAGTGGCTGCTCGTGAACGGGGCTATAATAAATTTATTTTAACGCGTAGAAGCGAGTTTGTCGTATTAATCGATGAAATTATAGTTCACTAGCTAATAGAATTTGTATGGTATGTGGTTCTAAAAAACATCCTTTACCTTTCTTTGTTGTTTGATTTTTGTCTTGCTGTGCTATATTGGATTAATTGACTTATTTTATACGTATATTACTTTCTATTAAGCTCTCTTTATTTGTCTGTCTAAAAAGATGCAAATTTTATTTGGAGGTGCGTCATAAAATAAGTGAGAGAAATTGTTGAACTAGTTCTGCAAAATCACAGAGTAATGGACTTATAACTGCGTCAGTTGCCTGCAGCTAACTTTACAACATTATAACTGAATCTATTTACGATCACTCAAAATAATTCTGAATAGAAATAAATGCAAAAAATATATGACACGTATAGTAGTCCACATCACCTTCTTTACTAACTGTTTTCTTTCACATTAGTATAGTACAATTATGTAAAAAAATTCTGTAGGAAAATTTTGACTTAGAATGTTTATAGACAAAACAGTAGTTCTTCGTTGTCTGCATATTTCCTTGTATATGTTAACAAACAAATGCTAAACCTGATAGATTCTTGTGTACTAAAAGAACACAGATCGGAAGCGCCAGAGAAGTACAACAATTATTAAGAAGGAAGATAAACATAAAAATTACACAAAATTTACAAAACATTTCTGCAGTGGTAGACCTAGTCTGAGGTTGTACGTCGTTGTCCTTTGACGAACCTGCAAGAGATAAATAAGGCCAAGTCAACTCTTTTAATTAGCAATTCACTAAAAATGTTTAATTAGATCTGTAAATAAAACAGCTAAATTAAGTAAGCAATACATAAATGGTTGTATTATAAAATGCAGAACTATTTGTATGAAGAATGTTTTCAGTACTAGTATTTCACTGTTTTACGATTAATGAGTTACACTAGGTATTTATGGTAAAATAGGCGGGAGTACCTCATATAGATCGCATAGCACGTAAATAACTGAAATACCACCGAATGCCCCTGTCTATGAAAAGTGCAATGAGAATAGTAGTATGTTGTGCGTTAATAACGAGTTAAATCTGGAATTATTATATTATCGAACAAGTATCTGTATAACACTGCTTAGCCTAACCCACAGTAATCGCCCACGACATGAAGCAACGGCTATKTTACTCGCACAAATATTTTGTACTTCTATCAATGGTTTAAACATTGATTTTAACATTTGTATTGTTTTTTTTGTGGAACTCCTTCTAGTGTATGGTTTTGTAGATTTCGTGGGACTAGGTACCAAAATGATGACTTATTTTGTCTGTTTAGCTACGTTTCGGCCCTTCTTGTTGCGCCTTCTTCAGGCGTGTTGTTTTTATTTGCTTTGTCTTAACTGTTCATGTGGCCTGTGTACTGTCATCTCGGTTTCATTTTGAAAACAAAACCATTGACTTTAACTTTCATATTTAACACACCCAAATATAATAGGATAATAGATAATAGGTTTGTTAAAGATTTACTATGGTACTAGAAAGTACCATAATTGTGCTCAAAACTAGTACAATTGTCACTTTCATTAGGAATGTAACTAGATGCCTTTTTCATCATCTCGATTTTGTATGGATATGTGGCATATATTTTTCATCTACGTTATTGACCGATTTGACAACTATGACGGCAGGCGAAGTTAAAACGCGACAATACTTGCTTAAGTCCCTAGATATACAGAGTACGGTAATTGATTGATATTTTAACATTTTGGAGTGAAAATGGAGATTTTTGACACATGCATCGTGACACAAGGTAGCCGTGAGGCATGGTGAGGTTATGGCAGAAGATCCGACGATATATTTACGCCCATTAGTGATTACATGTATGGTAACCCTTATGTGATTAGCAAACATTTATAATAATTAACACCATAAAATTTTAGTGGTCACGAGTAGGTTATTTTAGTAGCAATGTACTTGCGTTACTCGATTAGTTATAAGAATATTCCACATCGGTATTGGGATAAGTAGGTACTTACCAACACCTTTTCACCACGAAAGATTGAGTTTGCCTGTGACCAAATTCCAAACTGTCATCTTGACACATAGCTTTTCAGCATGCAAATATCCCGGTTGTGCCACATTTAAATTTCCCGCTCTTTTTTTGGAGTGAATATGGCGACAGTCTAAGCCACTGTATATAATAAGGTGCCGCCAACTCCAGTCTCAGGTTTAATCCGCGAACACAAAAGACGTAATGATACTTTTCCTTATGGTGCAAGCGAGAGATGGGGGTAGCAAGTACTGCTGGATTTCAGCTTCGCCTAGTAATCATCGCTGTCAAATCCGGCAGTAACAGAGATGTAATTATAAGAAACAGTGAGGAAATTATATACATCGCAACCCTTGTCCCTACCTCTCAAAATACATACAATACTTGCTTCTGTCTTTTGTGTTCCCTGATAAATATGTATCTATGTAACAAATCTGTTGGTTGTAAAGAACACAAACAACATCTAACGGAATGCCAAACCAGGTCCTGACTTAATGCTTTCTATTATTTGGCTTTATGGTTTTTGGATTGCTTTTTCAAGCTTTGATCCACTCGAAAAATGTTTTACAGCCAATCTAAGCAATAAAAATAAATGTCAGCGAGATATGCAAAGAAGCTACTATGGCTCTAACTTTACAAAACCGCACAAAGTGTAAAAACATGGAGCTTAATATTAAAATATATAAATAGAATATGGTGACAAAATATTTGTAACTAAGCATAAGCATAACTAATAAGAATTTTGCTTTCTTTGAAAGTTTCTTTAATATCCGAAAAGCTCCTATCAACATGCATAATATAGTCCACTTCCTCTGAAATATTCAATTTTCTTTTACCTGTATATCCTTCAAAAAGGTTTCGAAGGTGCAAAAAACTGCTATTTCACACCTACTAGTATGAAAAACTAGAACTATAGAAAATAGGACTCATAACAAAAACACATTTTAAAATAAGTCACAATTAAAAGAAATTGCATGGAATTAACTGTTTTTTTATTTGTAAGAGGAGCAACTTTATCGAGGGAATATTTTCTGCTGTGTGCATGAAATGAAATTGATAACCAGTAGTTTGGGAATCTTTGCAGATAGCCAGTGACAAAAACTGCATTCTATTTTATCATTAGGATTTATTTTACTATACCTAAGGCATTTGCTTCGCTGAAGGAAGTAACGTTACTTAACATTTCGTTGGTTTGTTGTTGTTTGAGGGTCTCCTATGAGTAACCCGAACTAAGTAACACACAAAGGAGAAAATGTTTTATCTTCTTCTTTTTGTGTAAATACAATTAGTGATTAAAACAACTAAACGCACGTCTTGCCACCAACCGTACAGTTACTTAAAGCCTAAACTGTGATGTTAAAAGCATCACGTATACTGCTGCCGTCTTTAAATAAATTAATCCTACGTGGTCTTGCAGCATTGATGTATTACCCCACAACCACCCATTAATTTTCACAACACATTACAACAGTCAACTAAATATCACGTTGTATTATAAACATTTAATTTATATTCCAAATGTTAGTCTTTGTTGAATTAATTGTATTAGCCGAAAACATGGCTGTGAATAAAAGAGCTGTGGCTCGGTTCAGTAGATGGTGTGGATGATAGCTGTGCGATCTCAGTAAAAATAAATCGTTGTTGTCTAAAAGGCATTTAATCTGCTAGCGTGAACCATTTTCTAATCGGCCAAAGGCTACCAAACAGCGAGAGGTTTCAGTTTCCTTCTGATGAACTCCAGATAATCGGAGCAACGCATTAAGACGTCGTGTTCTCGGGTTGCTTGGAGATAAATCGCTGGCTCGATTTCTGCATAGGAAATGGTTGTAGCGCTTTCGATGTTGGTTGAAACAAAACGCACAATGTTTCGCAAAATTCTAAATCTGAAGGACAATAACGGCAATATCTTCAATATCAATACAATTATTTCTATTTCACCATATGCGTAATTTTGGAATAAGCTTCAGGTCTATAGTATTCTGCACTAATAAGATCGTCGCTAAAATACAACTGTTGTGCATTAAATAAATCTGCTTTAAGTAATTGTCAGTAACATTAATAAAACATAAACACTCAACATGCCCTGTTCCTATAGATAAATTATCTCTTCCTATTATAATCTAGCGCTGATATTTTCCAGATAGTATTTGATACAGTTGAAAACAAAGCAAGATTCAATCGTACTATCTCCAGTAACTTCGAAATTATATACCAGGACTCTAATAATTGATTCTAAGATTTTCCTGCATAAAACTGAAACTGGCGGAATTTATTTGTTTTATGGATAAACTATTGTTACTTCATTGTCAATTTAACACATTTTTTGATTTCTGATAGAAAATAGTTACTTATGTTACTACACCAGCTTCTTCCGATCTATGATTATATGGAGCGATTTCTATTCTGAATTTTTAGTTGATATTTTTAGTCACTTAGTAGTTTGCTTGGTGTCCCAACAACACAGATCAGGTGTGAGTTAATTACTCTGATGGATTAAGGCATACGATGAGGTTGATAATAATATTGTTAAGTGTACGAGTTCTAAGAATGCGAATTTCTGACTATTCTGCCTTTATTATCCACTAAATTCTAACACTACTATGAGTAATTCAGTTCATTTTTATTCGAGAACTGCAGTCCACTACAGTAATCTTTAACGACCGAACTTTTAGGACTAAAAGAACTGCAAAATAGGATCCTAATTTAGGTTCTAGAATATCAAAAGTAGACCATAAAAATAGGACCTCTTTAATAAATTACAATGTATGGCATGCTTTACACAGTTAGGTTAGTGTGCAAATCTTTTTTTGACAATATTATATAATACTGTAGAATTGGAAGAATTTTAGTTACACTTATTATTTGGCATATTTAATAAGGGTTTATCCTATTCCCATGCATAAGAATTTGAACCAGCACCCCTGATGATGCATTAGGTGCCACGTGATGATTGGTTAGAAGTTACCAGACAACCTATCTATGTCTAGTAACCTTGACAACAATATTAAATTCATAGCAGTACTAGTTTTACCCAACAGCGTACTTTTTGGTGTTAAACGAGCCTTTTTTATGCCTTTCAAATACGATATGCGAACATCATTGGTTAAAATCTTTTAAAAATACTGCTGCAGAATTCCATTGCATGCTTGTATATGCTCGGAAAAGGCTTGTTCTTGGTAAATAACAGAACGTTTTGATAATTCCAAAAGTATCGATTTTGATGTGAGAAACGAAATAAGTAAAAGATCATCGAAAAAGTTTGAAGCGTCCTTGAATCGCTAACTTAATGCTCCCGGTTTCATAGATATAGACCTATGCATCTAGGTGATTACGAGCAGCCTCGTAAAATCATCTTGTTTTAACAAAATATCATAGTTAGGGGTACTTTTATTTATGAATTTTGAATGATCCGTGTTAAGTGGACAAATTATATCTTTAAGAATGAAATGTAGATATACTCAGTCAATAAAAAGAACATTTGCCAGAGACCGTGTCCATCACTGCAGGGGTTCGAATTCGACCGGTTCGAAAAATCAAAAATCGCCAACCGGCGCAATTACGTTTCATTTTTGTGCCGGACAACTGTCAGCACGGCCACAAAATGTTTGTATTATTTGCAGAAAATGCTAAACGGCGCCGTTTGCGCTGCAAGTCGCCCGTTTGTTATGCGAAATTAATATACCCCTCGACGAGCAGCACCTGTTGCGTACAAAACGTGAATCAATTTTTATGGTCGTTGTGTGTTTTAACTGGTTCATTAACACGAGTTCTCCCCGAGAACAGTAAAAAGCGATGGGCTCAAAGGGACACCGCTGGACACGAGGCACAGTGGCGTAGGTAATGTGGGGTAACAGTAAAATATCTACACATACAGGGTTTCTATAAATGTATGACCTCCTTCTAACTACTGCCAAGCTATAGTAAGCACAATATATACTGTACTGAAGGTTGCGGATCAAGTTATAGCCACGAAGTTAATGGTTTTGTAAAGATTTTCCAACAATTTACGGTTCTATTTTTAATGCAAAGCTAAGTATTAACAATAATTTGCTTGTGCGAAGCTACACAACATCACTTTAATATACACAACTACATATGTCCGTTTTAATCCCCATTTTGTTGCAGTCACCGACTTTCGGGAATGGCTTTATATATTCAATTATCTTTCGCAATTTTGAAAGTCTACGCAGCCAATCTCAGTCTTTTCCCCTATCTTAAACGTTTGCGTTTCTTTTGTAACTAGCATGGCAGGTACTACCAGAATTTAGCTGTTTACAATTTCTATGTTACGAAGCTTCCCCGTAGAATACCCTCTAGTGCAGCTAACTTCACTACCATTTGGTATAATACAGTATTTATATAAATGATTCATGCAAAGAGGGCGGCGTTGATTTCTGAATTCTTTGTGCCCCCTTCTTATAATTGCTGCCAAGCTACAATATGCACGGCGATCAATGAACATCAATGAGCACGATAGGTTGCAGATTAAGTTACAGTCACTAAATTGATGGCTTTATAAAGATTTTCCAACAATTTACGGTTCTATTTCTATTTCAATAATTATTGGTATAGTAGGCTTGTGGTAACCTCTACACCTTGCACTGTGGAAGCTTTGTGTAGTGCAGCTAACGTTACCACCACTTAATTCGTAAATTTTACCATTGCGGCAGGATAAAAACATCTTTCAGTCCATCATAGTGCAATTATTTAACAGGCTTACTGTAACCACAACCTCACAAGTACGATACATAATCTAAAAGTTATACGAAACCGTGTCACCCCACAGCTTCGACATGTATATGTCAGCTTTATGCAATCTTAAACTTGATTATCCCACAAAATACTACAGAATATTGTAAGGAATAGTAGGTTACAAAAGGGAATGATAGATGGCGTTAGGAGGTTAGGTGAATAGGAGGGAAATTGGGTTATTCGAGGATTGAGGGGGCAGTTAGTGGCGAGGACGCTGGCTGGGGGTGGTTGTGTTTGGTTTGGTATACGTACACGTCCTCGTCAGTGATTTAAGTAGAGCGCTAAATTTAATATTAGTTTTGATAGGGTGTCCATCCCTGATACTCAATTCAATATTATACTTTATTATTTAGTTTCAGTGCAAAGTTTGTCTTGTATTTTCTATCCTTTTGGAGCATACAGTTTTGTCGCTGTTTGGAATCTGTTCGTCAAGGTCAGTTGTGTTGTTTGTTTATTTGAATAAAGCGGACTTGCATTCTCTTACTGTGTATGACTCTAAACGACAATTACAAAGTATTTGTCACAATATGTAATATGTTAAAAATATATACTCCCACGAGATTTCTCACCTTCAAATATATCAAATAATTCAACAATCGACAGWTGACAAGTATCTGTCAAACCAAAAGTTGTGTTCACTTTTCTGAGAGGCTCCAAAGTGATTTAGTCGATAATTTCCGTAAGCGCCTGGATGCATGAATTGCTGTAAAACCTTAAACCATGTGGGACTATTGCGTATTGATCATGATAAATTATTAGTTATAACACTACAAAGCTTTTTGATACTAGTTTTATAAAAAAGAAATAATTTTACAATTATTTGGTAAAGTTATTGCAAAATTTTTTGCCAAATCATATTTCTGCATTTCCTACACAACTTTTTGCTATAGTTACGTTGTAAATATTTAAAGTTCTGTTTCATTCGAAACAAAATATATAGCGAAGTGCACAGTTTAAAAATTGTAACAGCAGTAGGTATATATCGAAATAAATTTGTTTTTTTTTTCAGAGAGCTTGAAAATACCGAGAAGGAGAGGAAAGATTAAGCATTAGTTTTCAGAGCTTATAAATCATTGGACAAATAAATAAAAAAAAATGAGCTTAATTTATTTCATATTCATTAAGTTTTAAAAATAATGTCACTGCATGACGCTCCGACAAAATAGCGCTGACAAAATAGCTCGTCGACAAAATAACCCTTGATAGAATAGCTTAGCGACCATACCCCTTGAAGACGTCATATGGGGTTTTAAAGAGTTTGAAGGTTTTGATGTTGGAGGAAAGTACACCTTCCGAAGTTGCAGATATATATTCTTTACTGGTAGGACTGCGAAGACAAAATCGCCGACTAGTTTGACGTTCTCCGCCACAGGTGTGGAACGTTTACAACAGAATTGGAAGTGGCTTGCCAAAAACAAATAATTCTGTGCTTTTCAGCAAGCAGGCGACTGGTATCCATCGATATTTTAATAAATCAATCACAAAAGAATGATCGGACGGAAATAGACATAGAACATTCATTGTAGTTATCGGAAGTAAGAATGCTACAAGGAAAAAGTGTGTTGAAGTTTATTAGAAGAAAATAAGATGCATTAAAAAACTACAGCCGTGACGATATTTTGCCTCTTACAGGGTAACGTATAACTTATCCATATTATAATAAAATAATAACTATTCTACTCTATTATTATGCACTTTTATTACTAAAACAATGCTGTTCGTCTATACATGTTTATTTAATTATAATTACCTTCGGGATCCTCCATTTTTCGAAATACAGTAAGTATCTACCGTCTAACGTAGGGAAACAGATACGCGATAATCTCATTACCCGGGAACTCGGATATTGCTACCTGGGTAGCTACCCGATAATTTCATTACCCGGGTAGTTACGCGATATCGTATAGGTAATTATCCGATACCCGATAAGAACCCAATATCCTGTAAGTACTGGATATAAAACAAAAAACTGGTTAGGCACTGATAACAGTAATCGAATTTAATGAAATGATACGCAATTAAATAGATATAAATTTTAAACGTTAGTTTGATAATCATCAAGATTATGGAGTACGTACAGAAAAATAAAATATCTTCCTATTAGATTAGCTATGTTTCAATATAAAAACTGAAACCAAAGAAATACTGGAAGTAAATGMTAGATTCTATTTTAATGCTGGTTCATTGGGATATTGAATCTATACAGTTATCTCGTAATATCATRAAACAAATGAACAKCCTTATCAAACAACATAGAAAGGAACGCAATAACTAGTATCTATTTTATTACAACTGAATTGTATATGTTCTACTTAATGGATATCGGGTAGTTAGCGGTTAATAAGGAGTGCTATAGGGTATCGGATACAAAAAAAAATTGTACCCGGGTAGCCCATGTTTATCGGGTATCCGTGGTCTAATGTAAAAAGTATTTTATTTTTCTCTGTGTAACTTGTTGTAACATGCCTACATACCTTATACCTTAAAACTTAGTAGAAGTGAGTAAGATTTCAAATACCTAATGAGCATATCATCGGGCTATCCTGCCAGGGCTATCTTGTCGGAGCTATTTTGTAGCGGGCTATTTTGTCGGTGTATCATGTTATTTGAAATACATAAATACAAAATATTGTTGCACCTAGCATTTAAAATAAGTATTTGAAATTCTGTATTTGCATTTGAAACACAAATGAATTTAAAATACTGTTTACATTGTTTCCAAAAATTCCTATATGAAGTGTTCGTTTTCTTTATATAATATCAGTTTTAAAAAGTAAACATCGTTCACACAAAATTGCGTTGGAAAATGAAACCTTCCAGTGAAACGGAATTGGAGCGGAAGAACATAAACTTATGTTATATTGTAAAAATACTTCTTTTGCATGTACTTTGCACTTATCATTAAAATAATTTACAACTTATAATTATGTTTCTGACTGTTGTATGTTATAGCTAATAGGCGACGGCAAAATACAAAAAATCGTCCTACTTTGCGCTGGCGCAGCAGTCGTCTTCAAAATAATCAATTTCAGCAGCAGTAGTCTTCTCCAGCGCGTTGATGCACATATTTTCTAGAAATTAAGTTTGAATGCTGGATGGAACAACGTTGCAATAATAGTGTCACTTATTTAATTTAGAGAATGAGAAAACGAATAACAAACTAAACTCTTACTGGTTGAGGATAAAAGCAAATCTGCGGCTGTATTAACAGTTGACAGTTTGTCCATCAACTACAAAATACAGGGGTATTTGAAATACAAGTTACAAAAAGCAGCTATATCAAGTGTTTAAAATTCAGAATACAAATAAGTATGAATTTTAAGCATGACGCTCACCTTTTGTAAATCGGCTCCATTAAATCTGGTATGAGAATTAGGATAACGTTAGAACACGTCTACTCTGCTGTTCCCCGTCCGTCGGTACTAAGCATCTGGTGTTAATTGGCACTTGGAGAAGGCGCTTGTTCTACATAAAGGTCTGGTGGAAATCATTCCCCTGGAAAAACAACCGTCCTTGGTAGAAAACATCTACACTGCAACGAAATCGGCTACCTAGGAAAACTGTTGACCTGGTATCCAAGGCTAAATTTTTGTTTTCGTGCTTTTGCTTTGGGTCTTTAGGGTGGGGGGACGGGGTCCCACAAGAAATCGCCACCCTTGTGGGCACGACCCTGAACACAAGTTTTTATGTCCACTTGCTCGAAAAGAGTAAGAACGATCTTAGTAGTCTTTTTTTCAACCGGGTCGTCATTAGTAGTATAAAATTTGGGCCAGTAAGCTGTTCGGCTGTCATACCAATCACGAATTTGTATTATAATTGCATTATATAATGCTGCAGGATACGAGTGATTAGTCTAGAGAAAAGCAACGATCTCGATATCATTATTATGCTAGTACGGTTTTAAAATCTATCAAATGCTTTAAATTTTGTCATTTTCAAACCAGGACTTTCTAGCTGAATGTGCATTTTACGAGTAATAATCKACCTATATTACATACGGCAGMAATTTTTGGATAAGCGATCACTGGGTTTGGGCAGGAAAAATGAACGCAKGGGGTTATTAAAACCACACAATTAAAATTTGATTCCATTTTGCACGTATAAATTTATTTTAACTGTAGCTGATGTAACTATGAAATCTCACACATGCATCTGACAGGTTTAATATTAATATTAATAAAAAAACCGCTGCAAATTGAATCAATACTTCCACATCCGATTGTCAAAATGACAATTACGTTTTTATTTCTTATAATATACGATTAGTAATCAGATTTTGAGCATTTTTTCTCTCTACACATATTTTCTAAGACAAATGGTCGTCGTGATATTAGCAAAAATACATAAATTAAAATCTGTTTTTTCCAAATAATTCGAGAAGTATTAACTTAACAAAAAAATTACAAGAGTGCTTTCCGACCAGAAATTTGATTTCCTATATAATACCAAAATTTAAAAAAATTGTACGAATAGGGAACAAAATACGTTTTTTGGAAATATTTCGAAAATGTCAAAATTTTGGATAAATTTTCTAAGACACTTTGTGTGAGAAATTTTATTTCCTATCTGATGGTATTGTCATTTTTGAATATATTAAATATATTCGGAGATATTTAGGAAAAACCGTTTTCTTTAAGTGACGTTAATATCCTCTAAACAATTTGCTGCACCGTAAATTTATAAGGGCGAATAATACTCGCAGTTATACTACTAATGATACTAAAACGATAAAAAAAATAAAAATTTGCAAAAGGGGAAGTTAGCCCCCAATTTCGCCCCCTACCTGATTTCGAAAGTTATCGTGTCTACAAACAAAACCGCAGACCCACAGACACACAGACACAGAGACAATAAATTTTTTTGCTAAAATTTTGCTTTTTTTACGATTTCGACCATTTTAAAGCGAATGAGCAACTAAAAATTTTTGAAAATTTTTTTCGCGACACAATACTTAGCATCTGTTGGATGTGGATGTAAAATTAAGTAGGCAATGAAAAACATGTCATTCAACAACATAAATACAGAAAAGCGGTGTTGTAGCACATTTGTTGTTTTGTTGTGTGAGTATGAAAAGAAATCGCTTTGTTCACCCTGTGACCTGTGTCCAACAATAAAGTCTTTCATAGTGAAATAGCATACAAAATTGCGCTGTCAAGTTATATAAGATAGCAAAAAATTGTCTATATACAGAGTAAAGGCTTTCATAAATCAATCAGGATGCATATAGTGTAGATGCAAATTTATGAATCATGTCCACGGCTACTTAAAAATAAATAGCAATTTACCCGCAGTAATCTTCATCTGCTACTTGTAAAAACAAACAGCTTTTTAAGTACGATAAAAGGACATTAAAAATATTAATAAGTCAATCTACTACAAGCATTATCCTTCTTAATAGGGTACTAACCGCCGGCACTGTTCAGTAACTCGGCTTTCAGTTCCATAGTTTAACGACGTTATTGTTGGAAAAATCCACAGGTTGAATGGGAATTTGCCAGTTGAAATGCAAATGTAGTCTGTTACTGGGGTATTAATCCTGTGCCATAAAATAATGCCATATTTAATAGCGCATTAGCGGGTATTTAAATACCCCACTTAAGTTACTCAATGAACAAGTTCCACTTTTTATTTATAGGATGTGAATGCGAACCGGCAAAATGCATCGACAAATTTATTGCATGCATTACTATTTTACGCGCTTATTTATGACCACGTTGCGTGCAATGGTTTATCTGAAATTAAATAATGCATTTAGTCGCATTGAATGTCTCGCTATCCTGTCTGCCAGTTTCAATCGTCAACTTTCCTGTAACCTACTTTGACAATAGTCCAATTAAAATGCTAATGCTTCCGATAAGCTGATAAACTCAGGCAAAACTAACGGCATTCCCATTAATTAATTAACTAATTAGAGATAATACTGATAGTCGCAAAAAAAATCTTGTTGATATATATTTCAGCATCTATTTATTTCGTATAGTATGAGAAAATGAACTTAAAAACTGTATGTAAGGCGTATATATTATAAAAAAATGTGCAAGAAAAGGTCTAATGTTAAAAATATTAGATATTGAATGAATATTAGTTTGCTTTAATTTTGGAGTTGTAGATAGCTTACCCKAGCAACATGATTAAGTTTATTTTACTTATTTATATATTTAACAAATTTTGGGATCCAAACAGACAAGGCCTACAATAGCAATCATTAACAACTGTAGATAAATACAAAAGAAACAAAACGTAGTGAAACAAAACCTAATCACTTTAAAAACTAACTACGGCTCAGGGCTGACTTACACTGCTGGAGGGACACTGCCAATGTTGAAATTGACTTTTAATGAAAAACCCTAGCCACAATGATTTAGAAAGCCTAAATACCTATTTCCGCTTAAGATCTGGAGAGCAGATTATCCTACTGATAAATCCATGTAGATATTTAAAGAAGTCGCTTATTCTACTGAAGATGACAGCTTGGCTACCGAAATACGTATTTAGGCTTTCTAAACTATTGTGGTTACGATTTTTCATTATAATCCAATTACAATAAATCTACCAATATTGGTTTAGAAGCTCATTGCTATAAATTTCTTTCCCCAACATCTTTTGGTAGGACTGCTTGCATTTCATTGCTAAGTACAAAATGATTATTGCTAGTAAAAAGACGAATTCAATTAAAAAAAAACCAAACGCTTCTGTGTGGGTTGCTATGTGGCTACATTTGATCCTGTGGCGACAGCTTCAACTATCATATTTTCCTCTTTAGATTGCACATAAACTTACTGGCGAAATTCTTCCGGCAGGCAGGATCGCCATGTGAAGGGCTCTTATTGTAAGCACCCTTCTTACTTAATACTATCGTTTACTATGTTATTTTACATTACTGTTGGATATGATCTGACTACTCTATTTAACTAACCATGCAATTACAAGCATACAACTGTCATTGTTTTTCTATACCGTTCAAATTTAGTTCTAACTAAGCTAACTAAGCTCTCAACACCCCACCATCGTATGCTACCAAAGTTGTTACAAAGCAGAGTGCAGAATCAGCACCCACATCCTGCATTTTGTAAGAAAGGATAATCTGAAAATATCAACTTTAAAGAATATAGAATTGTAACTAAGAGGCATCCCAAAACTGAGTTCTGTGAGCAGTTTGTATCCGTTTTTAAMAGGTAACAGAAACAAATATTACTTGCGAAGCATGTGCCAGGGTACATTTAACTTTATTTTGTACAACTTTTGCCGGATTCGATGGTACTGTTCAATATTTCATACAATAACAATAACAAACGTGTGAGTTTAAGAGAGATTGTTTTTAAACTGTACATAAACCGGTATAAGTTAAAATTATTAGTAACAGGAGATTTTTTGAGAAATAGTAATTTTAAAAACTCATTTTGGATGCTTTCTATGTTTATGTGTTTTTTGTATCACGTACTGAGGGTTCTACATTACCGATATGAAGCTTAATCTACTAACAACATTAGCATAATAAAAAGACAAAAATGAGTCAGTTTCGGTAAAAATTTTCAATGCCTCTTCAAAAATAATTCCTAAAAGTGGCAGACCACATAAATGTGAAACGTAAACGTCAAGGGGCCGTAACCATGTAACACCCTAAATTGAGGTATGTGATTGGTTTAGATTTTAAAAACAGGGTTGATTTTAGCTTAAAATAGAGAAGAAAAACCGGCCTTAAGTGTATATACATTTTGATGTCATTACACCTAGTTTGAAAGCCATCTTTATTATCGACGTAATGTCAATCATGAAGGTTTCAGTCTTCTAAAAACATTTTAGTGTCACATTTTTTAATCATTCATTTCTGCTTAATATCGAGAATATCGGCAAATGCTAAATATGGTTGTGTAAAAAGTTTTAACATGGTATCCATCGGCGTAATCAAACTTCTTTTACCATTTCAATTTTCTGGAATATAATATTTACATTATTTTCGATTTATCCCGGTAGAGGTGTTGAAGATATTTGGAATAATAATATACATTTTCAAGACGTCTGTATATAATATAATACCTATCCATAATTCTTTGTTCCTTAAATAAATACTAGTCGTTACCTACATTTCTACTATTCTCATTAAGTTTCTGTTTACTGAGAAATAACACTATGTTGTACATGGGATTGGAACTGTCGGTTTTGAACCCTTGCACGCGATAGCGATAGTTACATCAATGGAATTTAATAAAATATAATCAAAGTAAGGTGTTAGTTATGGTCAATTTGAAAATCTCCGCTAGGAGATTCTAGAAATCTAAAGAAATAAGTTAAAAAGGTAAAAAAAGAAACTGGTTTGCTGATTTCAGCTATCCGAAGAAGCAAAGCATGGATTACAATTTTTTTAACACATGTGCTACATTCCTTCAAAATCCTGAAAGTAAGTATCTGATTCTAAAGACATGCGTTTCTTTCACATTTAAATAGTAAACATGAAGATTAATGAGAAATATATTTAAAAAGTGGAGATATTTTAATATTATCTATACTTTTCAATAATTTATATTATATTATAATTACGTAATATTTCTGTTTACAGGAAAGTCTATATTTAAGCTACGCTTTAATATTGTGTTCGTTTACAACCCAAATGCAACTTATGTTCATGTCTGCATTGCATGTGCGGTTTTTCTTATGCTAAAGTTCAATTAGCGGAAAGCGCTGGTGGTGCACCGTATGCAGGTTTTGCACTGCACCACCACCCAATAGCTGCGATGCATCTTCGTTATCTATAGATGACCCAGATCCGTGCTCTGCCGACCACTCGACTGCAACAACCGCAATTCAGAACACCTCATAAATAACGAGTAAAATATTGAAAAGCTTGGTCGTAAATAATTTGTTTAGATCCGATACTTGTTAAGAACCCTCACCGAAGTGAAATATAAAAGTCGATACCAATTAAATCGGACAACCGACATGCATACCGGCTTAGTATGAATTATAGCCGTTCATCAAGAGCGTTGTTATCAATGTTATCTGAGAGCAATTAGCGGCAACGATGCACGAGGCCGATACAACGCACGAACTGTCAAGAATGCGTACATAGCGTGTACCGGGTTTTACCCAACGCAAATTTAAAAAAGGGCAGTGCGAAATGTATTAGTTAACTGACATGGATTTAGGATTGGAAGAAAAGTACCATAAATAACAAAATAGTTATTACTTGTTTATTCATGTGCAATTTTTCTGTGTAGGGCAAAGGGAACTGAATGGGATATTAACAAGAAAAAGGTTACTGGTACAATAAGAGATTGCATTGCGATATAAAGGGTCGCTACAAAGTATGGAACCAGCAGAATATTTCAGGTTCTATTCGATCAATTTTTCTAAAATTGTGCATGGGCCTATGGGTAATTAAAATGCATTTTCTGGAATTTTTTCAACTCCGTGTCAGCTCTCGTTTCCGAGATATGGGCGCAAGTTGCATTTTTTTTAATGGGAAGAAAGGTCAAAAGGTACATCATTGAAAAGGATATTTTTTCCTGATTTCAGATGTTTCACACTTGTAAAATTTATCGCTTCTGAGTTGAGAAAAGTGTAAATACAATAATTGATCCCGACAAACAATGCAAAGAATGAAAACAATTTTCTTTATCGCTAAAATTGACAAAAAGCCAGGTATTAGCATTTATCCTTGACTGGTGGTAATTTTCGTCTAATTTGACTAATTTATTGCGAATCGGATACCCTAAAATTATAAAAGAAAAACATGATTCCGTGAAAATGCAGTAGGTATTTTTTCAGACGTACATTACAGAAGATGCTCATAATGTTCCCCATTTACTTTCTGGCAGTAATGCAGCCTTGAGTAAAAGTTCATTTCTAATGTGCTTTAAAGCATATTTGGGGGTAAGTTCTGAATTTCTGCCTTGATTCGTCCTTTTAAATCTTCTGCATTATGTGGCCGATCAGCATAAAAAACGTGCTGGGCATTCCATCGCTCCGCACCTAGCAATCCATCTGTCTGGAAATATGGCGTTCAAATATCCACGAACGTTGACTGCAAAAAGGGACGGTGCACAATCTTGCTGAAACCATATCTGTTCAGAAGAATGCGCAGCATTTTTACGATTAGGGAACAGGTGAATGAGTTCTGGTAAATACTTCGATCGCATTCAAATTTCCATCGATGAAAAAAGGCCCAATAATGTGCTCACCAGACATTCACTTTCTAAGGGTGTTGTGTGTGGACTTGTTACATCCAATGTGGGTTTGTGTCCGATCAATATCTGCAATTGTGTCTATTCACATTACCATTGAGGCAAAAAAGTCGCTTCATCAGAAAACATAATCCAATTTAAAATGTTTCTATCTTCATCTATCATATTCATAGCAGTTTCACAAAATATCCTTTTCAATGATGTGCCTTTTGACCCTCCTTCCAATAAAAAAAAATGCAACTTGCGCTTATATCTCAGAACGAGAGCTGACACGGAGTTGAAAAAATTCTAGAAAATGCATTTTAATTACCCATAGGCCCATGCACAATTTCCGAAAAATCGGTCGGACAGTACCTGAAATATTCTGCTGCTTCCATACTTTGTAGCGACCCTGTATATGCGATATATATTTTTTTGCAACAAAGAACGATACCTTGTCGACAAGACCGTAAGATGTGAACAAAAGTTCTTTAAATCTGGATCACTTTTATTATTACTAGCATAGGGAAGTATCCGTAAGTTCCCATCCTATACCAAATCCAACATCCAACGCTATAATATTTCAACATAATTGGCTATGAGACTTATATAATTTAAAATATGAGATAGTTTATGAATTACTTATAATTATAAGCTTTGTAGAAAAAAACTATCTCTACTTTTTGATGTCCTTTTATTTTTCAAATGATTTTTGAGTTTCTTGGGGACAAAAATACTTCGTTGATGTTGTATTCTGAGAAATGGGGGAAACTGCAAAACGAACTGAAGCGTTGTGTCGCAGTTTAAAAAGAATTTACCAGATGCGAATGTAAGACGAAGAAACCTATTTGTGGTAGAGATAAATAATACACACCAGTTCAAATGCCCCGATCACACGATCGTGCTTGTCGAGACTTTTCGTTAAATAAAGCGTTACAATTGGTTGAACAATACGCGACACGTGCTCATCTCACATTTTCGGTTTATGTCTTTATGTTTGGTTTTGTGCCTTTAAGGTAGAAATTGTTGTTTAATAACTGCATTTGTGAATTTATGCGGTAAATTATTAGGTAACTAGGATCTCCAATATTGTTCATCCACATAATTTAATGACAGACAAGGTAATAGTTAAATTGAATTATAAAGTAGGGTTAGGTTAGGCCTTTTTAATAATAACATTTAATGAGATAGGTGTCTCATTTTGTGATAATAATTGGACGCACTAGTCAGATTTTTGGATTGCAAAATCTTCACAAAAACATTCTTTATTATTGACATTGTTGTTAAAAATGAATAATAATAAGCAATGGGAAATGATTTTTATAACCATTTTCCGCAGAAAATAAATTCTTTAATAGTGTAAGTCTTGAAATTTACCTACTGCTTGTGATACTTGCTTCTTTTTTATAAAAGCATACTTTTGGGTACACGATTTTAGTTACATCGTGTTGGTCGTTCTTAATTTAAAATTGGCGCCACTTTACTACACATGAACACACCCATTTAAAGTGATTGCTACATCAAGATCAACGTAGCCCTTTGTGCCGACAATAGTTTCTCATCTGGTAAGTTTTCTTTAATCTGTAGTTGTGTTACAAAAAGATAACCCCATCGGATCGCATCGTCCTCCTATAACTATTTGAGTGGGGATGTCAGTAACGACAGAGTAATTTTTTACCAACACTGATCGGGCAACCATTGGCGGCCCGTGGTCCTTCGAATTGGAGGGGCTCAACACTATTCCCCGCACCTTAAAACATAACAATCTATGCCTTCAAAATATTTATTTTTTTAAAACCTTTTATATCCTAAGAATATAATATAGGTACAACAGTTATTTAATGTATTTTGTTAAATTCGGTTGACGTAAAGGTTATTAACGATATACTTTTATTAGCATATTATTATTGCAGTCAATACATTTTCAATATTTCACTATTTTCCATTTTTGCGATTTACTTATTATATTCTCAAACAATTAAAAATGTACCGAAATAGCTACACGCTAGTACCGTTGTCTGAATATTCAGACAACGCTTTTACATTTTACAATTGTACCAAACTGAAAGACAACGCTGCGACCTACTATGTTTGTTACAAATGTACTAATGCGGCAACACCACCTATATTCCTAAGAACATATTTGGTGTTGAAAATGCCCATATCCCATATGTAAGCAAATATTAATGTGCGCACCAGGAAAGATGGTGGACGTTGTGGGGACGAAAATTGTCGAGAGACATTTAATCATTGGCGTGCCCACCATTATTCATGGTAGCAATTTAAGGCTAGCGCGGCGAATAAATTTATTTGCTCGGCCCACCCATGCGTTCGCTCTGTTCAAATTGTGGACAATGTTACATTCCTAAGGTGTGAATTCTTTCCTGGCGTGCACTTTAGTTCAAGTGGAATTGTGCGGCAATCAAGACATTGGGCGTAAATGTAAACTTGGTTGCCTAAACTTGCAAAAAAAGAAACGTTAGTTCTATTAAGGAAAGTACACTTTATCTGAATAGAGAAGAATAGAGGGCATCATCAATGACGTCATGCGCACAAACCATTTTTCGCACGCGACACCAACCGTTGCCAGGTAATGATACCATTCAGTGGCGTGTTCGCATTCGTCTAATTCAACGTTCGCGTTTCGTTTAGAGTGCGTGTTTTTATTAGCGCGTTTCGTATTTACCGTTTATACATCATGGTTTCTTTATTATTAGTGTTTTGTCTGCATAATATATCCTTCCATTTTGCTGTGTGCTGCGTATTGTACTGCAACCTATTAATTAAACCCTATTAACGATGGCGACGCTGGTTATGACGTGCAAATCGCGCATGCAAATGATGACGTTCCTGTATTGATATATAATAATTAAATTTAATTTTCTTTGGGAGGGCGACGTCCTAGAGCCAAACATCAGGAGCTGCTACTGATTATTACCAATTTTTTAACGTTGCAAACCTGTTTTTTTTTGGGGAGGGGGCTACCCACGTCTTTTCTTCCTCTGGGTATGTAGTGTACTACTTGTTCTACTAACCTATCATCGTTTATTTTTCCAACATTTTGTCTCCATCTTGATTAGTTCCGGTGTATTCTGTCGTCTATTGAGAATGTTAAATTCAGCACTTCTTCTAATTAGCTTTATATATGAAATCACAACACAACCCGGGGGGGGGTAGACGCAATTTAACATACTGAATTGTTGTCCTGAACTTTTAGTTATTCGTCTTGAAATTTAAAAAAAAGCAATAATAATATAACATTTTAAGAAGTCCTGTATATTTCAAAGCTAAAATGTAATTCTTGTTTTTGTGTTTTTGTATAAAAACATAATCCTTCATGGCTCTTGGGGGAAGGGCGGGTTCTAACCCAGAAACCCCCGCATGGGCATGCCACTAGGTGAGACATTTTTTGTACATTTTATCTTTTTGATACAGCATTTCATTTCTTTTAGCAGGTTCCATTTTATTTTCGGGTAATATTTCTTCTACGTCAGCTACGTATTTTTTAAAATCAACCCCCTGTACCTATATTGTATAATGGTTTTTGTCAAAGGCTTTAATATGGATAATAAGTGGTGAGTTAAGGATGTTACAGTTTTTTTTCTTTATAGGCTAAACACTATGCATAATATGAAGTTTGTGTGTCTGCTAAAGTACCTTAGGTATAGTATATCCTCTTGGTCACTACAAATTCAGGTTTGTACCTTTATCTTAAACAAAGTTACAGGGGGATCGAAAGTGCCCTGGGTGGCTTCAAGAAAAGTGTGGTACTGGTACGGCTGTGCCCTTGCTCGACTCGGAATTTTTTTTTCTATCAGAACCTTAACTGATTGTCGTGCGAGTGTAGCCTAAAATTGTTGTTCTCGTCATTGTTTTAGTTTTGATAGTAAAGAAACGAAAATCAAATATTTATTCTTAGCAGCAGATTCATCAGACAGCTTGTATGCCATTTTAACAACAAAATTCTTTTAGCTACCCGAGAGCACGATTTGTTGCGCCGCCTCGTCTTCATGCAACAAGAGCGTCTCACGACTCGGCCTGGGAACTCATCCTCGATAAATTGCCATCATCGTTTACAGTAGTGCATACGAGGGTTGTCATACAGAAAACAGTCCGACGAACATGCGCACAAACAAATAGCGTTCAGGTTAAAGTCGGAAGTTCTGCCTTATATACGACATCTGCGATCTGTTATTCGTGATTCCGCATACTGGCGCACAAATCACGTTTATGATTATTTCATTTTACTTGTTCATGTCGTACCCGCTCCAACAATAACTTGCAGCAGCTAACTTTACTATTATGATTCCGTTTTAACCTTCGCCCGCTTGCGATTTATTGTAACGCAATAGTGGACACGGAATGTTTTGATCTGGGTTGTACTGTATATAAAGCGGATGGTTGTGACAGGAATGAATAGTAGCTTTTGTTGAAAGTGGCACGAGAAATGCAATGGGTTGAATAAGTGCACTAGGATTTAAAAAGCTTAATAGTAATAGAAATTGGCTGTTTGACACATACACAGTGGAGAGCACTTCTGCGTTAAAAATTAAAAACCCCGAGAAAAATCCATTGAATCAATTTTTTTATTGTCAACTTTTTTTATTTAACAGTTTACTGAAAATGTTAAGTAATAATTCTGACTGAACAATTAATTACTAGTGTTTTAGGATTTACGACATTTTCGTGATTTAATTTGCCATCGAATGATGTAAAAATAAATGGAGGTTCCAGTTTAAGATAAGAAAAATAAAAAGCTTTCAAGTTTGATAGTAAATTGTGTACAACCTGTAGTAATTCGGATCAATCAAATTGACTCACAAGACTGTTAAAATTTATTTAATAAGTACCTAGTATTAATAAGAGATACCTACTAAATGGACAGAAAAATAATAGTATGCCATTTGCAAAATATATCATTATGACATCACGCCTTTTTAGGACATTCTATAGAATCAAACATATTTTCCTGAAATGTGAACTAGAATACAGAAGTGCACGAAATGTCAAAAATCCAACTGAAGTAGTAACTGAGTTACAAAAGACGGGAAATGAGCTGAAGGAATCGGTGCACAAACGAATTAAAGAAATTACTCATTATATTTAGTATGGTAAAACGAGAATACTTGGAACTGTGGTGCAACACGGAACAAAATTTTGCTTTCTCAAATTGCGCGCGAACTCGTTGCATTTGTGGCAACAGGTGTATTTTGGTACCGCAAATAACTAAATTATTTCGGACACTGTTAACACCCAGCCACAAAACAGCTTCACGAAGTATAAGGTGAGTAACACACATGTGGGTAGGTTGATAAAACGCCTTGTGTGATATTCAAACTACTAAAGCTTTTTTAAATCTATCGTAAATGTTTACAATTTTAAACATAAATGTTTTGTTAAACCGCTAAAAAAATTAAAAAGGAAACATTTTTTTGCTTGAAAACTTGGAACACTAATAAACAAGAAACGCTGTTTCAAATTTTCCGGTAAGTTTCAACTTACAACCGCGCAGCGTTAAGGAAATTGTTCGTATCCTATTAAATTTTAATTATAAGTCAAGGCATTACAAAAAAATATAGGTGATGAAACGTTGACCAAGGCAATTAATCATATTTAATCTAAAAAAATTTCTCTACGCACTGCCAGTAAAACTTACGAAACACAGTCAGGAACGTTATCACAAGAAAACAGCTTACGAAGAAACTTATTCGTCCTGAATGCTTCTTTGAGAGGGAGAAGGGTAATTTTCTCTAACTAGAGGTTTACAAAAGGTTAAATGTAAATAAACATAGGAAAACAGTGAAACGTTTTAAAAAGAACATACCAGATAAAGGCTGATTTGCTCATTTTCGAGAACGTCGTTCCAGTAAGCTCGACCAAAGGTAATAATGAATTGTGACGAGACGAATCTAACGAAGGAACTTGAGAAAACAAGAGTGCTAATCAGAAGGAGATGTAAACATTCAGAGTAGAGTATATATCCAAAACAAGTACGTGTTTCTGCTACTAAACTGCAAACTGCATATTAAACAGAACATTTATATGAATCCTGGACGGAACGAGCACTACAAGGAAACTATCTATAACCATACAAAATCGGGATGGAAGGATAGCACTGCCCTTTTGGACTATTTATATCAATAACTTGTCAGAACAGATCATTAGAGAGTGTGGAAACTATAATATTCGATATGAGGGAACACCATCCGTTTGTGTCACGCCTTAGACACATCACTTTTAGGCCATTAAAACTGAGTTGGCGAACTTCGCTGCAGCAATGCAAACTATAAATTAAAGCATATCTTTACAAAACACGATTCCATTCACCTACCAAGAAACGTTGTAAAAGCAAAATTTATTTATCCTTTAGACTTCAATGAAGCATTAAAACGACTTCGTGGATTTGAAACTTCAAGCAACCAACAAGTGCACTGCACTATACGGTACGTGAGATGCGTTATAGTAATGCAACGCAAGCCACAAAAAGAAGAAGACTTCAGTATGAACCAGGGAAACTATCAGTGGATTAGCGTCATAAAAGTGAACATTTGTTATTGCCATCTATGGTAAACTCTGAAAGTGATGAAAATCATGGATGAAGCTAAACAACAGCTGTTTGCAAACAAACCAGCACTCCCTGCACAAAAACCAAAATAACTTAAACACTAGTTATTTTGTAGTGTGGCATATCAAACTGGAGAAAACATTTTGGAAGCATGTAAGTCATGTAAATTTCTTCGTTCCGTTGGACTACCTTAAGGCATTTTCAAATTTCCTCACCTGTGTCATATCTGTTGGGTAAACCAGAAGAACATTGTAGACACTTTTCAAAAGCCTATTAAAACAGTGTCTAAATTAATTTTTAGTAAACCAGTAGATATACATATAGTCAAATTTATTAGTTAGGTAATATTCTTTTAAGATAAAAGTTATGTTTATTTTTCTTCTTATAAACAAGTTTTTGTCGGAAATCAATACATATTTGTAAAACATTTTATTTATCCACCAAACTGAAAACAGTGATTGATATCAATAACAAAGATTAATAAAAGCTAGAACTGATATTACTTTTTACTGCATAGTTCGATAACTTGAAAATGATGGTCAATAGTAATGTGTTCCAAGTTTCCGAAATTTCGGGTAACCTGGAACAGGAATGACGTTTTAAAACGCTTTGGAAGTAACAATTATATCGTTTATTTTTTGTAACTTTAAGCTTAGGTGCCCAGATATTTTGGGAGTCTTTTAATAGTTTTCTGGCTATTATCTTTTTTTTCTAAAAATAACCATTTAAACTGGAAAATTTGTTATATGAGTTAAAATACACCGTTGTTATTTATTTCTACCTGTAATGAGATTTCAAATTTCTGTAACGGCCAGAAAAACCTGTTTGTTTACGAATCTCTTTGTTTCTTCTATATAGTGAACTGGATACGTAGAGACGTGTTAAATTTGCAGACTATTTCTTCTATTCGGGCACCTATCTTTTATTCTTTAAATTCAAAATATGAACTCACTCACGTAGAATTATCCCTAGAATTAATTTTTCGGCATCAGTATACATAGTATAGTGATTCTGTTTGAATCCATCAGCGTCGATTGAGCTGCTAGTACATGGGCTAAAATAAAATTGCTCAGAAAAAAGCTAGCTACTTTATATCTATACAAATCATAACACCATAATAACAATTAATAAAAAGGTTTTCCCCTTGGAGATGTTTTGTTACCTTTTTAGATACCAAGAAGCTATAAATTAAAGATTCGTAAGTTTTACAGTTGCGAATTCCTCGAATACCATTCCCTGTGTAATTAAGATGGTTTATACTGAGATTGTAGTAACATAATTTCGGGGCAATTTCATTGTACCTGGTGTAGCATTGGTAATAATTTAATAATCTGCCATCTCACGCGCTGGAGTCGATAATCTGTCAGTTGAACTGGAAAAGGCGTGTCGATGCATCAGCAGTTTTACATCTTCATACTTTTGTTATGCGTGTGTATACTGGTTCATGATGTCTTGTGCTCTTGTTGCTTCAACCTGCTTGCATTACAATAACTCCAACACCTCTGCATTTATTGTGCATTTAAAGTAGGCTTTGCTCGTCATGAGGCCATAGTGTTTCAGTCAGTTCAAGGTTTTGTGTCTGCATATTGGCTCTCACTAAGCCCTGTCTATAATTTGGAATTTTAAACAGTTTGATATTTGCTTCACTTTTCTTTGCTCGAAAAACAAAGTGGGTTTTGTATTTGCATTGAATTAGTTTAGACACGATTGTGTTATAATACAGGRTACTTACGGAAACGTGTACTAACAGGGGTAGCTGGTACTTACAGTTCACTGAGAAATCCAAAAAAAGTTCGACCACTCTTCGTTTCATTAAAAAAAGGCCAAATTTTCATAATTAAAAATCGACTGCAATTTCTTGCCCCCTCAAGCCATACGTTTCTTATGCATGCCATATTGAACTTTGACATATCCGAATTTGTTATTTAATCTTTATGGATTTGACATAAGTATTGTGTGTTAGCTATTAACACAAACATGTGTTTTTGCTGATAGCATATTATCACAATGTAATGTGTTCATCTTCAGATAGCCGTTAAAAAAGCAAATAATTATCACATTTGTTCTGGTCCCTGTCAAAGGTAGGTGTTTTATCCTATGCTCGTTAAAAGCAATATTTATTTGATTACTTATACATTTATATGACGTATTCCTAATTTACAAGAGTGATAACTTACGGGCTCGTTTTGTAACGAATTTTATGTTTTATATATTGCGTTTTGTGGTTGTCCACAATACATACAAACAATTAAGAACACTGACAACATCTAAAATGCACAAATTATAATAATTTTTGTAATATAGCATGTATTAATTACACCTCTTTGATTAAATATTTACAAGACATGTACAAAACCATTTTCTTTTATACATAATATTATACATAATATTCTGCAATTCATAATTCTTCTATATGAGTGTTTTTACATTAGCGTCTAATAGTTCTCATAGTGATACACCTTATGCGTCTATACCACTTACAATAATTGTTGCATCTTTTGTACGAGTGGCTAATAGATAGATATAATATAATAAATAGAGTCCCATTAATCATGTAGCATTTATGGAAAACTCTTGTATGTTCTTCAGTTCTCAACTGGACCATAATGAAATGATTGAAATATAAGTGATAAAAGATATACCCATTTATATAAGCGACACGTATGTCGATCGCGGAGTATTCGAAGTACATTTAATAAGCTACCGGAAAACTCAGGAAATAGTTGAAATTAATAAATGACATTCAAGTCTAACCAGCGTCGTTATCTGATCAATCTGTTCTTGTTAGAAATAAATTTGGTTTCTGAGGTGTTCCCATTAAAATGATTTGTTTTACTGTTAGCGTTAATTTCCGGAATTTCGTGCTTTTCATCTGATAACGCAAACATTATTTACATAAATAAGTGGCCGGCCAGGAAAAAACGCTGTGGTCACTATCTAGCATCTTTTATCTCAGAGCTAATAGTGGGAGTAGAGCAAGCAAAATAAAAATGCGGATTTATCGGAACAAGTTGTGGGGTAAAAAAAGTCTTTGACTTCGTTTTATATGGAAGCTACACAATTTGTATGACTGCCAAGTCCAATGTCAAGCACGGCGAATACCAGGTGTTTTAGTTTGGTGCTCGCCTCCTTTCAATGTTTATATTTTTATAAAAAAATATAACAAAATATAAATGCGATGACAAGATTTTTTGAATAAAATCAGTAATTTATATTTACGATATTCGTCAAAATGGTGACTGTCACTTTATTTGTTTAAAATACTTCCGATAGTATTTTTCCACTATTTAATAGATAGTATACTTCTAATTTTGAAGATGTATCACAATATGAAAAAAATAATGGTTAGCAAACGAAACAATTTATATACTTAGATATGAAAAACCTAGATTACAACAATAGTTAGGTATTTGTTTGCAAGCGCTCTTCCCATGCTTTGTGTTTAAGATGTGCAATAAACACAAACAATGAAGAGAGCTTTTCACAAAAGTGAAACACTTTGTTTTTTCTACGACCTCACAATTAATTTTTTTCTAAAGGAAATAAATAATTACTCACAAGCCACAAGCGAACAAACATAGATACCCAGCAATACTGACATGTCACCTACCAATCATGAGGGAAATTTTGCCAATTACCTACTTCTCTAGTTGCTGTTATTAATTTATTTTATTCTATAAATTGTGTCAAAGTTTAATTAATGAATGTTTCTTTTCACCCAGATCTGTTACTTTTCATACTAAAATGTCACTTTTCACTCTAGTTTCGAGATGCGCATGAAAACACCTAGTTTCCATAACATTACAATTACTACATTTTTTTAAATTTATTAAGTGGTCAAATATCTCCACAGTACAAACACGAGTAAAAACTTCTTGATTTAACTGACGACATTTATTTTCTGTTGTATTCTACAGATCTTGTAATTAAGCTAGGACCATAAAAACCTGGCGGGAGGCAGTTTACTTCTTCACGTCTAATTTTGGCATTAAGCGGTGGTGTACTGTCTTGTTGCAATATCAGATTTGCTCATATTGCTAGTGGAACCTTATTATAATATTCTTCTAATTCCTTCTTTAAAAAAACGTTGTGAGTTCGATTTCTAAACTTGGGTCCATTTTTATTAAGAATGATACGCTATAAATTAATTTGCCAAATATTTTGAAATTTGGTTTCCTTAAGCCAATGAGGGAATGAGGACTGTGTTTTGACCAGTACTGGCAATTGTATCGATTAGCTCTTCCACTGTTAAAAAAATTCCGAAATTTCCTCATTCTTCGTAATCCCGAGGAAAAATGCTTGGTGTAAATGAATCTTAAACGGATGTAATTAATGAAACAGAAATGTCAGTTTCACCGGCAATTTGCATAATGGATATCAACATTTACTTTAGCTATAACTGTAATCATGTTATCTTTATTTCTTGCAGTCTTTGGCCTAAAAGACATTTTCCTAGCGGCTTTACTATTTCTTTAGCTTTACTTGATTTGAATTCATCGAATTTCAACCGACTGACATGCCGCTATACTTTTTTGACACTGAAGTGAATTGAAATTGATTTCTTATGGATACCCTTTTCTCAATCTAAATAGATATCACAATTTTTTAAGGTTATTAGTAGTATACATAACCAAAATTAGAAGCAAACTATTTATTAAATTGCGCAAAAATTCAGGGTGTCGTTGAAGAAATGCTCTAGATTAATGAGGTGAGGGGTTTTTCATGTAACATTTAAAATAAGGTATTTGATGTAACTTTATTCACTATTTATCGTGTGCCTTTTTTCACGTTATCAGTCTTTCTGCGAAAAATATGACGTTTACAATGTTTAAGAACATATTATTTTACTGCGTAAGGTTTTCTTATTTAGTCGCCAACCAGCGCCATCAGCGCATCAAGATAAACCTATAAAGGCTAGATGAAGAATTAAATTTCATGCAAGGTTGTTGCTGTGTCCTACGTATGTTTTCGGGAAATTTGCAAATAAAGTGTAATTTTTATTGGGATTGAAAAGTGCGGGCTAAACCGTTCGAGATAGAAGAAAAGTAATGTAGGTGTCAAAATCTCTTTTTCTAAGAATAGTTCACTGATGTAAAAAGATCTTTGTTTAGTTGATTCGCTTTCAACAGGTAAAGGTACAGATGGTTTTAAATCCCACGGATTTTTATTGATATTATCTGGGTTAGTTATCGAAAAATGTTTCAAAAGTTTTTTGTAAATTGTGAAGAGCACTAAAACACGGTAAATAGTGAATAACTTGTTTTTGGCCCCTTCGTTGTTCCTGAAAAAGTAATCTATCAGATAATGTGAATTCTAATAAAAGATTTCTTAAACACCGCCCATGCCTCCTGTTGACGTTCTAAAATGGAAATATGCAATTGGAGCAAGGCGATTACTATCAGCAAGCGTTAAAGTTTAGCGTAATGGCGATCGTTACATGTATCGGCGTACCTTTCAAGTAGAAACCTACAACGGCGGGGCGAGTCTGCTAATTTTTCTTGAAAATCTAAGGTATTTACTCTACCAGATAATCTTTCTTGTATATCACCGGTGGACTAATTAATTTCATTGCCGTGCATAAATGATAAATAGCAGGAATTCGAGCAGAATTCAGGTCTAGAAAGCTCCCAGACCCGCTGCCGCGGTCGTATGTTGGTATTGCCCAATTACTGTTCAATTTGATAAACAGATGATTAGACTGTGGAGTCTGGTGGGAATGTATGGCATAGGCATATAATAATACATTATACGATATCGTATAACGCACAAATTTGCACTTTATTGATGCTATTGGAACACTTAAAAATGCCAAAAATCTAAAAATTGATAAAAAAGGAGTTGTCAAAGTGTCTGGCACGTTAGTAAGGATAATATCACTTTTTTCATATGGATTAACGGAAAAGGGGTACATTTTTCATAGCTATCCAGAAACTGTAGACAAATATTACTACGCGTTGCAAAGCTGTTAAGGTTAAGACCCCGCTCAGCGCGGCACGTTTTAACTTTTCAGAATCTTGGCCTGGCCTGGTCCGCTTTATAGACCCGCACAATCCGAAATCTTACCAAATTTTAATTCAATACTTCATACCTATGTTTTTACAACTTCGTTAGTAAAACCGTGTTCTTCATTTAACTCCTGAATAATATTAAATTAAAAATATTTAGACGAAATTTAGCTCTCCAAGTTGGTTCAACCTGAGCTATGCATTTAGTAACCTTATTTAGTATTTATAACCTATAAATCACAGTTTGTAAGCCCAGTAGCATCTCTCATATTCTAAATATTAAAAATATTGGCTAAATTCTCGGTAGCCCCTAATTTTCTTTGAAAGCTATGATACTAAAGAGCATTATTTAATGTCATTTTTAAGTATTTGTTAGAAATAGATTACAATTTGTAAGCGTAAGGAGTTAGGCTTTTTTTTATATTTAAATTCATTATGTAATCAGCAATTTAATTTGCAAGTTTTAAATCATATTGTAAGAGTAAAAGTATTTTCCTTATCTCCGACATCCTTTAAAATTCATTGGATTAAATACCATCGTTTTGTAAGCGGTTTGTAAGTATTTGTAAGCGATGAGTCAAAATTTGTTAACCCTGATAAATTTTTTTAAGTTTTAAAATTTTAAATTGTGGCCCGTCTTTGGAGCCGCCTAAATTTCCCATTCAAATTAATTTACTAAAAGATATTATTTAGAAGGCAATTTGTAAGAATTTGTAAGCGTCAAATCACAGTTTGTAAAAGTCAGGTATTTCCCTTTTTCAAATTATGATATTGCGGGCTAAATTTTTAGCATCAAACGCGACGTTCTCAAAATTCATTATAACAAATACTATTGTTTTGTAATCAATTTGTATTTGAAACGACAAATCGCAAATCGTAGCAAATATTGTGCTATTTTCAAAATTTTAAGAAAAAGGCTGTTTTCGTTGCGGCTCTAAGTTCATATAAAAGTTTATTAAAGTTAATCATTTAGTAAGTAATTTGTCATTTATTGTAAGAGTCAAATCATAGTTTGCAAGGGTTACCTTGCCCTTGCAAACTGTGATTTCTCTTTTTAAAGTTATAAAATTGGGGGCTTAGTACTATTACCAATTTTAATTACCCTAAATTTTTTATAATAGTTTACTATACTTAATTCACTATTAAATAATTTTGTAAATTTGACATCTTAGTTTGTAAACGTGAGGTATTTTTTGTTTTTTAAAAAGATTAAATATTAAAATTGGGATCTAACTTCTTAGCAGTCCCTGACTTACAAAACAAGTACCTAGTTTGAAGCAGGTTTCAAGACATACTTAGATGTTAGCCTTTATATCCAAAATTAAAAACTAGAGGATATCTTTGGGCTTTCAAATTACAGCTTATAGCTCAGTATTACTTACAAATAACTTACCACAAGAACTGTACATGCTCAAGTTGGATTAAAAAAAATTTGGAGTGCTACCGAGCAGTTAGACTCTGAATACAAAATTGAGAATTGAGAGTATCTATAAGTTCACAAATTACAGATTATTGTTTAGAAATTAAAGTAACATACCTACTAAAACCTTATTTACATTGATTAAACATTTATAAAATTGAAGGGATCGACTTCACGGAGCCCTGCAAAAGAAAATATTAACTGCACAATGATATTAATAGCGTTCGAAGCGAATAAAAAAATCTGACCCAATTAAACACTTCTTCCAAGAAACTTGTACTTCTAGATTAGAGCATCTTCAAAGAAAAAAACTTCTTTACCACAATTATATAAATTAGTAATATGCTATAATAATTTGTTGATGTTTTAGGCTTTGACAACGTAACCACGTTTTTTCTTAATATGAAAATCAGAATGTTGCTCTGTATTAAAAGCTACAGGTTGTATAAGTTTTCTGTGCCATTAGTATAACCAAGGGCTGATTTTCTCATAAACTAGACAAAATTCGATTAAATATGTTTTTATTAGCTAAGCTTCATCAAGCTACACAACCAACAACACAAACATTACACTTTATAGAGATGCCAAATTTAGGTTATGGAATAGGTGCTACTAAATTGTCCAGCGTAAATGGTAAATATACATATTTACAGTTCCATATACACAATAACATCATGCAAACATTAAAATTTGGTTAACATATTAGATATTTGTAAAGATAAAAACATATTAAAACTTAAATATTAGTATGGATCACATTTTGTTGCTTGCTATAAAGATAAACTGTAGCTCTACAAAGTGACACTGAAAAGCCAACGGGAAAACACAAAACCCCCAAAATGGATCGCAAAGAAGTGACATTTAGTAAGAAAAACAATAACCAAGTAAACAAACGAAAAATACACAAAAAGTAAATGCCAAGGATAACCTAGAAATACTACTGTTTTATAAGAATTATAACAAGATGAATAATCAGTATCAAAGTTTATGCAAATCTCAATTTTTTTTAATTTGTTAATCATAAACGTTTCCAAAATTAATCTCCTAACTATATCATCTTTACACAAAAGTACTGTGTTGTTTGTGTTAGTTATATATTCAGTTGCTCTGCGATCCACTTTGAGATTTTCTTTCCCGTCTGATTTCTGGTGGCTTTCTATTGTTAATTTTTAGCTGCCAATTTAATTATAGCAAGCAAGACAATGATATCCAAACTAATAATCAAGTTTTAGCATTTTTGTATCTTTACGTATATATAATATTTCAATTGCGTTTTATGTTAATGTAATGTTACTGTGTATAATGGTTTTGTAGGTATGTATATATTTAACCTAGACAATTTATTATAGTATTAGCATATCTATTATAAATTGTAATGTTTGTTTTGGTGATAAGTTAATAAAGAAGTCTTTCACGGAATTATGTCTAGTTTGTGAGGGAAGGTAGGCAGGTACTTTTATAAAATATTGGACAAAAACCTTCGCCTCCGAAATATTTAAAATTTAAAAACTGTGTTTAAAATGAAGCAACCTCTTTTTGTAATTTTAGAGCACCAACAGTGAAACACACATGTTTACGAAATGTTGGCTTTTGATAGAATAACTACGAAACAATTATTATTTTTCTATAGCATAGTACTCTTGCATGCTAATTTATATTGCAATAATTAACATACCCTTTAGGTTCCGTTGGCTACATTAGTAGCCTTTTTAAAATTTAGCTAAACATAAGCAGTTTAGCCATGCACATTATTAATACGTAATTCCATTTTGTGAGGTACAACTTATAGCCCAAAGCATGTAAGTTTTGGAAGATAGTAATATAAGGACCAGATGCACAGTTTTATCTACTAAGGTGTCTAATTTCCCAGTCTCCTACAAAGCTGCGATATTTAAGCAGCTCGCGTGAATTATTTAACAGGTGCCGGCGCGTGACTTTTCATAATACGACGAGAAAAACGAGCCATCTGTGAAAAAGCGTGTGTATATCAGTGTTAACACGTTATTAGAGTATAACGTTACATTGTTACACGACCAGAAAGGAAATTCTATACTTTATTTTATATTCTCGGTAAATTAACAAATTAATGGCTGTTTAAAGTTTAAAAATTGTCTTGTAACTTATTAAACACCTTTTTAATAGTCTCTTCCTCGTCACACTTTAGCGACAGATTAGGAGAGCAAGCAAGTAGGAATATTTTTTACTATTGTGGTAAATTTTTCGAATAGTTAATTTAGGTGTCAAGTGTCACATGAAAGATAACTTAACAGAATTCCTATGAGAAAATATGCTGAAAACTGCCGCCTTTATTTGTTTTATTTGTTCGGGCTATTGTAAACAGACACTGCCTGTGTGTCCATCTCGTTAACACCTCGTTCCCGATTTACAAGTGTTTTTAAAAGGTGTTTGCACACCCAGATGCTCCATTATTCCAATTTGAAAGTGAGCGTTCTCACGGTCGAACCCTGTTCAAATATTTGTTTGATTTTTGCAAGTTATACACAGAATGTTAATTAAATTCGCACAAACAGCTTTATTACGTTATGTGCCTTTGGTGATGTTTGTGAGAGAACTACGTAGCGAATACAAACACCAATAAATAAAAATATGATCAGAGGAGCAAAAATTTGATTTATTGTATCTAATCGCTTACCTTCTTATCTACAAAATTTTTCATACAACTTTAAAGTTGCGTGATCAATTAGAGTATCATTTGTCTTTATTGTGTTCTGGATGGGTGAAAACCAAGCTTATTCTCACAAACTGACTTGTTATAGTTAATGTAGGTATATTAACAGATTTTAGTAGAGTCGCTAGATATATACTACTGCATTTGATTGATCAACTATTTCAGAGGAAAAATGGCGTAGCTTAGTTTGACACTGTAGACAGACACTGTGACAGATGACCGAGAGATATACTTTACTATTTAAACGGCAATACTTATCTAAATTATTTAAGAAACATTTTACCGGTACTTCTCCAAAATGTAAATTTACAAGACAAGATCTATGGTTGCATCTGCGCATTATCATAGAATAGTGAGAAGTCATCTTGATTTGGTTTTGCCTAACCGATGTTCAAGAGGTTCAATTAATCCTTGGCCACCGATAAGCCCGGACCTTATACCTTTGATTTTGTTTCTATGGGGAATGGTAAAAGAGCAAGTATACAAACACCAGTTGAAAGTGTAGAACATTTAAAAAATAAAATACGTGATGCATGTAGATCCATCACTCCAGAAATGTTAATGCATGTTAAAAGATCGTCTTGGGCACGAATTCAAGCTTGTGAATACAGCGGACATTTTGAGCATTTATTACAATAATGTTATTGAATAAACATTTTTCAAAAATAAAATTTGTTTTACAATACCGAATTTACTTAAAGCAAATGATTGAAGTTTATGTAAAAATTTACGGATTTATACAGCTCTCTACGTTTTATATTTTTTAAGACGATAAACAATTATCAACGTTACCTCTTCAAATGTATTTTGGGTTGCATTTTTTATTTCGTCAGAGTCATTATCACTCGTGAAACATCCTGTATATTACAAAATCGGGAGATATATAAAATAAAATATTAAAGCATGTGTACAGCAGAAATATACAACTACCGATTAATTACTGCATTGCCGCTATTCTCTCATGGCTTTAATTCTTTCAGATTTCTATTAATTATCGATTGCTAAGTGTCGTTTCTGTCCGAATCCTGAGGCTTGCTAATACCTATTGTTGTGTGCAGTAATAGCTTTTTCAAGTAATGGGCTGTTATTTAAAGAACCAATCGCCTCAACCAATAGTCTGAAGAACCAAAAGGATTTTTAGGGATGCCATCTTCACCTTAAAGATGTGCATTTGACAAAAGTCCAAACCGCCCCCTTGATAAATTGTATTTTAACATATAAAAAATCGCGATGAAAAGGAGAAATAAAACTGAGGTTTATCTTATTGGCGGGAGGACGTTTATGCTTGAAGATGAATACCTGTAATACGATAATGTTGTATAGTTATGAATTTTCTAACGTGCGTATTTCCCGCTTCACTTTGAAGGTATAAATGGTGACCGTTGCGGTTTTATGTACATATATCATAAAAAGGCTTTAGGACATGGAGTTGCTGAGAGCCCTCTCAAAGAACAAAACCACATATATTTCCGTATAATAACGGCACATTGTACCAAAACTATTTTTTTGTAAGTTATAATAATTATGCTTTACTTGTTGTTGTGAATGGTAGCAGAGAATACTTGTAGGGATTAAAATTTTATTTTTAAATGATTTTAGTAACCCTTGTCGTTCTATATAAATTTTTAGTTGATCAATGTTTCCGTGAATATTGTAAGTTTGTATGGGGTCAAGTTTACTTGTACTATTCATACCGACAAATTATAGAGGTCTATTCTCATTAGAATTTTGTACTTGGAAAGTAGATAAAAGTATTTCACCGCTTATTGTTTATAGGCAGGGCAGATAAGATAAATTCGAAATGAACTATAAAGACTGTGTAATATATGTAGTATATTATCTATATACATTTCTTAGAAAATTTTGTGTTGCAAATTCTTTTCCATTTGGCGTCAACTTTTGCTTCGAAAAGCAGAATACTTGCCTATGGTTTGGTGCATTTTGAGCTTTTATATAAGTAAGCACTAGGTAGTACTAGACTAGCTCATTAAATTAAATGTGTCAATAAATACGTAGGTACTGTTTTTTTTAAATGTACCTACATACTGTAAAATCTATAAGGCGGAATTACAATATTCTTTTATGTACGTACGGATGTTATTTCCGTTTACGGTAGGTACAAAAACAATCAAGACAATCAAGAGATTATATAGTTTTGGTAAGAGATAGATAAAGCTTTAATCTTCTTTGAATTCGAAAAAAGGTGTTTGTTGTATAGGTGAATGTATTTGGATTTAACTCACTTCAAACTTATTTTTTTGTCCCGGTGATTGATGCTAGAGTTTTTCAATCAGCTACCTGTATCCGTTACTTTGATGTTTAAGTACTTATTTTAAGAAGCTATTCCTGCTATATTCACATTGCCGAATGTAAAAAAATTGGTATATTTCAATAAGACGTAAAAAATGAACCAGTGTAACGGGTTTTTTGGTAATTTAAACCCGACCGTGTTAGCTACATAATGTTTTCATACCTACTTTTTGCAAGGTAATAAATAAATATTGTATTTTCTAATTCACAAACGTGATGCATTGTTGAATATTAACCAAGGTTATTATTTTTATTGTTTCGAAATGTCATATCAGATAAATATTTGTATCAACTAGCCAGTCAATTGACATGTGACAGATATGTGTATAAAAGATTTGTCATAAACTTGTCCAATATTACCATTTCTGCAGATAAGGCATCATATATCTGCATAGTGTTCTTTCAATAGTTACATTATAAAGAAATGTAGTTAGGTAAACTTACTGCTTCTATTATATTACAACAATTAATATTACCTACCGTAAACAAATAATTTAGTGAACCGTAGTTTTCTGAATTGTTATTGTTAAAGCAAAATATCTAATTTTTTGTTTGTTGTTTAATTTCGCGTTTAAGATGTTCGCTTACCAAATATCTAGTCGTTTTGAACATTAATAAAACATTAGAAATAACTAACAAAAAAGTGCATAGTAAAATAAACAAACCTAGTGAATGTGTATACGATTTCGCTGTGCTACATCCAATTGAGCTACCGCTTCGTCACACCTGCTTTTGGTCCCGTTCCCGCTTTTGGTCCCGCTCCCGCTTTTGGTGGCTTACCCGCATCCCGTGTTCGCTGCAACGTACCTAAGGTAAGCGAACATACGTCTTTTTATTTTCCTTGACTCCGCAAACGAAACCAGCACCTTTAGATCATTTACTTTCTAAATTCATAACAGTTATTATTATATGAACGTTTAAAAAAGTTTTTTTAAAATTCAATCACCTCTTTATCATCATTACGCAAAAGTACTCATCTTTTCAGTTTCTTTAACTAAGTGTGAAGACGATTAAAAATGATTAATTTCAAATGAAGTACCTACTTGTTTTAAAAGTGATTTCATTTTCTGATCAGAGTATTATTCTTATATTATGCACCATTTTTTTTGCCAGTTTTTTTGTAAAATAATGCTTAGCATTTTGGTACGATCACTGCAAATGTTTAAATGAGTTATATATATTTTTTATAAAACTAATGCGTTTAACATTTTTGTTAAGCTAGGTATTCAATTTTAGCCATTCGAAATATACGGACACCTATTTTGTAGGAGTGCAAATTAACGAAAGGGACGACATTAGTACAATTCACTGGTATATAATAAACTGCTACTTATCGGTCATCACAGTTCAAGAAATTATAAGTACATATATGCTATACTTCCAACAGCTTTTTGCATGGATGGTTAAATCTTTATATAAGCTAAGATTCGATAGTTATAGAACAGGAACTTCTAAACCGCTACCAGAGAAAACCACCAGTTATTTAATTCCCCAGTCGGTATTATTTAAAGATCATTACACAATGTCCCCGAGATAGAAGCATTTCCATTTCAGATTTGCCCATTTTGCAACGAAATAAATCGACAAACATCTCGAGAAATGCTGAAACCCTCGGCGGACAGATCGATCAGTATGGTTCACTTTTATTTATTCTCGAGCGCATTTCAATTATCGGGAAAATACCCGCAGTCTGGCAGATCGGTTTTACATTGAATGGGGGCCCCCGCTTAAATCTGACGTGGTCGGATTTCACATAAAATCCGAAATAAACATACGCGAATTTATCGTACTTGTTAGCTATTTCGGCGTTAGCGTTCGGCCACCTTTGTCCCTGCGCGAATTCCTATCTGCTGGAATATCTGAACACGAAAAAATGTGTTTTCTGTAATGGTAACATTTGTAGTCACACTTGACGTGTGAAAAAGCGGTGTCGCTCCCAGCGATACGAACAAATAGGCGTTTACGTCTTTCGGTCGGCTGTCGTTTGACCGTTTTGCCAGTTTTTGTTTTCTGGACGCGGTTTTCAGAAACGGCGATAATGGCGCCGAGGTTTTTGTTCCAAGGCGAGGCGTGAGTTCTTTAACGACGCTACGACGCAGAAATGGAAATGAAAATGCAGATACTTCTGCGGAATTTCAAAACAAAGTTGCAGCTCTGTAATGCATTCCTAGGCCTTGCTTCCTGATTAAAACCACTTGAATGCCCGCAGTCACCAGTTGGACCATACTATTATACCAGGTTCTTTTAATGGAGATCTGGTTCCCAAAATAAAAATAATTGGAACTAATTTACGCAGTGGATTCTATTGACGTTAGATAGAAAGCAGTAGCGTTGTACCGAATATTGGCATGCATTCGCGAATATTCGCATAATTTTTGATGTTCGCATTCGCAAAATTCTTGCTAATATGAACAAAACAAAAAATATGAATTTTTTTATTAATTACTTCCACATCCAACAGATGGGAAGTATTGTATCGCGAAAAAAATTTTCAAAATTTTTTATTTGCTCATTCGCTTTAAAATGGTCGAAAACAAAATTTCAGCTAAAACAAATTTCTTGTCTGTGTGTCTGTGGTATTAGCAAAAAAGCGTCACTTAAAGAAAACATTTTTTCTAAATATCTCCAAATATATTTAATATATTCAAAAAATTAAAATACCATCAGATAGGAAATAAAATTTCTTATAAAAAGTGTATTAAAAAATTTATTCAAAATTTTGACATTTTTGAAATATTTTCAAAAAATCTATTTTGCACCCCGCTTTTACGATTTTTTTTAAATTTTGGTATATAGAAAATAAAATTTCTGATCAGAAAGCACTCTTGTAATTTTTTTGTTAAGTTAATAATTTGCGAGTTATTTGGAAAAAACAGATTTTAAAATTTATATATTTTTGCTAATATCACGAGGACTGTTTGTCTTAGAATGCTCAAAACCTGATTATTAATCGTATAGTATAAGAAATAAAAACGTAAATGTCATTTTGACAATTGTATGTGGAAGTAGGTTTTTTTTTATTACGAAAACCCTTTTGCATCTAAGTTAACCTTAAAATATATAATGCATGTATTATGTATTTGTAATACAAACATTTATCAACTGCCAAGGACCTCGCAGATGTATTGTTCCACTGTTTTGTTTTTTCGAAGCATTCTTGAAGCGACATTTGTTTAACATCAGATTTATTACGTTTGTGGGAAGATGATGCAACTGCAAATTGATTAATTGCACCCTGTTTATCTTATTCCCATTTTTCTAATGTAGCAAACTCCGATTTATGCATTGACTTCGAATGATTTCTCATAGCCGTTTAGTTTACCCTTTTCGCGAATATTCATTTTTAGAAAGCTTGCATCTAGCTCGTTCGGCATCACAAAGTCTAAAGTAGGTAAGTCCATATTTCACTATACACCGACTTACTCATGTTTGTAAACTACTAATCGTCACACTCTTATCTCAAAATTCACGGGTTTATGTTTACCATTATGTCGAAAAGTTATATAAACCGCCGTAGATCATTGGCGGCAAATTTAAAAACTTGCATTCGCATTCGGCAATGCTTAAAAATTGATACTCGTTACATCACTAGAAAGCAGCAAAGGAAATATACGTAAATTTTGAAGGATTGGAGGCAACAAAACATATTCAAAGCAGCAACTAAATACGCTCAATCTTTTCTGTCTAATATCAGTTCTACTATAGTCTTATGTTCTTATAGTGACCACTGAGGTAACGGGCTAGCTACATAGTTTTCCTCACACTTCCGTTTTAAAATTCTAATGTTAATTTTGTTGCAAGTCTTGTTCTTGGCTTTAGTTAGTTAATTAAACTTTTCATGCAAACCTTAGAAACACCCAATTGCTGACCAAAGCTAAGATCATTATAATATATAATTATAGCTTTAAATATTGCATTTTCCCTCGCACAGACAAGGAATTAAACATTGCACGCTAGATTTCATGCACCTGCATAGAAATGAGCGAGTAGTGTTTTTGCATTTGTAGAATAAATTTGCCTGAAGTCTTTCGTTTTTTATTTGCCAACTTGTTTTGGTACCGATAGCTTTAATGTGTCAAACTGTTTTGAAACGTGAAACTTAAACGCATCTTGCGTAGGTTGCAATTTGAAACAGATGGAATATTTCGTTTGAGTTCAAAAAAATCTTCAATGATCATCTTATCTAAAGTTACTGTTACGTAATTTTTAAAAAGGTACATATGGGCTTCATTTAAATGTCTCGAAAAAATAGGTTTACCGTATAAAAAAAACGTACATGCTTCCTGCGTAACCTTGGTAATATATTTTGCTCTTGGCTTTCAGATTCCATCAGTTACTTTATTTGATTGATCGAATAATTATTCCTTTGGAACGATTTTTACGCATACTTTTAAGAGGATTAAAGATTTTTCTGTAACTAATTTACCTAAACAAAGTAAATACAAACACAACACCCTTTCCACAACTATCCACTGATTTAATTATAATTATTTTTAATTCCGAGGCCACCGCATTACATTCTGGGAATTTGCACCGTCCGAATGTCTAATTATTCTATAGTGCAAGTATTATGAATTTACAAATTGTAAGTCTAGCAAACTTATTTTTATTCTATTGTTTATTACTGCTTCCAGATTAAAAAAAATGTGTTTGATAAACAATCTTCTATTTTGTAACAAACAGTAAGTAGGCCTAAGCAACTTTGCGATACACTTTTGCTTAAGTTTGCAGGTATTACTCGTGCACTTTGTTGTACTGTTAGTTTAACGATTAATAATGATGCAAAATCGTAGCAGACACATGTAACACACCCATTGAATCAATGGTGTGCATCTGACTATGGTTGTCAATTGATTCTTGACGTTTAAGCAACTACAAACTGGAAAGGAACGCTTTCTGTACACTTTTGGATCGCTTTCCGAATCATTGCAATAATGAAACTGTTATGCTTTTATTACACAGCTGCTTTTGTTTTGGCGGCTACCTCTTTAAGTATTATAATTCTTAAATTACAATCAACATTGTCATTAACGCTGAACTCGGTATTTCTTCGCCACAATGTTTAGTCCTCTTTTTATTCTGCAGTAATAATATCAGGTTCACTATACAAAAAGCGACGCCATTCGATTGCATCCTGGAAAAATAATTAAAATTGTTGATTGTCGTCTTTTCACGGCTTAATGTTGGTTTAGTGCGATCTACAATACGTCTACCTCTCAATAATAAATAAAGTCCTTTATGTCTGGCTGTTTGTGCTGCTTTTGTTAAATGTACAAAAGATGATCACTCTACGGCTTAATAACATAATTCTGTACGCAGGGCTAAGTATATCACGTTGCTTTAATTATGCCAAACACCGTTAACGCTAAATGGGATCTCCGTTAATACCACTACCGGCGAGAACTGAATTTAAAATGAAGCATTATTGAAATACTTGTGGGGTAGGGGGATAACCGGCATATTACTACTTGCGTTGCAAATCCCATCACAAATGAAGTGTAATTTTATTAATATTTTATTATCCGCGTGTTAGAAATTTTTCATCTAGGTTTTTAACACTTTGCAGCAGCAGCCATATAAACATTTAGTCTTGTATTTCGTTTGGGTAGGAATTTCTTTTTATCTTGCGGGTTTATAGGATAAATAGTAAATTACTTAATTTTGAAGCATAATTATTTAAATGATTATTCTTTTACGTTTCTAAAAGCCAATAGAACGTTTTAATTTGATCATCGTGGGTATCTTGTAGCCAATCAATACACTATTATATTATATACTGCAATAACTACAGGAGCTTATTGTCATTATAATAATTTGTAGTACTTTGTTTTTATTGATTATAAACGACTTTTTTTTAATTTGGCGTTTGTGAAAATCCTTCACGCAGGGATACAACATTTATAATAATTGTGTTGTTCATGTTCAAAACTTTAATGCAGCTTAATTTTGATAGTTTATATCAGAGGTTGCCAAACTTTTTTGTCTCGTAGACCCCTTCACATTTTTTTCGGTTTTGGGCCCCCCTGCTTAGCTAATACTGAATTTTTGCAAATTCAACAACTCTAAATAGGTTTTTGACAGCTGGCATACTGCAATTCACTTTGAAAGATTTAAATTTCAAACTGTACTGAAGGCTAATGTAAAAAACTAAAAAAAACACGTTGAATTGTATACATTTAATAACTAAATTCAAATTCAAACAAACAAAATTGAAATGTTTTATCTATTACATATTATAGCTAAATAAAAAATAAATGCTTTTAGTGGGAGGGATAAATCTGGTGCATTAATAATACATTTTCAGCATTTGGCACCGAATTAAGTTTAATCTCAAATATCCTCGGTTAGTGATGTCCAGTTTTTTCTTTTTTTGTTTAGCAACCATGCCTATTCCCGCGCTATTTCATACTAATAGTAAGTAAAAGTATATCTTTTTGAAGCCAGGATAGCTGATATCCGTTTCTGAACTGTACTTTAGGTTCTTTGAAAATGCTTATTCCGATCAGGTCTTGTAATATGACATCCGTTTCTTCAATCTCACAATATGGATGTATTATCCACTGTGGTATTACCGTAGTCAAAAAATTACGACATGCTTAGATGAAATCCACTTTGATGGATCCCCATTTACATTTCATAGACCCCCAATTGCTTTTATCATTGACATGGACCCCTTGTAGGTTACCGTTGACCCTTAGAGTTATTCGCTATAAAGCACTTTACGAATCAATAGTTTATATTAAAAATCTTATTGTTAAAATAAAAATACATATAATATTGAAAGAGGGTTTCTGGTAATAAAAGGACAAAAATTATTTATCGAATATCACGCGAGAGTAAGAATAAATTAGAAGATATTAATTATTTTAATTTATTCTCACTCTCTTGTGATATTACCTATAACTAAAAATATATTATGTAAGTGTTTAAAAAGAATACCTATATGTAAAAAATAAGTGACGGAATGGTTTAGTACAGAAACACCCCGAAATTATTATTTCCACTTCATATATAATACTAAAGGCATTTCTTATATAACCCACCTAAAGCGACACACATGCGCAAATTGAAGTAATGCAATTCTTAGTGTGTATGCATTGCTGTAGACCTCTGTAACTTCTTGTTGTTATTTATAATACAAACATCCACCGCACATAGTTGCTAGAGTGGTGGAAAATTACTACCCTGGATCCTACTCTAGATCCTGGGATACTATAACTATACTACTATATTACATAGGTACTATTGTTTCTGTAACGTATTAAGTTTCTGTAAAAATATACTTCTGAATGTCTTAATGATGATCATAACGAGTAGTGGTATAAACTATGCCTTAATCCCAAAATAATATGAGATGGTTTAAAATGATACACGAACAGCTTGTTAGTATTGATTTAAACGATCACTAGTTACAGTTTACTGTAGGCTGAGTTATACATTATATAGTTAAACTGATGTTAATATTATTAATTATATGGTAAGTTCGTGTTGTTAAACGGTAACTAAAACTATAATTTGAGTAAACAAATGTAGAAAAAAAGGTTTATTTCGATAAAGCATGATGCTCATGGTCAAACAAAGAACTGATGATGTCAGACTTAATTATTATGTATCGAATTGCTTAATAATTTTAAAATACGGTTAACGGTTACTTACTTAAAAAATGTTTGCAATGTAGATTTGTTAGTAGAGCTTACAGTAACAGAATGCTGTTATTTCTCTTATTAATTATTAATTATTAATTAGATGTTCGATAAAATTAGGTTGATCAAGTTTATTCCTAAAGGTAGTTTTAATAGGTTCACAAAGTTGCTGCAGTAACTTTGTAAGCTTGTAATTGCATGACAAATTAGCTAAATTCGTATACCATAGTGTTGTTTTTCATATCGGTGTACCCTATTTTAATCCAGACTTATGTAAAGAGTGCAACAACACTCTTTACCTACCTACCTTCAGAGACATATCAGCATACTTGTGCTCATTGCATCTGCAGAGATCATGCGATTCAACAGGTCTGTAAAGATATCGTTATTATAGCAAGAGGTGGGTCAGATGACAGATTACATGTTCTCTGTTAACGAGAAATAAAGGAATACATATCGATGCGGTAACATTTAAATTTTTAATAAAACGCCGCTGGAATGTCGGATTCCAACGCCTACTCCCCGCCGTAATAATGTGACAACTTGTTTTAAACAAAAGTGTAGGTTTTAACTAATGCACTCAAAGTGCTCTTAATATTCATTTGTGCTGTTGAACAGCGTTCACTTCATTACAATTCCGTCTAGATACGGCAAATTACATTACTAACACGTGTAAATCAATGGGTTGTTTTAGCATTTTGTCTTGTTTTCTCTACGCTGCTCATTTGAACTTTGTTAGGATCGGCGATAACAGTAGGGTGGGTATCAAAAGTATATTTCAATTAGCTAAGGTATCTACAAAATATTTTCTAAACATATTGAGGAATTGCGTTTAGTGATTTCTTTCTATAAGACGCGATAGAAGAACAACATTTCTAAATCATCAAAATAAGAAGAGAAAATGCCGCCAGCGCTCCTTGGAAACGTTGCCCTCTCGGATAACGTTCAAATCTTCCACCACAGGAAAACAAAGAAACCAAAGCTTTGCAAGTCAAAAGTAACAAAGGGCTCTCATTAGTGCTAATCTTGACTACAGCTAGCCTGTTCTAGTGGCGGATTCACATCCTCGAAGTCCCGGGGCGGCACCCAATACTGCCCCCCTACCCATACCCTGTGTACGATATAAATAATTTCCCCATTTTGAAAATCAATAAAATCAGATGGCATCCATTATCAAGGTCCACATGGTATCCTAGTTTGAGAACGATCCTGATGTATCCCCCACCTGGGCTTTGAGGAAGTTCTCCCATAAGAGAGCGATTACCCAAGAAGCTGCTGCTATTTGTCGCGAATTTACAGGATTATTGAACATTATGGAAGGAGGTTTCAATCAATTTATCAATAAAGTGAGCTATTAGGCTATTACCTAAAAAACTCACCGACTTTAAACGACATAATGTGCAGTATTCGGAAATATTATTGACAAGCTTAGTTTGACTTTTATTAGTTTCCCAAATGGTCACATCTCCGTACTCTAACCCTGTAGCGCTAACATAGCGTGCATGGCTTGATGTATTCCTGGTTATAAAAATTTCGCAATGAATTTATTAAGTATGATGAAATCTATACTTAATTAAATTAAGTATAACTATTTAAAAACATGTTTCCGAGCCTTGATTTTGCTAAATTGTAGTTTGTAGTACTTGTTTAGTATTCATAAATAGTAGTGTAGTAGAATACAGAAGGTATATATTCGGAGCAACCCTGTCACTGATTTAAAACTGACAAAAAATCCTATTCTGATGTTTCGATCACTGCAGCAATATTTGTCAAAAAAACCATTTCTACGAAAAAAAGTATTGATTTACTTCACCTAATTTTTTACGAAAAAGGCCAAAAAACTCATTCATCTTGCTTGCATCGTCGGAACACAATTGCTGAATCGGCTATCACATATAGTAGGCTTATTATCCTTTGACGGTTATACTTTTCTAATTTGGCTATTTAACTGCATTAGTAACAGAAACAAGTAATTTTGATACTCCACATGTGTACTGTGGCATTAAATTTCAGGAACTTTGCGTCTCAACACGAATAATCTAATATCAGCTAATATAATGTATGTACTTCTTCCTTTAGGTCACGTACGCAGATATATAAAGTATATATAAACATAAAATCTTTACTAAGGCCGATATTAGCTAATAATAAACCCGGTAACCATACAACTCCTTCAAGTAAGACAGATGGTTTAGATTTAAATGACGGGGTTTTGATATTAGCTTAATACGGAGAATAGGTACCAGACACGGGCGCATAAACTATTTGTATTAGACTTTGCACATACACTCTCACTTTGCCACTACATACAAACGATGTCCCAACCTCTTAACTACAAATAAAAATGTGTCGTGAAACTGAAAATCGGCAAATCGCCAGCAAACGATTGTTATTATTGTGATGTGCTGCTAGACTGCCACTCAAACATAGATATCTTACTCTTTCTAAATAGATGAGCAAAGCATACTGGATGCGCAATGCGCGGTGAAAAATTGCCACAAGTTGAAGCAAAACATAAGGTCGATAATCGTTAATCACTCAGCTGAGGGGTCTTTGGACTTGCACATTAGTTGAAATTGTAGTTGACGAGCTGGTCATCAGAGGCAGAGGCGCTGAAGGCAGGGTTGCTAGATTGGGAAACCCATTGCAAATTGGGGCGAGTTGGAAACTCAATTTGGGACAAAATTTTCGCAAATCGCGACTGGCAACGGAATGGGTGAAACTGTTTTTCTAGGTATTTAAAAGACAAATGTATGTTGGTCATCCATTGCGACATTCTTAACTATTGGTGGCGGCCAGTAGCGACTATCGACGTGGTATGATGATCATCCAGCCGATTCTGACAATGTGACATTGCGTATTTTCATTTCTGAAATTCCCTTGTTCGCAGGTTTTAGTAATTTTTTGACTGGAGCTATGGTTTGCAAATATCACCTGCATAATTGCATTGTAGCCCAGTTAGGCGGTTGCGCAGATATACAGGTCCCATTAGAAATGATTTATAATTACTGCCCAGACATTCGCTGAGGGGTGTGTTTGGTAGCGGTGTTCCATTTTTTGTGTGGATTTTCACACATCTATAGATCTACCGAGTTCTGGTGCTTGAGAGCATATTATTAGTAAACTGTGTTTTGTCCGTCCATATGGCTTATTCATCAAAATCCTCATTTTCTTGCAGATTTTTTTTTTGAAATTGTTAAGCTAGAATTGCCTAAGCAATAATCCGTGTTCCGAGCCGTTGAGTGAGATAATGCCTACTTCAGTAGCTATAGTGCGGGTGGAAGTTGAATGAAAACTAATTGACATATTGGATTTTTAATAAATAAAATAAAATTAATTTGTACAAAAGAATATAGTTTCAAACGGCATCTTACCCTGTGCGTTGCTACCTACTATTGATTATATCCCCACTATTTTAAATTTATTTAAGTAGCAGTCGATAAGAACATTTAGCAGCTTTTTGTTTGGCAGAGCTAATAGATTTTGGTTATCAGTTTTCAAGTTACAGGTTAGTATATCTTTGACTTKKATAAGGAAGTGTATGTAGCTAAGTTTTTGCACTGCCCGTTTGTTGTATAAAATTAACTAGTACTTTTACACTACACTTTAATGTCTTTCCTCATTTAATGCATTTTAATATTTTTAGGAAACTTAAAGCCATCTCCTTGTATTGTTGACCACCGTAATAAATTACAACGAAACTTCGATATTTCTGAATGAATATTCATGATACTGGAACATAATAAATAACCGACATAGCCAATAAGTCAGGCTTCAATTACTATAACAACGCTGTCTCGCCGTACACGAACAATTTTTTATATTCCTATCCGTTTTTCATGCATAGATAATTCTAAGCTGTACGATTACGTAAAATATTGAAGCTGATAGCACGGACGTATTGTCCATTGTTATAATTTGCGAGAGAGCTTAATGGATACGTCAGATTCATTTTACTTGTAGAATGCAAATTGCAGTCTTAGACGCTGACGCCTTAGGCAAGAAGTTTATAGACAGCCAGGGGTCGACATTAACACATTAACACTTACACTTTATTGACAACTGCTGCACTGAGAACTGCTTTCAGTAGGTATATGTAACATATAGTACGTCTAGCACTTGTTAAATTATTCTGTATTTAATATTAGATATTTTCTACATATTTACTGTGGGGTACCTTAAGTACAACCTTTTGATTATTTATTCCAACTTATTTACCTTTTTTTTTAAAAAAAGAACACAGATTACCAGGGAAAGAAATATAGCTTTTCTACTAAATTAATTACATAAATATTTAGTATTGTTTTAAACTTAGATAAGGCTTTGTTAAGTACTCCTTCTTATTAATTACAACTGAAAAACATTTTTTTCTGGTTCACACGATAATGAAACTTCAAAAGCAACTAGAATTAAAAACTTATCCATATTTCTCGAAGTGAAATTTTCATTTCTTAAACAAAATAATTCTTAAATAGTACAATTAGAATTGCTTTAACAAAAATATTAAAATAATAAATTTGGACATCCAAAAACACAACAACAACTTTACTTGTTTTTAGAGTCTGTAATAGAACCATTAATGTTATAAAAGCCTTTAGATATTAAATAAGTCTTAAGGTCTTAATTTTTTACACCTAAATATTTAATACTTGTAAGTGAAAGGGGCGACGCCATCACATAGGTGCCCACATCTAATTTTTACAAACACGAACATTCATAAATCATAAAGGATTTAAGGCCTGGAGAAGAAACAATATAGTTTCGAAACGTTGCTGTAATAATTAATGTTGTTATTGTATCCCATACCCTCAACAACAATTTTTAGATATTTCAAAATGGGTCAGTTTATATTATCTGGCAGAGCACTATTGAATTTAATACCGAGATATTCGCTAATCACTGATTTTAAAAATTTGATTTTTTAGACTAAGGTTGTCATTATTTCGTGTGTTTTAAAGCTAGCAATATTTTGTTTTATAGCTAATAAATATTAATGTATGTAGTGCGAGAGTAGTGTTTGTATTTTCAGACCCATGAAAGCTTGGCGACAGTCCCTAAAATTTTAAATTTCCTGAAATTCTAACAACTTTTCGTAGCAGTTTAAAAATTCTTTTTTCTGTACTTGATGATCCCAGAATATCAGACCGTAGCATAAATGTGTTCCTATTAAAGAAAAATAGGCATTTTTATAGTGGATATTGGTACCTACTTCATTTGTTAGACTTCTTAACAAGAACAAATATTTACACAACCTCTTTGCCAGGAAGTCATGTTGTTGCCAGTTATGTTGAGAATCAAGAATTACAACTAAAAATTTAGTAGATTGTATTACTATTTTTAATGTACATATTATGGTGATAGATTTATTAGAATTTAGGTTTTGTTTATTTGCAGAAAACCATTCAAATGCATTCGACCGTACATCCGCATCATTCTGCAAAGTTTCAAATAAAAAATTCTAAAAACGTTTACTGAGAATTAAGGAAAGTTTAGTTTGTTAGGTTAATTTAAGTTATTACGACTTTTTTTTATAAAAACGCGCATATTTTGTTGCCAAACTTTAGAATAACTAAACACAAGCTGTCAAATTAGTTTCCTTAATACTTAGTCAACGTTTTTAGAATGGCTGCATACTTGCCAGGAGTTTTTGCGAGCATTATACCTCTTTGATGGCAACCGTAGTGCTATGAACCAAGGCCGTGCCAGTGACGGTTATTTTTCTTTACACAGATACTAAATCTACGTGCTACACTAAAATCAACTCTGTTACGATTGGCAGTAAAAATCTGTCGCGGACTTCCAGACTAATTGATTTATATGGTTTAACCTTGTGATGGGAAACTTTCTAATGATACTTCTGAAAAGTGTTCCTATGGAAACGGGATTCTGTTATTATATTACTACAATCAGGGACGGATAACCGTTAATAAATACCCCCTCTCATACTGCGATTAGATACAAATACCAACAACTTGTTCCTTATGATTACACAAACCAAGATTAATTATCTACATGGGCAAGCGCCCTTTTTATTGATTTAAGTTATGAGGTAGTGGAAAGGAAGAGTTTTATTAAATGGTGGACAGATCCGATGAAATAGTCTACCGACCACTTAAACAACCATTAAATTGCTGTATCAACAGATTTTGAATAGGGGAGTTATTGGCAATCTTTATGCTTTTACTTGCATTCTGACTTGCCTAATAAATTTATATTTTACTAGTATGGTAAGGTAACAGCTATTGTTCTGATTATAGTACTTATTAAACTAATACATATATCAACGGTTCATTTATCACTGATTATCGTTGTCACCTAATTATCGCATGGTAGGCTGGTGGAACAATAGAATAATGGTAATGTAAAAACAGATTTTTATACTAAAGTTTAATTAAATCGGACAAATGTTCTTCTTAATAAACTCCTGTTGTTTATTAATTCCGACGCGCACACGTTCTGGATACCTTGTACTCTCCAGGCCAACAAGGTGCAACATATATGTTTCAGCATGTGCTAATGACAAGGAAAGTACCGAAGCTGGAATATAAATATTGTAGATTGCGCCTGATATGAGCACAACTAGATGACAAATCTGAAACTTGCTGCATAAGAATTGCACGTGCCGCTGTGAGTTATAAGCGTGCATTTTGCGCTACACCACGGCCATGTTGTTCATAAAACCCCCAGTGTTTCGAAGTACAAGTAAATCGTACGTTATAATTCATGTATAAAATATAATAAGGCTCATGCACTGTTTATATCGAACGTAGCTGAACCGGATAACTTTTAAATTCTCTATATAATTTGTATACATATTGAATTTATCCAGATAAAGTGCAAGAAAGTTCAGTATAATACTGCTAGTTAACAAATTCACKCTACATCGTTCTATTTGTGGTTCGGTAAACTGCAATTAACAGAATCATAGTAGTATTATGCTAGACGCACTAGTGCGTGGTAGGATTGATTAGGGATGGTAATCCGCAAATTGTCGATACTGGCAAAATTAAAAATTCGAATGATCAAGACAATTTAACTGAAAATAGATGGTTTCGGGCATTAGTAACCAAAATTTAGAAAAAACAAACCTGGTCAGTTCAAACTTTGTCAAAGGCGGTTATTTAAACGAAAAAAAAATAGCAAAAGACCCAAACAGCGAAGATAAGTTTGCCGTTCTAAATTTTTGGTTGCCCACTGTGAAATCAAAACTTGGTCACCGCCCTGGTTTCATAGAATATTGAGTTCTCTCAATAAATTGACGAACCGACACAAATTAAATGCAACCCTGTAGGCTTTTACACTTTGCCGTGATTATTAAAATAATAATAATCGTATAATCTGGAAATCTGGAAATGTATTCCGGTATATAACGCATGTCCCATAAGCTTTGGCACAAAATTCGTACTGAAAATTTTTCACCTCCTGATAATTTTAACCAAACTTTTATTTTACGCTATAATTTACACTACTTTCATCTATCCTACAAGCTAATTAGAGAAAGGCAAAAGGCCCGTGGTCCACCCACCACGCGTACACGTCGTCATCCATAAGGTTCTGGACAACTCTCATTGTCCATGGTGGGCAACTTCTATTGGAGTCTATGCCTAAGATGATCCTCGTTTTCGGCTTCTCATCCTCCATCATACATTTTTCGTGAAAGAACTGCCCAGAAATCCTCAATAGGTCGTACCTGTGCAAGGTTTGATGGATTATCATTTTTGGGGACAAACCGAATGTTGTGCTTATGGAGCCACTGCTGTATTCGTTGGGCGTAATGACAGGACGCTAAGTCTGGCCAGAAAATTATATCATGAGCATGATGTTCATGAATGAAATCTCTCAGTTTCCTTGACCATCCAGAGCTTCTTCCCGAACCCGACCAATGTGAGCGCGATAAATTCCTGCGGTAGAAATGGCGCGCCAAACCAGAATTTTGTCAGCAAACTTTGCCTTTGCTTTGTATCTTACATCATTTGGAACCTCTGCTAGGTTGTCGGTATAGAAACCATCGTTACCCTTGATTTCTGAATTGCTCCGAGTAAACAACTTCTCGTCGTCCATCACAAGACTCTGTTGTCCGCAAAATGGTATCGTCGCAAATTATGGCAACATCTTGCTATTCTAGCCAGTTGGTTTGCTGTATATTTTGGACATTTTTGTCTTTTATGGTATTTCTGACCATTTCTAGCCAACACCTTGCTGAAAGTGCTCTTGGATACATGATATATTCGTCCCCATTTTCTGACAGCTGTTTCGACGGTGTTCTTCGCTCTTGCTACCAGTTGCTGCTTCCTGCGTGGAGTAAGAACTTTTGGCCAACAGCTTTTTGGCTCAGCATTGGATACCTTGCTCACATTCAGCGATTGCACGATAAATCGTTCTACGGGATATATTATGATGTTGGAACAGCCGAACAATTTCCACTTTGGGCATCTGTCCAACTAAATTATAGATACTTTTGCGGAGCTCGAATTTGTATGACATATTGACGCTTTCAATATGCAAACTGACACTGTCAGTTTGTTGACAGATCACTAAGGAACTTTTGTTTCCAAAACACACTCAAAATTGCATCTTACGTTGTGTCAGCATCAAGAAATTTGTGCCAAAACTTATGGGACATACGTTAAACACCGTTGATTATAAATAGTATTGCTAGTTTTACAATCTTGATAAGTGAAACACAAGAAAATTTACCCAGCTACTTAATGACGTTAAACAAGCTAACATTGGTGAAAAGGGGTACATATTTAGCAACAGTTTGCGAAAAATTATAATTGTAATTTCGTAATCTGCTGGAATTGGCTACAATAAAGAAATATTCATCTTTTACATATAAACAATTATAAATTAAGCCTTTGGACAACCCACGAGAAGTTCTAATTTAAGCTAAGCTCAGAAAATTGCCCTACTTAATAGTTACACATTTTTAATTGCAGAAGATCGTTTTTGCCTTCTGAATACTTATGTGGTGGTAATGAGACAATGCCAAAAAAGCCGTTTGTAGTAAATGAAATGAACCTTCATGTTTTTTGAGCATCCTCACATGATCGAAAAAATTGTCAACACAAAAAGCTAAATAAAGTTCTATTTGTTAGAAAAATATAAAACCTTTCTGCTTACTGCACCATTCCTTTAATGCACCTGATTGACACTAAAAAGAAAGAGGGAAGGAACTATAAAATTATAATAGATGACCTCTTTATAATGGCTGATCTATGATCCAATGGTAAGCCAGTAGCTACTAAAGGACTCATGATTTTAACGAATGAACGATATATTACAAAATTTTACAGGGAGATGATAATATTGCAAGCGAAATATGTTGTAGCAAGTATTGCTGGATTTGAACTTCGCTTAGCAATAATCACTGTCAAATCCGGCATCAATAACAGAGATGGAATCATCAGAAGCAATATAAAAATTATATAGGTACGTCGCAACTGTTGTCTCTATTTTTCAAGATACAGTGACATCATCGCCACTAAATTACAGAAGTTTGCAGTGGGATAAGAGTAAGGTATTCGGCGTAACTACGTATAGTTTTATAACTATGCACGCCATTCAGGTATATTTTAGTGTGAAGATTAACAATTTTCCAAAGATTACTGCTTGATGCTTGAAGTAGTTATAAAACAGAGGACTATATATTTGGGATTCAGATCTATGTATTAAAACAGGACAAGTGAAATTACAAGAATCATTTAAAATTGTAAAATTTAGTTCGCTAACAATTTTATAGATTTATAAATTTTCCAAAAAATGTAATTTTGAGGATTTACTACACAAATGTAAAGAATTTAAATTGTCTAGCGTGGCAGTGTGTTTATTCAACAATAAGTGGTTAGATAACGAAGAATTTGTTGTTATAATATCTGTATTCTTATACTTATCGAACTGTTTTAGTTGTTCGTTACCTCTAATTTAAAAAAAATGCATTAAAAACTATAAACGCCTGAATTATTTAGAACTGGAATTTGCTCTTTATTGCGGAGAAGGCGGGAAAACACATTGCCTACGGTAGAAAAAGCAATATTTATTCCATGAGAAGAATATAATTTAGACATGGTAATTGAGACTTGACCAGCAAACTTAAGAAGAAATCAAACCTTAACTTTTTCATCAAAATAAGTTGTACAGAAAGAATACTTAAATTTTGTCAATAAAGCCCAAATTCGAGTTTTAAATAATTCAGGCGTTTATAGTTTTTCATGCAATGACTGCAATTCAGTTTATGTTGGACAAACAGGAAGATTTTTTTTAGAGGTAAAGAACATCTAAAACAATTCGCTAAGTATAAGAATACATATATTATAACAACAAATTCTTCGTTAGCTAACCACTTATTGTTAAATAAACACACTGCCACGCTAGACAATCTAAATTCATTACATTTGTGTAGTAAATCCTCTAAATTAAATTTTTTGGAAATTTTAGAAATCTATAAAATTAAAATGCATGTCTATGCTGTGCTGTCTACACCTCAACCAACTGCAGATAGTACTATTTCGCTGTCATTACAGCTCGTCAGTGCAGTTTAGGTCTAGTGTAGACAACACGGCATAGAACTGGTTTTGCTTATATACCAAAGCAATGGTATGATGAAAGTAAGAATTTAGGATGGCAATGCCATCTGTCAGCATTACACTGACATGATGACAAAGCCACCTAGCTGCCTTAACGGGAACTACTTCCTAAAGGAACAAAATTTTACTATTTTAAATGACTCTTGTAATTTCAGTTGTCCTGTTTTAAACTATTTATTTGATCTAAATTAATATTACGTTTGTTTTGCTGGCACGTAGGTTACTTTTGGTTTGAAGTCAAGTTTGCTTGTTTCTAAATTTTTTGACTTTGTCAGTGGTATTATAAAAGTATCTTTTTTCTATGTTTTGACCTATATTGTACTGACGATGACTACCTGTTAGCCGAAAGCGCTTTACAATTAAAGAATTAAGTGGATTGCACTTCAAGAATTATTATATTAAAGAAGAATTCATTAAATACTATTCCACTTTGAGAGTATGGATCAGTTTTCAATTTTTAAGAAAAATTTAGTTACAGTTGGATTTCTAAAACAATACTGTATAAATAGTATCTTAGATACGAAATAGTGAAAACAAATCCTTCTATTTTTACAAAGGGACTGAGACTGAACCGCAGCATGTTTCGTTTAGTTATGTAATCGCTTTATTTTAAAAACTACAAACTTGCACGTTCTCTTTATTTCAATGTAAATTTGTAGAGAGCTCGTAAAAATTAATGACAGATAGCAAATATTCCTTTATGTTCATGTTTGTTTTATAGTTGCAAAAACGTAAGTCTGAAAAAAAAACATCAGCGAAAGGTGAAAAAGTGCCACCAGCACCAACCGGGTCAAGCCTAAAAATTTCATTCCATTAATAAACTTATTTGTAGCTCCAGATGTTGTATTTTTTGCAGCTTGTATCTGTACTATATTCTATATCTTTTCGAATACCTAGAAAAGCTAGAATACGGTGGCACAGCGTATCGTAGAGGCCGTAGGTTAGAATCCCATATGGTGACCTGTCAAAATAGCCCCAACAAACTACTCTGCGTCAAAATAGCGTAGCGACTAGAGTGTATCCGACAAAAAAGCCATAGTCGAAACAGCCCAGCTACAAAACAGCCCATAAAAAAAGTAACTCGTAACAGTATCTCCAGAAAGCATATTAAGAATTTTTTCCTCATTGCCTCGTTACAGACACTATAGTTTAAATTTTTACCACCATATTCGATGAGCGCAAAAAATACTGATTTAGATAGTTGACTCAGCCACTACGGTTCCAACTGAAAAAACTGAGTTAAGCGAAAATAAAAATGAAATTACTTATATCTCTTAAATATAGCACCTACGACAGTGCTTCCTAATAGTATTTTAGAGTGCAAGAAATAATTTTTTTTGGTCGCAGCACTCTAAATAAAATAAAATCAATATTTTCTCACTAGCATTACCAAAATTTAGCTAAAGTAAATTTAGAATTTACTCTAGAATCAAATTATGCAAAAATATACATAGTGTTCCATTTAACAACTGACAGTTGGGGTAGAATGTAGTTTTTTTGCCTCAATAGATTGATTGTCATGTTGTCAGTGAGCTGTTTTGTCCGGACTATTTCATCAAAACAGTTATCTGTCGGGCCGTTTTGTTGGTGTACTGTGCTGTCTATAGCCTATAATACATATCCAATTTTTGTAACAGTTAGCAAACATTGTAATTGGCAAATAACCCCTATACTTGTAAACACACAAATAAATAAAATAACACAAATTTCAAACCAAGTACCTACTCATAGTTTTACAAATTAACGAAATTTTATATGCCGCGATATTACCTATAACTGGACAGTTATGCACTGTTTTTGTAAGTATTACACGCGAAATTATATAGAGAATATAGTCTTGCTATATTTTGCAAGTGCGATGATTCTATTAATCATATTTGCATAATAAACTTGCGAACAGCAGAGCGAAACTGTTCAGTCGTTAGCATAGGCTAACGAATGAGCCAATCAAAAGTCAAATGTGCCTGTCAAGACCCAAAACGAACATCGCAACTGATTTATAGTGGTCGTATTTATTGCTTTTAACAAATTTCATTAATTAGATTTCCATTCTCTTAATGCGGTTCCGTCTATGAAGCCCCATCTATTTTTGTTCCGGCAATGTTAAACCTATAAATCATAATTCCAATTTCTCACATCGTATTTTTTTCGGTTTCCAACTGTTTATGTTCGTTTCACATACATATTTATTGCTATTAATGATAATTGAGTTTGATACCTGGAGAAAACAATCAACAATTTGAACAAGGTTGCCTCGAAGGTTGCCAACCTATAAAACAAACAAAATCTCTTAGTTCGGCTTTTACAAATTTTTATTTAATTATATAGTTGCTAGCTAATGATTTAATACTTGCTGTTAAATCAGAAAAGAAAACAATTTATTTGGCAGAAGAGCAAAGTTACTATTCGATAGTGACACGGCTGAACGCAACTATTACAATTGAATTGCTCTCTGGAAATCACACACTATCACCTTTCTTGCCTTAAAAGATTCCGTAGTAAATTCCATTCGGGAATGCATTGAACGCTTCAGAGGCAACTATCAAGGTATACACCTGTTTGTAGACGGGCGAGAACATTAGTCAGTGTGGACAGGACAATACCGAAACTTAATTTGCTCCTTGCGTTAACACGGCTCGAGATAAACGTTTTGTACCCACAATTTAACAAAAATTAAATTTAATTGTTTTTAGTTGAAATGGTGACTGTATCTTTCAGCTATCAGATTTACGAGAGGACAATGAAAGAGTTAGGAGGGAAAAGCTTTGTTAATTTAGTGGTTTTGAATACATGGTATACTTGCTGTTGTTAGTGATGTAAACCGGTATATCCCTTAAGAACGATTTATAATATATGTAAAAAAAATAAATCTTTATTTGGCACATCATTTTTGACTAATGCTCCTTAGTATTACAAAATTATTACTACATACAGACTGAGAAAAACACATAACCTTTAAGATGAAGATAGAGGGAGGAAATACTTCAGACGTAGATTGTATACGTATAAAGTTAAGGAGTGTACTGTAAGAAGAATACAACGAATATTATTGATGTACCTATTTGTTTTTAGGTAAATAGTGTAAAATAAGTTTAGTGAGTAACACCTTACATTTAGACAAAGGTGCAGTTACAGTTAAAAAGAGCTACAGAAATTGAAAAATATGGACAAASAAAGWTTGAAAAAGAATATCGTATATTTTGCGGTCGTCTATGCCTGCYACAATAACAACTATAGTGATATATGTCAGTATGATACATTAGATACAAATCATTTATAAMCTTCAACTAGAAGACTTTTTTATAAGATAATTATCAATCAGCTATTTAGGATGTAAAAAATAATATTTAGGTGACTGAATACATTGATACGCATTTTGCCTAACGGGGACCTTTATGCTCATCCTTTATTGTCGTAGTAGCCGTAGTGCGCTCTGTGATGCAAAAAATTTATTTTTAGCATATTTGCATTGAATATTTCTGTTATGATACGGAAGCAGCTTCATGAATGAAGAAACGCTTATCTAGGAGACAAATAATTTAAATGTATAAGTAGTCGGCCATTTCACCAATCATATGGGTAGCCATGAGCTTACTTTAAAAGAAAGTGACGATTTTCTGCTAATTAAAGTGTTATGTTGATTAGCTTTTCGACAATCTGTTTGCCGGAGAATAATTTTTGGGTCAAGGGCAGTGATCTTTAAACACGATGAAGTTGGCCCGAATCATTGGAAACAGCATCAATTGCAGGAATAAAATTTGCGATAATAGGAGTTTAAAACTTTATATGACGTCTGCTACCTTTTTTTGTTTAGTCAAAAATAAAAGTCATTATTTTCAAAATCAGTGTCACATCCGAATTATATAATATTAAATCTGTACATTGTTGTTTTATCGCACAAAATAATGACTGACATCATATTTTCATCGGCTGATTGATTTAATGATTGAACCAGCGTGCAGAAGTCGTTTATGCCGGTCCTGGATATACCGCCGGGCCAGCTAAGTTTTCGGTGGATTGGAGGGGCGACAATTTATTGCTTGCGGGCTCTCACATATGTTGGGAACGTTTGAAATTGTGTACCGATTTAGGACCTCTTTATTTATAATTTGCTTGTCTTTTGCAATTGGAAATTATGATTCATGTATTTTGCTTAGGTTGCTCTTGCGTTCTGTTCTCGATGCTTTCCAAGGTTGTTTATTTCCTTTTCTTGCTGGAGCGCTAGATGCGGTGATGGGTCTCTAATCTGTGTGTACCTGTTGCCTGATTTCTGTATAATGTTAATGTCATAGTGGTTTCGAGCGTTCCTTTTGAAGTCTCTAGATAATGCTTATTTCTTCCTGAGTATCCTCCGCTCCTTCAATGCTTTCGTCCTGTTGGAATATTGTTGTGTCCTCCTGTTCCATGTAAACTACTATCTTGTCTAGCATTTCTGTTATTGCCGTTATGATTCCTAATTCTTTCCAGAAGCCTTCTTGTTAGAGGCAATTTAAGAATGCTGGGACTTTATTGGTTCTTTCCATTAAATTTTATTTCCAAGCTACTTCTGATTTTGACAAAACATGTATAATGTGATTTACTGTTTTTTTTCTTATTTGTTTTGCAGGGTTTTTGTGTTCTTTTTAGGCAATATCGTTACCGTATATTTGGTGAGATAGTGTGTTTAGAAAACAGTTTCCGTTTCCCTTGATTTTCTGTATCATAATTGCGTGATTTCTTGTATACATCATTTCAAGTATCTCTCCTTTTCCTTACATATATCTGTGTGGTCTTCTTTTAGTTGCGCTGAGATCATGTTGATGTAAGAGGATCTTTTGATTGAAAGAACTTTGTTGGTTGGTCGCTCTGCTTGTAAATACTACGGGTACGTGTATTGGTTTTTAGTATTTTTGGTCTTCTGTATGCTTAGGGTTTTGCTAGTGTCACTAGTGCTTGACTTCACTATGATTTACCGTCGCGCTTGAACGGGTGAAAAAATATTTTAAGTAAGAAACGACAAAAAGACATAAAGGATAGCTTTTCATTCCAATGAGAAGGGACTGTAATAGTGCAGGCTGTAGTTAACCTATTTTTAAACGTCCTGGTTTTATTGCCTTTTGGGGTCGTTACGTTAAATCGTGATATGATATGTCTATGCACTCTACTCAATGTTTATTTTCAAGGCCTTTTCCAGTTTCGGTAAAGACGGCTTATATCCGCTAACTTCCCACTCTCGCTTTTTAGGACAAGTTTGGTTTTAAAGTTTACGCTACCTTTGCTGTATTTGTTTTGTATAATTCAGATTTTGATTATACAGGAAAAGGCTCTTGCTAGTCATGCACCTGCAACATGCATAATTATTATGCTAGTCAAAGATATTGCCACTTCTTATTTTTCTGCTGTTGGCGCTTGCCCGCGGAGTGTGTGGGTAGGGAGCAGTGTTCACCTATGCTATTTCCTCAAGTTGTGCAGGTACCTATAATTTGGTGGTTTGCTTTTTATACAAATTATAGAGTAAAACCCTACAAATGGACTAAGGTAGTAGGTCTAGCTCGTGATCATACTTACGCAGTGGTACCACCAGATTGCATTAGTGTGCTTTACTCTCGTTATAAAGTATAATCAAACCTTTCGTCGTACTTAAATGTAGAACAATCTGTTTCGCTTATTCTTTATTTGATAGGTGCTGCTATCTAACGAGCTGAAATAACAGTGAAACTCAAGAGTAAGAAGATCCCACTGAAGAGCCAAGGCATTTGATATTTGTGTTATGCATTGTTTGAATAGGTAGGTGGCTAATTTTATTTTGCCAGTAGTTTAGTATTTACTATATCACATTGAAAATAATTGTCCTACTTACCCACGCATTATCCAACAAAAGAATCAAGACGTCCAACAAGCTCATGTATCTATAGCTTTAAACAAAAATTTCGACATGGCTGTTTGTGGGTTAATTTGCTTCTGCATTACAGATTATTTATTCAGCGTGCACGGTATAATTCAAGAAATTAATGATGATTGTTCTTGCCCGCACAACTTTCCAGGAAAAACAAGTCCAATTTACGATCTGTTAACAGGGCTTTCTCACTTTTCGTCGTATTATAAATCAGTGTGCACCGCAATTATGCATATCATTTCGATACGGTCGGCATTGTGATAAAACATCCCCACGCAAGCGCGGCAATTTTCGGACAGCGAGGATGAATTATGATGTTGCAAATTTCGGGTACGCGTGAATTTAGGCTGCAATTACGCCGTTGCACTTCTTCATTTTCCATTACGTCGGCTGCTTTAATAAGCGCCGTGGTCCCGTAAGGGATGCTGGCTCGAGGGCGATGTTTTTTCATTACAGGCTGCCGAGTTATTACACGCGTCTACTCGATGAAATTGACTACCAGTTTCAACACTCGAGGTGATGGGTTTGGCGCGCGGTAAGAACTGATAAATTGGGATGACCCCAGAAAGTGGGTCCTTTTGGCAAACAGAAAATATCGATCGTTTATCTTTAGTAATTAAGTCACGCTTGGAGGCACTGGGTTTGTTAAAGTGCTGGAAGGTAAGTAGCGTCGCTTGTAGATACTTGTAGTAATATAACTAACTTCCGATATTTAAACTACAATGACAATGAATGGTTGGAATTATTCCACTTGAATGTACAGTATAGAAAGCATTCAATACAATACATTCGGCAGAAGAACGACCAATATACAGAGTGCCTATAAGACTAAAATTTAATTTTTACGTTTTTCTGTACCTAAAATGCACAATAGTTTACTGAATTAGTTAAAAACTTAATTGCTTTGCAGGAAATGTATTAACAATTATTTAATTTATTTATTTTAGTACTGAAAATGCTTCTGTAATTGTTTAATATTACAAACAAAATTTATACTCGGTGGGGAGCTCAGCTTCCATCAGTTGACTTGGAAGGAGGCGAGTTAAAGTGCATATGTAATGAAACTAAGCAAAATTGCCATTGTGAAAACATTTCTCAGTATGAGAAGAAGAAGTCTATGCGGATCCAATGACACTAAATTCATTCTTACTGGGACTGATGAGATGAGAGTACAGATTGAATCGACCGTCGCAGTTAGCCCGCCTATAGGGGAAGCATGGGAATGTGGCTTCCGGGGCAAATATAAAGTACAGGGTTTCTATAAATGAATCATTCAACGCGAGCGGCGTTGATTTCTGAATTATTTGTGCCGCCCTTTTGTAACTGCTACCAAGCTACAATATGCATGGCGATCATTGAACATCAATGAGCACGATATTACCGAAGGTTGCAGATTAAGCTACAGTTGCGAAACTGATAGCTTTATAAAGATTTTCGAACATTTCCCATCATAGTACAATTATTTAACAGACTTACTGCAGCCACAACCTCACAAATAGGATACATAACCTAAAAGTTATACGTGTTAGCCCACAACTGCGAAAGTTATCTTTCTGCAGCCTTAAAGTTGATTATTGCACAAAACACTACAGAATATGTGGAAAAACCAACCCCCACGCGTTTTATCATGTTAAAATATATAAAATAATTTAACAATCGACAGATGACAAGTATACGTCAAAGGAATTGTTGTGTTCAGCTTCCTGAGAGGCGGCAAACTTATTTAATCGATAATTTCCATAAGCGCCCTGGATGCATGAATCATTTATAGAAACCCTTTAGAAATGTTCTATACGTATATTTGAAGCCTGACTGTTGTCATCTCTATATAGCTATATGAGTTTCTACATAAAATATGGTTGCTCTAGCGTGAACATTCTGTGAGTGATCCACAATTTTTACTACTCAGCATAAATCGATACTTAGGAGCGTCATTGCTCACAAATAAAAGTTGTGAACGCCTAGTTATCTAAATGCACTCTATTTCATTTAGTGCAAGGCGCACCTCTAAACCGCGAGTTTGTTGTTTCATTTGTAACGTATATTTTTCGTTACATTTACAAAACTGATTTTAAACGTATTTTAACTCCTCGTATTGCCGTATTGTTGTTGTCAGCCTGAACCGTCCTTGTTCTCCTACGTTTTTAGTCGTTTTTTTCCTTTTCCTTTTTGTCACTATCGCAGGTAGAGGTTTACCGTTTGAAAATTAATGAATCGAACGTGAACCGCTGAAGTTCGTTGTCTGCAATTAGAAATTGTTATTGCTATTCAGCAAATTGGTTGCTGCGAGTTTCTTAGCGTATTAATTTTGGTGATATAATTAATACCAAATCGGCTTATTGTTTTGTGCCGGATTGGACTTCGAGCACCAATTGGGGAATCTGTTTCGTGAACATTTTGAGTTATATTCATCGAAGCAGTATCGGCCGTGTGCCGGATGCCCATGCAATTCTAAGCGCACTTACCTGTAAGCCGCATAACATCTGAGGTTTGTGAACGTTTATTATATCATATATTTTTAGTACATACCCGTTTCTTCTTTATATTAGGCTTTTGTTTTCCCCTTTTGTTGATTTTCGTCATAAGTACCATCCACCTGTGGGTTACGTAAGAGTGTAAGCACAACGATAAGCCATCGATACCTAGACCACATCGATACGTCGATCCATCCACGTTTGGAGCTCGTCGTCCTCGGAGAGTCAACGTACCTGCAAGATTAGTGATGAGTACAATCTTTTTGGAATTCATTGGAATATAATTCGTTATAATAACTATATCTTGTACTTACCGTTTGAGTGTTGTTGTCGTGTTTAATCTGGAAACTGCGAAATTAGAACGATCGAACATTGATTAATTTAAATTGTTGTCGTGTTGCTTTAGCTTTAAATTACCTTAATTAATTAGTGTAATACTCCTGTTGGTTCATATACTTACCTTATTTCATTTCTTACATATTACTTATGTTCATTTAGGACCATTCGTCGTTGGTTATTGCGGCAGGGTTTTCAGAAATATATAGTCGTTACTTACGTTTTCGCGAATCGCGTCGTACCGAGTTGAACGTAGCGCTACGGTCCGCGTTTGGTCGACGGCGTTTGAATTTCTTTTTTTGATTGAGTTTTTGTTCAATTATCTGTTTTAGTGGGCCGCAATCTCCAATCCGCGTTGGCATTTATTTAATTATTTTGTAATAATTATTTTAGCTCAATTGTCTTTGAAAATAATAATTATAATCTTGTTTCTTTGGAATACTTACCTTTATCTTGGATTTATGTAACGGTTATAATCGATATAATTGATTGGGAAGTAAACGAACACTTTGTTTATCAATTGCCTGTTTTTATTATTTCGGCCATCGTCGCTGACTTTTCAGATTTGGAGTCGTACAGTGGGGAACAATCAAATCTGTGGCGCTCCCTTTTTTTCTGTTGTTTGATAAACCCCGACCCCCTACGCTGAGCTACTGTGGTCTCGCGTCCCCACTGCACTTGGTTTTTTTCATCTTAGCTAGTGAGCCGCTACACATTATAACTGCCATGTACAACCTAACCTCAATCTACACATATTATCTCGAGGCGATAAGTATTGCCGTATTTTATTGGTTTATAGTTATACCTACCTACTTGCTGTGAAAATTTATAAAACGTGAATGTGAAAACAAAAATATCCCATATTTGGAAACCTTTCATTAATGTAGTGACGACAGTAAATTAGTTAAATGCAATTATTGCGACAAACAATATTCACATGATGGTCCCAATAAACATTTTTAACACCTCTAACTTGTACGAAGGCATGAAAGGGCCACGTATATTTTTATTTTTAAAATTTAACATTAATTTCAAAGCTCTGAGGTAAAAATCAGAATTCCGAGATTTAAGTCGGAAGTCCGAGTTAAAAGTCAGAAGTCCCAGATTAAAACGGGAATTTGGAGATTAAAGTAAGAATTCCGAGTCTGGTGTGCTAGATGTTTATAAACATTTTTAAGGGTCGCAGTTCCATACCAAGCATGATCTACCTACTTTATAGTACGGTTCTAGTTTCTTTGAAGTGTGATTTCCTATCATTCCAATCACGTGTTGGATGGCAGCGCCCCATTTTATTACTTAACTGGACAAGGTCAAATAAAAATATTATGCTTACTGGGCATTACTTGCGTAGAACTTCAGCAAGTTTGTTAACTGTCACAGTAGCAGTTATAACTGCCATAAAGCGTAACGGACGTTAGCGTTTGGCAACCGTCGCAAAAAGTTGCATTGCAGATTTGACTGAGAATAATACAAACATAATTACTGCGAAACACTACATGGCTTCAAGTTCAAAGCAAGATATCTTCCACAACATGGCTAAAATGGATATTAAAATGTAATAATAAACGGTTGTCTGTTTTGGTTGGCAACTCGGACCCCGTGACCGGTTTTACTGTATTTTTAGCTCATAAGACGGAGGATACCAGCTACTCTAAGTACGAAACCGCACAAACAGGGTGAACTGAAAATTATGCACAACAGTACATAGTGCGATCTATTTGATCCACGTGTAAGTTGGTGGCTTTCTAAACTTACACAATCAAAACCAGAACGGTGTCTGCCCATAAGTTTCGGCTTATGAAACCTCGTCAGCAAACATAATGGCACAGTACGGATTATTTTTTGTTACTTGTAACGTTGTATGGATGTTTTACTTTTCTTTTAAAGATGCTCTTAAGCAATATATCGCTCTACCATTGCGTTGTTCGATAATATAGTATTTGCTTTTATATTTATGTAGAGTGTCCTTTAAATATGTTTATCTCTGTTTGAATATAAAGTAAAGTACTCTGTGATTAGTGGGATTACACGTGTTTGTAGGTAAGGTACCTCCAATAAAAAGTAAACAATTTTAAAGCAGGTGAGGTTTAAAATTCAATTCATTATCTATTCGTTTGCCTATACTTGATGTATTAAAAATTTCTTCGGATTTGTCTTTGAAAAATACATTCAAATTATATTCAAGGGCTAATATATCAAGTAGAAATTTTTTGCACAATTTCTTGTAGTTTACTGCAATTCTAATTTTATGATTAATTTGTGCTGAAATTATATAACTGAAAAAAATTGTTTTTTGCCGCATACAGGTTACATATATAACAATAAAGTAATTCAACTCGTTAGATATCTAAAAAGCCGTGAAAGCAGCTCATTTACACGGAACTATTTTCGCTATACCCTCACAATAGTCGTGAAACTGTTCAGCTTCCAGCCTTCCACTGAATTTTTTCGATTCAAGATTACGTTAACACCACGCACATTTGCATATGTGATTTATTTGCAATATATTTACATAAAATTAATTAATTTGCATTAATACTGAACTCTAAAGCTGAAAAACAAATTTATCAATTAATCTCCCTTGCAGCTACCTCGCTGTTTCGCTGTAAAACACGACACGTTTTGAACACCGATCGCAACAAAAGATTTCTCGGTGTTCCGGTAAATGCTTGCTGCAGTCCTGTAATCGAGAAGCGGACACCGTTGCCATCTTCCATCGTATTTAACGCAACACGTCGAATGCTTGCAGATTAAACAGTTTCTTAAGCAAGGCTATCTTCATAATGAACAATCATGGGGCATGCCTTTTAACATTTTTACTGGATACCATGTTCACAATATGTTTTAAGGTATTTAGTTCATCGAGGTTAAAAATTGATACACTAATATATTTTTGACTATTTTTGGTGAAAGTTGCATTTTTGTCTTACTAAAATAATCGGATAACGCGTTTTTTACACTTTATGTTCCTTGGTGTGTTATTTTTAAGCTCAAAATGATATCAAAACCTTGCTTGCTTCGTTCTTCTTTGTTTTGCTTATTGTCTTTATATCTCTCCTCATATCGCATTATATAATATTTTGAGAATTTCTGCGAATAATACCACGTTTTGCTTTTCTTAAATCTTATAGAAGGAATGCATAGAAGTCAATGATAATATAAGCGAGTTGCAGAGATACAAATCGCATATCCAAAATTTCATTTATTTGAAAGGAGATTAAGAAAGAAGATAATGTTTTTAGAGATTGCAGCAAACCTTAAACTTAAATAACATAAATTACAATACTCGTATACGATTTAATATAACCACTGGCCACTAGCTGCTAAATACTTGCTGACTACGTTATACCACTTTATTTGACAACAAATTTACAAACAAACGCGACTATAGTTTCGACCTTTCGGTCATCGTTGAGCTGTTCTAGTTTACAAGAATGAGAAAATAAATCAAATGCAGTGAATTTATAGGTGCAAATTGGGCTTCCACGCCATAAAAAATAAAACAACAATTATTCGACGAGGCTTATTATTTGTATTCTTAGAATGATTTACTATTTTTAATAAATTCAGTTTGGAACGTACCTCTACAGCAAGTGAACAATACCTTCAAGTATTTTTATTTGTATCTGGCTTCTAAACAATGTTTTGCTATAACACTGTGATTGATTCTGTCTGAATGCTCTATAATCTTCTATACAAAGTTTTTCAGAATTGCTTCCTGTTCATTTATGAAGAAAAGGTGATGTCATTGTCCGCACTTTGTCGTTGTTCTGATGTCCGTCACATACCAAAGTTCGGATAAGTTTCTTTTTTATAACAGTTTTCTTTTTCAAGGACCTCCACCCTGTCAAAGGCAAAGCGATGTCCAGTCTCACAATGATGGAAGGATAATGCCCTTTTGTCAAATGCAAGACAGTTACAGTTATATTTATGTTGTTCTATCCTTTTTTAAGTTATCGTTTTGCTTATAACATTTTTTACAACGATTGTGAGGGATTTTAAATAATACTAAAAATTAACCCAATGAATTCCAACGCTATTTGTTAGACGAAAGCTAAGATAAAGTTTTGTTAAATTCTGTAAAGCCGTATAATTATGGCAATGAAAAGCTACCCCTTAGAACGTTCGCGAGGAGCCCGGAGCTGATAGTAGATAGTGATGCAATATTGATAGATGCATTTTGTATTTTAAAATTAATTTATAATAATCGTCATATGTTAACATTTAGATAACGTTTAGAGCTGCCGTTCATAATATCAATATAAGAACTGAAGCTTAATTAGTCCTCTTATACACTCTACATCATTGATCGAGCGTTCGTTCTCACACTATGTATCTAAAACTTATAATAATATACTACTTAGATTTTATTTTTGGGACAATAGCAAAAACCAATGTGTTTTTACAATAAGGTGGTGTAACGTAGTTAACAAGTGTTTAACTGTGAAAATGAAGTAGCACGTACTAAAGATTTTTTTTACTGATTAAAATCACCAGATATGTGAAACATTTTCTTGAGAAATCTTACTTCATTATTTATTATGATATTGTATTGTATAGTCATGAATTGTTTGACGCCGAAAAAAGACCGAAGCAAATTAAGGAATCCTTCAACGAGTGAGCGGTCCGTCATCGTAAATCACCAGATTGAGTGTCTCCCCAAGTAATCCTATTGTTATAATAACACTTTAGAAAAATTTTCTTACTGAAATGCATGGACTATACAAATACTGTGTTGAATTCGTGCATGGATAGCGTGTTGAAGCTTTAGTACGGTTTGTCTTAATATGCACATATACAACGTAAGTTGAGGGATCTCACAGTATTTTGGAGTTTTCTATTATCCTAAGAGCTACCATCTACTTTCCACTGCACCTAGTACTTTTCCGTTCTTTTTACGCTGAAGGTCTGTTCATTTTCATTTTATATTGTCATTATCTTAAACAGATTTTATAACCTGTAATATTTATAAATAATGACGCAGTACACGGGTCTGTAGTATCTATAGTATTGACATGATAGTTTGTTCAGATGTCTTTTCGTCTATTAGTCCGTAATTGGATGATATGCAAATGATTGTCCAAAGTAAATTCTCATTAGTAGTTTTAAAAAAGTTTTATAGTAACGATTCCAACTAATTTTCATACACTTATAAAACACCTGAAGTTCTTCGAAAAGTTAGACTTACTTATTCTAGACATAGTTTTCAGCGGATATTGTTTGCTTCAAGAGTTTGAGTTTTGGTAATAATCAAGCACAGAATCCGTCTTTAGCTTTTTCAACTTTGGTCCAGCTTTTTATCCAACATCTAATAAGCTTTTAAACGCTATTAAACCGGCAACGTCGTACACGTGGATTGTTATTGCTTCAATTACAACGTTCTAATCTGGGTAATGAGATGTACGTACAGAAAATGAGCGAGTTTGGTGCCTGGGGCATCTAAAAGGGACATTAAGCGAGCATGCGAAACAGGTCGCAATTAATATTTCATATTTTCAAACCAGTGCTGCGGGTTGCTTTCGTATGCTGAATGTGACAACAAAATCACCTGAACAACTTGCGTACACGGGCAGTACGCAGTTCCTAGTTAGAAGAAATAGATAATGAGTTTTTTTTTGGTTCTCGAGTACTATGGCTACTACGAACTGATATCAGGTCTTATATCTAGTTTTCAAGAATTTATTCGAGGGAATACTCAAATCATCGAACTAAATTTTGACCTGTATGAAGTTAACATCCCCAATTTTAATTTTTGACGTTTTCGATTGCATTCGTTTGTCCATTTTTGTTAGTCCAACAAATACTTTCATTTGTTTATTTTCTATTAAAAAGTTTTGGATAAATTAATTATTTGTAAAATAATTTTAAGTAGCACGCGCAAAATAAAAAAAAATAGAGATATTATGCTCTTAATCAATTGTCGACGGTTTTTTCACGTATTAATTTAATTTGTACCTAAAGGGTTTCTATAAATGATTCATTCAACGGGGGCGACGTTGATTTCTGAATTCTATGTGCCGCCTTTTTATAACTGCTGCCAAGCTACAATATGCATGGCGATCACTGATACGATAGTACTGAAGGTTGCAGACCAAGTTACAGTCACAAAACTGATGGCTTTATAAAGATTTTCCAACAATTTAGGGTTCTATTTTTCATTCAAAGGTAAGAAATAACAATAATTATTGGTATAGTAGGCTTGTGGTAACCTCTACAGCCTACACCGTTGCACTGTGGAAGCTTTGTGTAGTGCAGCTTTAGTACCACTAAATTTGTGATTTTTATCATTGCGGCAGGCTAAAAACATCTTTCAGTCCTTACTGTAGCCACAACCTCACAAATACCATACATAACCTAAAAACTATACGAAACCGTGTTAGCCCACAGCTCCGATATATGAGCTTATTGTAACCTTTTAAAGTTGATTATTGCACAAAACACTATATAATATATTGAAAATATCAACTTCCGCGCGTTTTCTTATATTAAAATATATAAAATAATTCAACAATCGACAGATGACAAGTATATGCCAAAACAATTGTTGTGTTCACCTTCCTGAGAGGAGGCAAACTAATTTAATCGACAATTTACAGAAGCGCCGAGGATGCATGAATCATTTATAGAAATCCTGTACAACCTGCATAAATAAATTATCCCAAAAAATGTTTGAGTTGGAACACACAAATTTGATTAACAAATAATCCTACTTGGGGTTCTACAAATGTTAACAACCAAATGGCATGAACAAATCTCTGGTTGCTGTATCTTTCAGATACATTCCCGATTTTCATCACATAATCATTCAATCGGCAATATAGGTCTCTGTACAGGGTGTCCCATTTTCGTTGTAATTGTAGGGTATCTCGATAACTATTAATGCTAGAGTTGCGGTTTCGACATTACTGTATTACTCTTTTGTTGTGAGTTGAGATATATCATCGCCATTATTCTATCGTCTTGTGTTTTAAAGCCATGGCCAACTTTTGAAAAATGTAACATTTCTTCAGTTCTCAATATCTCGATCAGCTACGTAGATTCAAAAAAACTGTAAAGACTTTATTATAGATATTTTTATTCTAAATTCAGTGGCGTACTCTGATTTTACATCCTGATGCTGTGGAATAAAAAACAAACATTATAATTTATATTAGTAAGTAAAAATTTTAATCCATTAAAAATAATATATACATATTTGAATACATACATAACACTTCTAAAAGCGCTCATGCAGTTTTTTTATTGGTAATCTACGAGGCCATGTAACTAATGACAATGATTGTTTATTTGGAGATAAGTACCTATGCATTGTTTATCGTCAATTATTTACATCCACTTTGACAAAAAAACGTAAAATCACATAAAATTGTTACAAAAATTAGAATAATATAATAATAATAATAATAATAAAACTAGATCTTTTCAATCATAGCAAAGCCAACTATGGTTTCCATTTAAAAAAATGCAAGTTTGTGTTATATCTCTAAATATATCTCTAAAATGTGACCCCGTAAAAAATTCTGAATACGCCACTGGATTTATAATAAAAATATCTATACAAAATGTCTCCACAGTTTTTTCTTGTATCTACATAGCTGATCGAGATACTGAGAACCGAAGAAATGTTACCTTTTTCAAAAATTGGCCATGGCTTTAAAACAAAAGACGATACAATAATGGCGATGGTATATCTCAACTCACAACAAAAACAATAATGTCGAAACCGCAACGCTCTAGCATTAATTGTTAGTGGTTTTCAATACAACCACAAAATATAGTCGCAACAATAAATTGCGATTTCAGTTTCTATAAATATATTCTAGCAGTATATAGTATCGAACGAATCCATGCATAGTACAAATTATGTACAGAAAATAACCCTCGTGTATCTTTAGTCGAAACAACAAATTCAGATCAAATGTATTTATTACTGGGCGTACTCAAGTGTAATGAAATGACTATCAACTCCTGCTAAGCAATAGTATAATTATAAATTTTCTATACAATTTATTTAACAATAGGATAGATTGCTTTCTATACTCGACAGAGCAAAACCCACTGTTTTTCTGGGTCCCCTATCTCCTTATTGTGTGATAACTTAAATAGAGTTTAAAAAATTTTGATATAAGCTTTGATACTATATACAAAAATTCACAACTGGCGGTCTTTGGAAACTCATTTGTATTACTTTTAAAATTTATATTAAGAACGTTTTGTACTGCTCACTTGTACTTTTTGTTTTACCGTAATTGGGTGCATTATTTAAAAAAAAATCCGGTTACCTATTTATATTAATAGAAAATAAAAAATAATGTTTTTATAATATATTTTATCACTGTGCAATAAAATGTAACACAGACACAGACGTCTTAGTATATTACATAGAAAAATGATATTTTCATATATTGTGTGACATTAATAAATTTTATAAAGTGCATGTTTGAGCTTAAATTTCTCTTTTCTTACTTGCATATTTTGAAACCTAGATAAAACAACACCGCGTTGGTAGACATTCGTGCAACCCGGAAACAATAATCTGTTGACAAAACATATCTCTTACTCCTGTTTGTGAAAAAAAATGTGTGGGTACGATAAGGCTATGTCCCCAGGCTAACGCGGGCTATTATCCATTTTTTACAGTGCACACGTTGGCATTGTAAAGCGAAATCGACCGTTATTATTTCAACGCCTAAACATCCTGATCAACAATTAACTTTAATGCCACGCTTAAAGGAAGCAATCGGTTGTTTGTAGCTTAGATTACGATATAAAACAGCCTTCACAAGGTGAACGTTCGGCCTTTGTGGTCGCCTCCACTATGTCATATTTAAATTTCAATTATGACGTGCCTTTTCATTTACATGTGATACTATGAATTATGAATGAAAAAAGTCTCCCTCCGAGTACACGGTGCAGCGTAATGCCATTCAATACATTCATTAATGTGATGTATAATATGCACGAGTCTGTAGTGTAAATATATGTACTGGTATTAACACATACTTCTTCGCCCAGTGTCTAATGACGTTAAGAACTGAATGGTTGAACAGATATAAATTATGTAACACATTCTTTCAATTGTTTCTAAGTGATATTAGATTAGGACCCTCCCAAAAATGTTTATACAAATTGTTTGGAAACTTTGATTGTATCTAATGGGAACAATGGTCAATCTTTTGCGAAGATAATAGAACTGCTCGTTGCATATAATTTTTGATGCATTTTTGAAGAGGTGCATACTAGTTAATACTATAGTCAAACATTATTTGCTATTGCGTTTTTTAAGAAAACAGTGCAATTGCTACAGAGAGTTAAGCCGGTTATATAAAAATGCTTCTGTATTTTTACTTACTAGTTTACTATACTACATACATACTGTAGTTATGGACCTTTTGTGGTTTCTGAAATCTTCAGTAGATAATGCAGGCTCTATTAATTGATTTAAAATACTATTTTAATGTACAGGACGATCCAGTTATCGTGCATCCAACCGACGCCTTTGTTTGAAGTCTTAGAGAAAAACGGTTCGAATAAAAGCTATAGCAGTTAAGCAGGCTTCGACTACTAAAGCAGACCTGCATTTTTATAATAGAACCACCAACTTTTTATGTAGGATAATGATTATACATTAAATTTTAAGTAAAAACTTGTTACGTTTTATATATCTATGTTTTCCAAAATTAACGGTTTCAGAGATACGCATAAGTAGTCTAGTTATCATGCGCAGTCAGTTGTCTGCTTTATTTGGAATCTCAGGAAAAATATTTCACATAAAAATTATAGCACATAAGGATACTCCACAAAGCAATTAAGTATATTTATACAGAGTGTTAAGTTTTAAAATACACCAGTCAACTAGAGTAAGTACAATAATTGGGTATTTGCCATTGTGATGTAAATTTGTTGCGTTTACCTCCGACAATGCCTGAAGCGTGCCATGCACATGGATTTTTTGTTTGACGGTTCCTGTCAAACATTCGTTCTACTCGCTGACAGCCTCATGGTACAGGATTTGTATTTATGCTTTTGAATATAAAACCCTACCTGGTGTCAGGTATGTAATTACTTGGCATTACTATTGCTGTGCGGCGAGCTGTTTGTATTTTTGTATTACAGCGTGTAGAACAATAAAAAAATACTTGGAACGTTTGCTACTTTCCTTGCTTGGATTGTGCTTCTATCCGACCGATCCTTTAGAACACCACTACCTTTAAAGGAGGGGTCTCGTTACATCTTTGGCGCCCAACGTGGGGCATAGGTTGGATATTGAAGTACAACGTCATAATGCCATCGCAACACTACAGAAGTGCTCAGGGGCAGCCACGGCCGTCCGGAGTTGTTACGAGGAGTGCGCTACGTAACAGCAAATTAAGAACAGAACAGTCTGAAGGGGATGAAGATCATAAAACACCTACGACCAACTTCCCCAATGTCCGCACAAGCTGAGGCCGCGGCGTTTCCATTGCCGGCGATAAATGACAGTAGCCCGGATGTGAAAGACTTACATCAAGAAAGGTGGTACAGCTCTTCAGGAGAAGAGGAAGATCCTGCACTATTAGCGCAGAAGAAACAAAGCCAGCTTTCTTCCCAGCTTCAGGAGAAGTGTTCGTCTGCTACACTGTTAGGAAAATCTGAACTACCAGGTGGGCAATCTTTTCAAGGTGGGTTATTTGAAGCAAAACAGTATGGACTACCGCCACCGTGTAGTCAGGGTCCAGTGGGCTATAAAATTTCGGATTTAAATATATATAATAATGCAAATATACAAGAGATAGTCAATCAAGCCGTAAAGCTTACTTTAGAGTCTTTGCATTTAGATCGTGTAAATGTAAAAAGTAATATACCATTAAATAATGGAAATGTTAATGAAACCGAGATACCAAGCTCAAATGTAACAAATATTGATCATGTTGAGGTTGTACGTAGTAGTAGCACTAATATGTTAAACTCGCCGCAAGCAATGGCAAAAAAATGTTTGCCAGTTTTTAATGACTCCGGTGACCTGCACCCGGTGGATTTCATTACCAAATTAGAAAAAGTAATTATTGCGCATAATATGCCGTTTGAGTTTCTAGCTGTTTGGTGCCATGAGCTGTTTGAGGGTAGGGCAAGGTATTGGGCAGACGCTCTGCTGTATTCGTTTCCTAATTTCGCAGCTTTAAAGTCTTCATTTTTATCTCACTTTTGGAGTCCCACTAAACAAGCAAAAGTTAAGCTTCAGCTCGAAATAGGCAAATACGATAGACGGGATGGAATGGGTTACGTGGATTATTTTCTAAAGCAAGTTGCTTCGTCTAGATATCTAGAACCCGGTTATTCCGACTCAGAGTTAATAGCGACTGTAAGCAGACACTTTCCGCCAACAATTTCCTGTGCTCTTTTAGGCACGCAGACGGTCAAGGACGCCTTAGATAGGCTTCGTTTGGCAGAGCATTATGAAGCAAACTTTTTGGATTCAACAGAGCTTCATAATCGTGCCGGGAATAGACCACCTAATGTAACACGTTTTCCAAATAATACTGGTAATAGTTACCAAGCTAACAATCGGACAGCCCCCAAGGTTAAGCCCGTCAATTTTATGGCTCAGCCTGAACTTTTCGAAGCCGAGTCAGATTTTCCCAGTTCGGAAAACTAACTTGCCCGGCTTGTAAAGGCTCACCGAGTCGGACGAGTTCCACAAATAGGGCCACTTTTAATGTTTCTCAAATTTTTAATAATCCTAGAGAAGATTTGTTAGCGGAGTGCGAGTTTACCCATTCTTCTGAATCCTACCATTCCCCAACAGTTTTGTTAAAAATCAACAGTTGTGATTTTCCTGCACTTTTGGATACTGGTAGTCAAATTTGTGCTTTTTCGGATTTAGTTTGGAATAGTTGCCTGGTAGGATCTGATTTTCCCATTTTTCCTATTACAGGAGTACGTGTCTCGGGGGCATTTAAAAATAAATGCCGTAAGATTACGCATCAGGTACTTTTGACGTTTAGTATGCTCAATTATACTTTTCAGTTTGAATTTTTCTATATACCTGACTTGGTTTATCCCGTTATCCTCGGAGCTGATTTTCTTCGTACCTATCGAGCTAACCTCGATTTAAATGCAGCCGAGTTGTCCTTACAAGTGGGTAACAGAGAAATTCGAATGCCAGAAACTGTTTTTAATCATGCTTTTTCTCCTCCTACACCACCTGCTATGCGGGCTATTAATGTCGGGGGTATCACACCTTTCCACTTACCTACAGTGGAGGGCTATATTGTTTCACCGAAAATAACAAATATGGTGAACAATCTTAATCTTACCGAATCTCAGAGGGATGCCTTAACCAAATTGCTTCGTAATCATATTCGCCTGTTTTCGGATAGACCGGGATTAACCACTGAATATTTTCATGAAATACATCTAACTGAAGATAAACCTTTTCTTCAGAAACCTTATTCAGTTCCGATCGCTCATCGTCAAACGGTTGAAGAACAGATAAAAAGAATGTTGGACTGGGGTGTCATTGAACGGTGTGCCTCTTCTTCATACTGTAGTCCTCTGGTGACCGCGGTTAAAAAAGATGGTTCGGTTAGAGTGTGTTTAGACGCCCGCCGTCTGAACAGTATAATGGTCCCGGATTCCGAGCTTCCTCGGCCAATTGAAGACATACTTAATACTTTACCTCCCAAAATCAAATATATGACTTCTCTCGACTTAACTCATTCGTATTGGCAAATACCTTTGCGCGAACAAGATAAACAGTATACTTGTTTTATATATCATACTAAGACTTACCGGTTTAAGGTCTTGCCGTTTGGTTTAAAAACCGCTATATCCTCTTTTACTCGTGCCATGGATATCATTCTGGGGTCTGAGTTCAGGGATTTTGTTGTATGTTATGTGGACGATTTACTCATCGTTTCAGAATCATTCGAGGACCACATTGAACATTTAAATAAAGTTTTGACTAGGCTCAGTAGTGCAGGTTTTACCTTACGTCTAGATAAGTGTCATTTCCTGCAATCAGAAATGAAATTCTTGGGTTATATCTTGAACTCTGAGGGATTTAAGCCCGATCCGGGTCGTGTTCGGGCTGTGCTCGATTTCCCAGTTCCACAAAACAGAAAACAATTGCATGCTTTTTTGGGTTTATGTAATTACGACAGGGGTTTTCATGAGCACTTCGCTACCTTATCAGAACCGTTGTTTTATCTTCTCCGAAAAAAGGTCAAGTGGTTTTGGGGTAGTAAGCAGGAGGAATCTTTCAACAGCCTAAAGCAACTCATTAGTCGTGAGATTCTTTTACAGCGCCCTATTTATGGGGTACCGTTCTGTGTCCAGACTGATGCGTCTGATGTTGGTTTGGGTGCTCAGCTTTATCAAATGGTGGATGGTTGTAGAAAGACCATTGCTTTTGCCAGTCGTCTTCTTCTAGATCGTGAGCGTTCTTATAGTGTATCGGAGAAGGAAACGCTTGCTGTGGTATGGGCGTTAAACAAATGGAGAGTCTATCTTTTAGGGTCGCGTTTTTATGTGTACACAGATCATCGTGCTTGCTCTTATCTTAATACTTGTCGTTTACTTTCGCCTCGCATCACTCGTTGGGTGCTTGCTCTCCAGGAATATGATTATGAAATTAGATACATTAGTGGAAAAGAAAATATAGTCCCTGATATTCTTTCTCGTGCCCCAGTACGGCTAGAATATCCGAGCGATAAGTGTTTTCGGATCTTGACTTTTTCTCTTACGTTGCCGGATTCCCTAAAGTACTTGTTGCGTAACATTGCTACCGATCAACGGGACGACCCTAAACTGAATAGAATCATTCAAGACATTGCCGACCCAAACAATATGGCTCTTGAAACTAAATTCGTCCTTTATAAGGGTGTTCTTTTTCGCAGACAGAATGGGGATGAACCCTGCCTTTTGTGTGTGCCGTTGTCCAGAGTTAAGGAGTTTATTTCAGGCTTCCATGAAATGATTGGACATTTTGGTGTCTATAAGACTTGGTCGGCGTTGAGACGCGAAGTTTGGTGGCAGAATATGCACCGGGACGTTAAAAGGGTTCTTAAGTCGTGTGATTTATGCCAAAAAACTAAGGCGACAGTTCATCCAAAGCCCATGTTGCAGCCTATTCTACCTGAGGGAACCGGTGATCTCTGGTCCATTGATTTTTATGGCCCACTGCCTCGTTCTCGAGCGGGCGTAGTCTATCTACTAGTTATCCTTGATATTTTCTCCAAGTACACTTGGCTTTTCCCTCTTAAAAAGGCAAATACCAGGTCAGTTATTTCATGTTTAAGGGAGGGAGTTTTTAAAGAATTCGCTCCTCCGCGTCGAATCTTGTCCGATCACGGCACCCAGTTTACTTCGCTTGAGTGGAAAACATTTTGTCAGTCGCTTAATATGCAAATTATTTATTGTTCAGTTCGCCATCCTCAGGCTAACCCTGTTGAACGCTCTATGCGTGAGCTGGGCCGTCTTTTCAGGGCATTTTGTTATAGTAAACAAAAGCGCTGGGCTTGGGAGTTACCTAAGATTCGTGAAGTGCTAAACTCTGTAGTACAGGAATCCACGGGATATTCTCCTTGGGAGCTACAGACTGGTAGGTGTCCTCCTCGCTTGATACCTGAGATCTTGCAGCTTCCTGATTGTGAGTCTCAACAGGATGCACACGTAAAAATTTTTCTGGCTCGCGAGTCCTTGCTCTCTCGCGCATCCAAACGAGTTAGTCGTTGTAAATCACGTTTCAATTTTAATTTTGCTGTGGGCGATTTGGTTCTCCTGAAATCCAATCCTGTCTCCTCTGTGTTATCTTCGGAAACAAAAAAGTTATTGCTCCTCTATGAGGGTCCTTACAGGATAAAAAGAATAGTAGGGTTACATACCTATATCTTGGAATATAACGATGGCCGATCAGAAAGAGGTCAGTTTCACGCTTCACATTTGAAGCCCTATTATTACCAGTAATTAATTGCCTTTATATTCTTAATAGTTTACTTTTGTTAGCGTTTTCGAAAACATTTTTTTTCTTGTCTGAAGTAGTTTCCTTCGCCTTATTTAGTTGTTTTCTTCTACGCTAAAAAAAGTCGGGGGCAGATGTGATGTAAATTTGTTGCGTTTACCTCCGACAATGCCTGAAGCGTGCCATGCACATGGATTTTTTGTTTGACGGTTCCTGTCAAACATTCGTTCTACTCGCTGACAGCCTCATGGTACAGGATTTGTATTTATGCTTTTGAATATAAAACCCTACCTGGTGTCAGGTATGTAATTACTTGGCATTACTATTGCTGTGCGGCGAGCTGTTTGTATTTTTGTATTACAGCGTGTAGAACAATAAAAAAATACTTGGAACGTTTGCTACTTTCCTTGCTTGGATTGTGCTTCTATCCGACCGATCCTTTAGAACACCACTACCTTTAAAGGAGGGGTCTCGTTACATCTTGTATTTAAATTTTATTAAATTGCATATTAATGGGTAGCGCCTAATCCACAAAACAGCTGTGACAGCTTATAAAATCGAAAAAATGGATCGTAAGGTGTATTTTCAATGTTAAAAATGTGAATATTTATAGGAACCGCCAAAACGCGAACATATTCGCCGTGACATCAGGTGTCTTGTAAATGGCCGCTTGTTTACATCTGGGGTCAATGCGTCAAGCGACATCTTCAGCTCGCCAATTTACCAGTTTGTTGTTTTCGTTAATTTTGTGATAGGCGAATTAAAATACGCCAAGAAAAAGTGAAGTACTTATGAGTTATGGCTTCTGAAAGCATGTTCATAGTTATGGAATTTGTGAACAGCGACGAGCGGTTCAACGCGGCCGAGATGAGGAACGTAAAAGCAACAGCATAAGTGAACTTTCGTCAAATTAACGTAGCATTGAAAATTTGATACCAATGGGTTGTTGGAAACATGCTATTTGTAAACATAAAAATGTAAGAATCAAAAATGTATCCCAAACCTGACATTTATTTTAGAGGTCAGAATAAATATGAATTGCCATTTATTTTCGGGGCTCTTCCGGCTCGTTTCCGGTCTGACTAACAGTCGAATATGTGGGGCACAACTTTTTTCTTTATTATAACATTTCCCTCTATCAACTTAAAACGCATGTATTTTCCACATCCTCTTCAAGCTTAACAAAATGGAAACTGATTGGTAAACAACTATAACCTCAAAATGAATAATAAAACGTACTTTAAGACGATCTTGACAACAGAAAAGCAAACTTTGCGATTTCGGCATATCACGCCTAGCGAGGTTTAAGCTCTTCATCATATGTTGATAATCTCGAGGAACGGTTACAAAAATTTTGTTGGCGGTATTGACTGATGTACTCTTACAGCCAGCACTTGTTTTGTTTTCCATACTTAGGTAATAGATGCTTGTACGACTACACAAATCACTTTTTGGTGCAAACTCTTACACCGTGCTTTCAATAAACACAACACAAAAGCTTTTCCAATATAAGAATGATACTACACCATTAAACAGCACGCTCCTCGATAATGTTTACGAGACACTTGACGTCACGAGTTGAATAACCTTGGATAGCAGCCTTTTGGCGGCGGCTCCTAAGATTCGAATTTCAGACCTGAAATTCTCTACCTACAAATATTTTTTTTTGTTTTTTTTTAACATGGCATACAATATAAATGCACTTCAAGATTTATCATACGTAGTTTTCAAAAAATAGTGATAATACCCAATTGGACCACTTATGCGTCTCTCCGAAACAGTTAATTTTAGACCATATAGATGCTTAAATTTTTTCCTCAGCATTCAATATGGAACCAGTAGTATTGTATATAAAAAGTTGGTACTTTTATTATAAAATTTGCATTTTTGCAATTTCCTTGTTATCATAGAGATATATTTAATTTCATGTTAAGTATAGAAGATACATTTCTTAGGAAAGCAAAAAAACAGTACATGCTGGTTATCGAGAGACCAAGATCCGTTGGGGGGGGGGGAAGTCATGATATCGGACGGACAAAAGTACTTACATATGAAATCATCTTTTCAATAAATTTTAAATTGTATCGTTCTATACGTGGTTTTTGTAATGTAGCAAGAAAACCTTACGTCTAACAACTTTTGTTTTGTCCATATTCAGGTTTATATAGGTTCATTTTACTAAAATTTGCTATTCAGCTATGTTACAACAAAAAATATTATAGACGAAGGTAATCTAAGATAAAGAGTGGACAACTACCGCAATCTTTTTCATCGAAGTTTTCTCTAAAGCTAGATATATCTATCTCAACCTGTGATTGCATCCATTTAATAGATGGTTACGTATACCGCTCCTTTGTTAGAAGGGTATCCCCATTTCAGCACGGATGTCCCAACTGTTAATAGCTAAGGCAACGTGCAATTTAAATGTAAAAATGATAATGGGTGCATAGTTGCAAGTGGACTATTGTTTTCTAAAACGAATGACAGACAATACCAACGTTATTAATATGGTAATAGTCGTATTGTTTAGAACTACATTGTTAAAGCTTTTAATGTCATTCAGGACAAAAGGAGGAACCTGCGCCGAGGAGGACGCGGGTTGTGCCTTTTGCTCGTGTTCTAACACGAAACGCTAGAATGTGCATTTCTAAGTAGTTATGTAAGAACTATGTTGGTCTTTTCGATTCTTCTTTCCTCAAACGATGCATCTATATGTAAAATTTATATTGTATTTAAAGTGACATTGCAGGAGCCAATATTTATAATATTGCTTTAACTGCTGATTATTAGTTAACATTTGTTTACATTTATTACATTACCGGTAATATTCCTAGGAAAAGTTGCCCATTCACTTTTGATTGTCAATATAACGTTAAAGTGGTTCAGCTGCAAATACCAAGTAAGCTTTTCAAATCTTGGATTCATAATAAATCTAAACAAAAGGACATAGTAAATAAGCAAATAAACAATCTTATAAGTGTATATGGGAAGGTCCATCCATCCATTTCATGAATTGAACGATTTGGGGTTTACTAGGTTTTAAACATTTTTGTTCCCAGAGAGATACTGATGGGTTATATTTGTAGTTGCGGAAATAGTTTTAGTGCGGTTTATATTTACATGGAGTTCAACATTTCAAGAGCTAACTCAGCCATATTTACAGTAACTAGTGTTTAAGTACGACGAGGAAGCTTACCAATTTCTATAAAAACAAAATTTAATTTGCGGTTAATTAAAATGTCTTGAAGAAGACTGACGGCTGTTCTAGACATCTGAGGTTATAATTCATTGTTCTTTACTAGTTGAAGAAGTTATGGGTGTGACCAAAAAAGCTAGCTAGCTCTCTTGACTTGCGTTATGAAGACTGTATACGTAAAAGACAGGAAATATAAAACGAACAATAAATGATTGTGAAGATGGAACGCAGTGGAACTCTTTTTGTAAATGTTTTGAATTCAATAATTAGCACATTTGAATTCAGGATGTCCATAACTAGCATAATTCCTCAGAGTTGTCTATGCAATGCTGACTGCACCGCATCCAACTGTAGACGAAACCGTTTCGAATAATAATAAATATTGTTAAATCTTGTCAGTGCATTTTAGTTGAATATCAGTAAAAAACGGAAATTTTTACTATTCGATTACAACTAAATCATTTCCTTTTTATTAACCTAACTCTCCTTTCCTTTTCAGAGTTGGTTGCTATTGATATTCAAATTTGAAAATTTCAAGCATAGATAATTAATTTACTTTTTGAATATGGGATATGAGTTTATTTGCTATAAAGGGAAAAATAAGTTTCCTTTCCATTTAATATGACGTAGCTATTTGCTTTAAATAACTTGCATTTACGTTAATTTTATTTTAACCATTGAAACATTACATCATTATGTTTGTAAATGTCCCCATTTTGTTGTATGTAGGATCTTACTCTAGAATTGAGAGATAATTTTACATCTGCTTGCTTAGCAAATTTGTGACGACACCTCGTACGTTAGCAGATGTGGAAGGCCAGATTAAACCTTTCTCCCTAGAAACTTATTGATGCGAGACGATTGCGTGAATGCTTTCAGTGCTCGTAGTAATTCCAAATTTATTATACGCGAGTAGGAAAAACTTTATCACTTATTCCAAACACAGACAAAAGATGAATCTGACATTTCGATTATTTTTAGACGTACTATTTGATAACAAATTAAAGTATACCAAAATGTGTACAGCTAAGGGAAGATTTTGAAAAATAAGTACATTTTCGTTAATATGTCACATATTTTAATTCTTTATTCAATAGTAGATAAGATAAAATGGGTTCCTCGCATAGTTTTTTTTACAGTTTTAATTTTTATATAAAATTTTTAGTTTTAGTAGTACCTCGTCTTGCTCAATTTAGAAGGTCATCATTTCTGCTATTTGGAAAAATTACTGCCAATGCAGATTAAAAAATAAGGCCCTCGAGAAGATCTCAAACTCACCCCAACCCATAGAATTAATTTCATGTCTTTTATGATAATTATAACACTTGGTAATGTTTCAGTTATATCTGTCTTTTGTTTGCCTGTGTCTTTTAGGAACAAATGGTGATTTTCTCGGGACTATTTTCGACAGTTGTAACGGTTAACCGCACTATTAAGCCAAAGGGTGGACTCATCAAAAATCTTAGGCGTCGAATAATTATGTTACACTAGCTAACGGCAGCTTTTACGCCGGGTAGATTAAAAAGGGCGCCACCAATTTTATAAAGACACTCAAAATTGGAAATTCTGTTTATGGACGTTAATTAAGCGATAAGTCTTACAAATCTCTATCGGCATATATTGAGGAGAACGGTACAAATCAGATAATAAGTTATGCAGTGATGTACATAAAAAAATGGACAAAAGCGGTTCTCCCATGCAAAGCTTTGCGTGAGCTTACAACCAATGTAATGTGTAATGTAAGTAATGTGTAAAACAAATAATGAAAAATAGTAACCGCTCGGTGTTTTAATTATCACAACTTATCTGATCTCCTTCGATCTCACGGTCTCCCGGATGTATTCGATAGATCAGATCCGAGTTCTGAACTACAAGGAAAATGGTCGGCACTTCTGGGATGTGCCCCGTATGTAAGACCCTATTCAATTGTTTAGATGAGTATACATTAATAGTTCGAACACAATAATTACCTCGATCGTCGAAGGTCTTTCCCGAATAAGTTGGATTGTGTTACAAATGTAGATATATTAATGTATGGTGAAGCTTATTGGCTCCTAAATCAGGTAAGTCTTATTGGACGAAATAAATTTGATGGTTTCAGAGGCGAATGGTACTCGTGCTATTGCCTTCTGATGCCAGCCACAGAATGCCTGTTTTTACCAATGCACGTAGGCCACGGAGATACGATTAAGATAAAACGACATGGACCTTTAAAAATATGCAGGCAACCCAAGTTGCTTAAAGAGGTAAGTTGCAATATTGTAGTTATTATTAATGAAATTACTATTAAAATTAACCTATTTTACTTTCAGGGAAATGCTTTACGGCAGTATGATAAACTGCATTACTAGTATACGAGGGATTAGTAATAAATATACCGCTTTTGTGTTACTTTGTTTGATTGCATCAAAATAAAAATGCTACACCTAATCGTACTCATTAAAGTCACGCGTTAGTTCAACTTTACAGGGCAATATTTTTCTATTTAAATAACTGAAAAACGGAGGATTGGGCCACATGTGATGTAAGGTCAACATGATGTGATAATTTTCTTCACAGTTAAGCAGCAAAGTTAATTTTACGTCTTGATCTAATGGAGGTCTGTCTGATTGTGGTAAATCTATCTATTTCAGAAAAAAATTCAATTAATTAGCCGACTGTTATGGACCTGGTATTCTGTTTGTCCAGATATTCTTGGGTTCTAAGTCTATTACCACAACTAACCATAATAAAACCACGAATTCTTTCAGACCCTGTCAAATACACTACTTTTTTAATTCACCGATAGTTTTGAAATTCTTGACAAATTCTTGAAGACTGCTTAAATAAAATTTGACCTTTTTCTAATTCTGTCAAGTATGTCATGAAAGGTAACCCAATCCAAATACTTTTATTTCAAATTAAAAGACCTTTCTTAATCCTCTGTGTTGTTTTTTCTAAATATTGTTATTTTTTCTTCACGTTTAAAACTTGCAATTTGCCTGGATAAATATTATGCAGAGTATCACTTTTCTATTAGTATAGAATAGAAAATGGAAATGTTGGGGATTCCTGCTAAAAAAATTCATGTGAATAAGAAATGGCAACTTAAAAGTACATACAAATCGACTTGTTCGATAGTTTCTTGCAAAACATAACATCAAAATTGTGAATGTTATTCCTAACTTTGTGATCCCTCTGTATATTAATTATATACCTAAGCCAACACTGACGTGCATGTTTATAAGAAAGTCAATTGTTAAATAGTGCAGAGATTTCAAACATATAGACAGTTTGTAGTGAAAAAATCGCATTGACGGTAGTAATAGGACTATTTTCAAATGAGATCTTCATGTAGCAAACAGGGTCATAAATAGTGCGCTAGAACACTGCAATTTAACCGCATTACTCAGGAAAGCTGCAAATCGACATCATCAATTATTCTGTATTTGTTTTAAGTGTTCAACTGCATGTGAACTCGCTTTACCAATTAAACCCTTCATAATATATACGATCATATTCCCACTGAATTACGGCAGCGCCCGAGGAGAAAAGTAATACACATATCAACTTTCTATAAGTTGCTAAATATAAACGTCAGCATAATAACCTGAAACGAGGAGCCTTATTTGTGATAGCAGCTTAAGGACGATCATTATTAAGAGCGCTTTACGAGTCTGGACCAAATCGTACCCGTACACCACGCGCTTTACGGTCGAATAAAAAGTGCTTGTCAGTGTAATTTATTCAATTATTCCCATGCGGTACACCGTACCTCWACAATGAACTTTTTATCAGATTGTAGCACAATAAATATGTGGCACTTTACCTAACGAACTCAAACCATTACAATTATTACCAATGCAAACATTTCCGTTTAGCAATAGAGCAGATATATACCCCCTGGTACACATATAAAAACGTATCCAGTCAACCTACATTACAACACAACGAGTCACGACATCTAACAATAATTTATAATATTAGCGGGCATTGTGTGGCGGTGTAAATTTTTTTCTCACGTTAAAACGCCGATAATGATAAAATAATCACGGGCCTTTGTCCGCGCCAACAAACACCACTTTATTAACGTCCGGAAATCCATATAAATTTGTCACTTTCATTTTTCGCCCGTTTAAAAATTGCTAATAACGTTGCGCAAAACTATTTAGGCGTGACCGGCTCGAGCATTTATTGATTTCCGATCGCATTATCGATACCTACAACGAATATTAATGCATGAGGTGTGCATATTAAAATTATCTACGGTATCTGTAAACTGTACTGACAGCATTCCGATGGGAGCTCTCTGGGTCAAAACGTTGCAGCAACGCATTTAATACTTTTTTGCTGAACACGACAGTTCCAACAAGGAAATAAAAGAACGACCAATTCATTACTGTAACTTGAGTACAGGAAAACTTGGCATTATATTTAGACATTCCAAAACTATAAAGTTTTGGTTAAACATTGACAAAATAAATTATAAAACTAGATACAACCTAAACTGTAATTTGCGTCCATAACTCAGACAAAAAATCAATTCCGTTATTGTGATTAATTAAAAAATGAAAAGGAAACTGTTATTATATCAAAATACTTCTTTTTTCCTTTCTCTCAAAAAATAGAAAACCTTGTATGTATATAGATTTCGAGTAATTGGTAAGAATGCTACAGATCTTAGCTGTTAAAAATAAAATCTGCAAGAGTGTTAAAGGGGTGGAACAGCAAAAACTAAATTATTACACACATATCCATTTACATCTATTGCATGTAATCGATATGTTAAACGAAGTCATCAAAGCTCTCTGTAAAATAACTAAGAAGCTTGCTCGGCTTGGTGAGAATCCTATCTAAGGGTGCAACGGTATTTAGCAATAGAGCACACAATTCATTGTTATCTAGTAACCAACGTGTAGATATTTAAATAAAACTTAAAATCCACGAATCACACCCATATAATATACCTGAAAGTAAAGAAGAATATAGATATATCTAAAGAAACTCATATATTGTATATTCACTACCACACAGTAACAACAACCGGACAAGAAGCGCAAAAACAACTGAAAATACGTTTACATAACAGCAACAGCATAATAATAAAGTAATATACATATTCAAAGTGAACGAAGATATAGGAAACAATATAAACAGCAAATGTATTAGGTAAAGATGCTTAAATGACCAGCACCAAACTCTGCAAAATGATTAAGCAAATAAAAAATGCAACCTTGGTTGCCAGTATCAGAATCATAAATAATATACAAAGCAAATAGTAAGATATTGTTACAATAAATCTTCGTCACTATCTTTTTTTTTAGAACTGCATTTGCACTGATTATATCAAATAGGCAGGTAGAAATTTCTGCAGGTTTAATAGTTTTTGATTTGTAATGCCCATAAGAGTATAAAGGTAGCTACATGGGAAAACATTCTACTGTCCGGTTGCCATTTGGAAATATGTAGGTATATATAGTACAACAAAACAATTATAAGTTTTGCTTCTGATATGTCTTGAACGCGCCTTAAGTGTAATTAATAATTTCATTGAAAACTGTTCTTCTAAGAGACTTTTTATCAATCCAGAGGTAGTAGAAGCCTTTAATAACATCTTGAAGCTGAAACCATGCACTTTCCTTTTAAGTTTGTAATATTATATTACAGATGTTGTGGCTATTATTCTAAAAAAAGATATACAGATATGGCTGTTGACAGAACCGATTTGGATGCAATCACCTGTTTGTTTTTTCTTGTTGCTCTGCTTCATAGTCTTTTTTCCAACATTCCAACATTGTTTTAAAACTATCTCTTACATTATTTGTTGATACCTATTAAACTAGTCTGAGGCTGACTGCTTTTACTTTTCTTGCGCTCATCCATGTCATAAAAAACTAAGGAGGTACTTTTTGTGCCCAAATATTCAATCTGAAATCGGACAGTGTACTTTTACAGTTTATGAAATTGTCATTTTGAATGGGATATCTATTTACTTTTTTTCTTTTTTATCCTTTCGACACTTGCAAATTTCACATTTAATATCCTTACTATTTGCCAATCTGACAAGTTAGAAGTTTCTGCAATTTAAATCCAAAATTATMTCTGTACTTGTGCCGCCAATAAGGGGGTGAATCATCTAGCGGGTGCTAGTAGACTAACCTCCTAATGGTGCACCCTGGGCACTGTGGTATCACGCCTAAAGAGTCTACAATTTGGCCGCTGGACCTCTTTGAGGATATCACAGCACACAAAGTCTACAGAATTGGAGACGAAGACCATTTTAGTGTACTTATTTAGTTGCATAATCTGTCGATTGCTATACGATAAATAAATAAATAACTATTTTTCCATGCTGTCAATTAAGGGTTTGACATAAAAGCACTTGTTATTTATAAAGCTTCGAAAAGTTAACATGCAAGAGCAATTTCAATTGTAGCTTGTCTTTTTAGAATAAAACAACTGGAAATGAGAGAAAATATATACAATATAGGCTGTTAACACCTCATTTTCTTTTTTTGGTTTAAATCGTTGCTGGAGCATGTTTTCCATTCGTATAGAGCATTACTTTTCTTTCCGTAGCGGACTAATCGCTTACGTTTGGTAAGTATTCTGGTCAGAAAGATGAGCTTTACTTCTTTCAAATATTTACTCATCAAAAAGAAACTATATTAAATAGGTTCCAGAAAATGTAATTCGACCCCCGAAATCTGTGTAAAAAATATAGGCCGCGTTCCATTTGAGGTAAATATCACTTTCTGTTTTCATTTGATCGTTGCTCTATAGAAAATGGATATATAAGCAATAATTTTATATTTATTCATTAATAGAGCACGCACATATAATGAACAAAAAGGACGACTATGGTGCTTTTTTAGATGATTTAACTTGCGTAATCGTATATTTACATTGGTCCTTTATTACAGTCAATCTCACTTCCTATATATAGTTTTCCTTCAGGTGCCAAAGATCTCTAGGGTATTAACCCACTTGTATGATCAAATCCGCCCAGGAATATTACGAAAGCGATGTTCGTCGCGATAGCACCTGAGAAAAAAGGTAGCAGTACAGTTCATTATCAGGCACGCCGCTGGTTGGCGCGGTCGTATAATTATCACACGGGCATTCCGCGTTAATAAGGCCCTTGTTTGATGGATTGCCGGTGACGGGCAGTGCGTATTCGTCCAAGCCTATCAGCATGCATCAAATTGCAGCCCCGTGTAATGCGACAAAGGTGTCGTCCAAATTAAACATTTCATATGAAGTAATTAAGAATTTTCGATTGCTTACTGAAAGCAACTTTACATTTCCAACGAATTCATTTTCAAAATGCTGCTTAATTGCAATAGCAAACTGCATCGCGGCGAAACGCGAGAAAATTATTATGTAAGTACAAAATATTCTATTATTACAGAGTACCGGAAACTAGCTCCATAGTTTCTTTAGCTACTTAGAACTGAAGCACACCACTTGTTATCCCATTGATTTTGGAAGTAGACAACGACAGTGTTGAGAATGAAGGATACGACATACCTCTTTAAAGTAAAAGAAGGATTAATGTCTGAAAAAACACCTCGGGAAAGCTAGCATAGAAAAAAAATTTTTTTCAGAAATCTACGGAGTACACGGCGAAGTTGCTAATTGTGAACAGGATGTCTTTAGTGCTTGTGACTGATGTACTGCTTGATAGTTTAGGTTGTTGGAAAATGATCACAAATTTATGCTGTATGGAGAAAGGCATGCAAGGGAGAATCCATTCTCCAGAAGATCATAAGTATATTTAAATGCAATTTTTGGTTTTGATTTCTATCAGACCAAACAACAATCCTGCTATCTTTTTTAAAGGAATAGACTTTATTCCTTTAAAAATTATTAGCAATTCTCAGGGGCCAACTGCAGTGATCCTGCAATTAGAGGATGTTGTATCATTATTATAATAACTTAATACACAATATTTATTTTCGACAGTCATGACATGTTAAACTAGATAAACGGAAATACACATACATCTTGCAGTTACATTCCACACTTGTACATATAGATTCTACAATACCCATAATAAAACAGGAACCGTATATAAAAATAAATAATGTAGTTTCCAAGATCCAGGAACTCGTCGCTTTGACGACGTTGTGTTACCATTTCTTTTACATCAATCATCAAAGAATTTTTTTATGTTAGATACTGGTTTTTGTTAATATGTCTTTGTCTATTTTTTAATACTTTTTTGACTTTAAAGTGAGTATTATTCCATGTATTTATCAACAATGATTCAGGGGTACATAAAGAGCTAAATACTTTGACGGAATGTTCTAAAATAATGAATAGGCTTACGTACTTCAGGAGTGTTTATAATGAAAGCATATCGAATTAGCAATGACTGACGCTTGACGAATTTTTTTTTGTTATATTACAAAAATTATAATAGGCATTTAAGTGTATTCTCAAGAATAATTAATTAACATGGTTTATACCTTGGGTAGCGCAGAAGGAAATTCACACTATTTGTATTAAGAATGCATGCGTAAGCTATCCTGACCCTGACCACAAATATCAAAACTAAAATTCGATGGTATTTGCGAATTTGAAAGAGAGGTTTGATAGAATAGGCTGTGTAAAAATACTAAAAAAAAGGACGGACAAAATTTGCTACTGCTGGCTGCTTTTGTCCAAGAGTCGCATAGCAGCGGAAAAATAATAAACAAGCCAAACTTCTGAGTCAAGAATACAGCATAAAATAAATTTCACCCTTAGCATGTTCAGTTAGTTCAGGAACTAGATTAGGCTGACTTCAACAATCGGTTGCAGCCTTCCAATGGGTCTTATACAAACACTCAATCCAGACATAACTTTTTGTTGTTTTTTTTTGAAGCTACATTTCATAAAAGTGCTTTTGCGTGAAGTCACAACTGCCATTATTACAATACTGGGAATGTTCATTGGCTTTTAGACTATCAATATAGGAGATTTGCGAATGTATGGGGCGGCATTGTTGGCCGGCACATAACTGGAGCTTATAAAGGGAATCGGTGCTTATAGTTTCTGCTAGATGATTTAGTAGAAATATTAGAAAAAATGTAACTTGTTGTGAGTGGTTTCAACATGGAACAACCGCGCTTTACTGAAGTGATGCCAGGGAGTACCTATTTAAATTTTTAAACAAATAGACTGGAAGGCGAAGTTCTACAACTATGCCAGGCACGATCTCCAGATTTAACGAAATTGGATTTCTTCTTGTGGGCAACTTTAATCAATTAGTTTATAAAGAACCGCCAACTACGCGGGAGGATATGAAGGAACGAATTTGACACGCCTTTTGAAGAGCAGATGAAGATATTTTGATAAATGCGAACGACTTTGTACCAAAACGGTTGCGCGTTTCTTATCTTGAAGCTGATGAATTATGTAAAACACTTAATCTAATTTTATACTTTGTTTTGTTATCAGTGCTTTTTTACATGACGTTGTGTTAACTAGTTTTTATTGTTTGATAAATGCTCGCCAAAAACTGATGTAAAAGAACCTAGCCATTCCTCAATCTTAAAAAAAATTGCAGCTTTCTTAATGTAGAATTGAAAATACATTACATGTCTGGAAATGTATTATGAGCTAATATGCCGAGTGTTGCCGCTGCTGAACTCTCCTGGGAGGAATTCGGTAAATCCTGTAAAGTAAGCAAACCCACCCGGAAGGATTGTAATCGCGTCCTATAATCCACGGTGTGAGACAAGGATCAAAGGCCGTCATTCTCGAGTGCACCGCAAATCAACACGCCCCAAAAATCTAAGGCATCTTCAAATGAACTTCAGCTATCCGCATAGCTGCGAGGAGCAATCTGCTCCGCGAATTCTTCCGGTATTTGTTCTTCAGCGACACCCAGTCAGCTGGGTCATGGCGGACGTGTTAAAATTGCAATCACGTGTGCCGGGATTCGATGTAGCGTCTTCGCTCGTAAGTTGCTTTCTGAATACAACCCATTTGAGTATGTAAATGCTTTGCCCAAGGCTCATCGAGTAAATCAAAACAGTAATAGTTGCTTCCACCAATTTAGTACTGCACGTAATACGAATTCCGCAAAACGCAATTTTCAAACGGTAAAATTCATCCGACCACACAAAGCAAAGAGACTTGTGGGAACACATCGTTAGGCTAGATATAGTCTCCAGCACCTATATAGCAACTTTACAATGACTCTTGTTATTCAGGAGTAATTAAATGCGAATGATGGTGGGCACTATATTATGTATAAGGCTCCTCATTATCACCCACCTTGTTTAATTTTTTGGAGAGATGCAGCCTAAAAGGAACAGAACACGGCCATTTCCAGTTAAGTATGCTACTGTTATCAAAGACTTAAATGATTAGATATCCTCATTGTTTTATTATCAGAAATTATGCAAAAGGAAAATATAAATTTAGTTTGCTTCGGCTTCAAGAAATTATTTGTTCGTTGTGAAGGCTTCTGTTAGAAACTGAACAAATACTACACTATTACTGTATATAAGTTTTATTAAATGTTTCTTTTTTAAGATTTCACATGTTTCGAATGCTGAAGGCATCCGGTGTCGTGGTACTATTACCGTTTTGTTACTTATACATGAGTTTTTATGTCCTACCTGAAAATTTAAATTCTTATAAGCTTCGACATCTAAAAGAAAATGAACTAGTCTTATCTTTCATCTCCATTGTGAATTTCCTATCAGCAAGTTGACTAACATCTAAAAGTTGTTGCTAAATTTATTCAGTAATTTCTCGCCTAAACTTATTAACTCTTATTATACTAACATAATTAAAAACTGACCTACTACTTTACGTGTAGATGCCAGAATAGCTGTAACAGTAGATTAAGCAGTAACAAATAACGCTTTTAAGCGAGACCAATGAAACGCTTTTACTAATAAACAACGTTAAAATATGTATTTGCTTATGTTTCTAAGGGTTATTGCAAATTAACATGACAGGATTGGGCTATTCGAATACTCAATAATTTTTTTAAGGCAAAATGTGCCTGAGATAAAACGATCTTTTGAACTCTACAATCACTTAAATTGTTACATAAAATATGTAAACAATAAAAATATACTTATCGCAAAAAATTAACAAACCCTAAAACTTTGCGAATTAAATAGACAATGGTCTAAATTAAAGCTAATTTTAAATATAGAATATTTTTTATATAATTTGTGTTACTATCTGTAGAGAAGAGCGAACGCAGTGTTTAGGCAAATGAATCAAGAAATGACAAAATGACAGTCCAGGGCAAAGCGGAACTCTTGGATACCAGAATTATCATAAAATAATAGAGACATATGCGACGAAATACTAAGGACACATCTAGGAGAAAAGCAGACCACATATTAAGGAAGACCTGGGAACTAAGCGGAGAGCAACGAAAAACAGGAAGACCGTGCTTTACATCGAAAAGGACTATAGAGAGGATAATTCAGAAGTCAGGGAGAAACGAAGAATAATAGCGAGAAATGATAAGGAACAAGAAATTAATCGAGCTACTCTGAAGTGGAACAATGATGTCAACAGCACCAACATTTAAGAACATTTAAAGAAAATGAATGTACCTATATAGCCTTCCCATTCCAGTCCTTATATTTCCTTAACATGCGCTAGGCAGTCGCACTACACTAGCAATCAGCATGTACCCCTCCGACCCRGCGACGACGGCCGGCTCGGCGGTATATCCAAAAATGGCAGAAATGCTGACCGTACGCTGGKTCAATCAATCAATCAATTKGTTATTATCTGTAAAAAACGATAAAATATCACGTACGTTCATKAAAAACGAATCCGGGCAATAATTATCTTTCATTATATATAATAAGTACCTCTTTTCTCATCAGGACGGGGCAAAATTTGTTCAATTTCACTCTCTGTAACAATCGATTTATCTTCAACATCAGGAAAAATGTAGTATCGCTGGTATTTGGAGCTTTGTACGTCTCTTAAAAAGTTACAATAGTAAGAATTATTTTCAAGTATTTCTGTGACTTTCCCAACGTAAGATTTTTTTACATTTTTTTGGCCAGAAAACATAACTACGACATAATCTCCTACACTAGGATGCTTCAAGGATTCTTTATTTTGCGTTTTGCATTCAGGATTTTTTTCCAATACTTCGTGGGTGTCCTCTTTGGTTGTTTCTTCATTGTTGCTTAATTCTGTTTCCGAGAAAACCTCAGGATCGAGATCATCATTGCTATCAATTAATTCTGGTTCTGAAAAACTTTCCGAAGAATCTGATTCCAGTCTGGCGGCACGCTGCTTTTTTTGGCAGCTTTTCTTGCGTGGCCTTTTTGATGATTCTGTAAGAGCCTGGTGCCGTTGTTGAACTTGAGAAGCTGTTATAAGTTCTGCACCTTCAGCCACTCTTTTCCTTTCCCTAGTTTTTTCTGCATTAGCTTGACGTTCATTTCTCACAGTGTATAATAATATCTGTTCGAATGATGCATTGGTCGATGATGGTTCATTTCTTGTGTTCCCGTCTGCTTCATTAGCTTCGTTACTCCTATGTAATTCCTTCCATCGCTTCCAAGATTCTGAGTCAAATTTTTCTATTGGAATAACCCATCTGTTAAATGGTACTATTCCGGCTTTATGAAAACCATTGGCAATTATTTCCGGTTTTAGTTCCACCCACGTTCGTGCTAATAGAGTAGCAAAATTTTTCTTAGGAATTCTCATACCATTGTGCTTTCGTTGCCAGTTACATAATTTCTGATCCCACTTATCCTTTAAAGATTTAAATACTGCAAGGTCCAAGGGTTGCAATAAAAGGCTGGTATGCGGAGGTAATTTTAAAATATTTATCTTATGTAGTTGCGCTAATTCTACTACTTTACTAGTCACATGTGTGGAATGCCCATCATATATTAATAACACAGGACGTTCATTTCCCATTTCAGGAATTAACGATTTTTCCAAATAATTGTAAAAAATGTCTGATGTTATCCAGCCATTAGTGCTAGCGGCAAAAGACATATTTGAATAGAGGTCATTTTCCTCGGGCACCCAACTGCTCCAAACATTTTTGCCTTTAAAAATGACAAGCGGAGGAGCTTTACCTCCTGCAGCATTAACTGCAACTAAACATGTTATGTTTTCCTTTCCGCTTCCTCCAATGGTCCTAGAGCACGATTTGCCCTTTTCTCCGACCACTTTCGTTTTTGAAGGATCAGTGCAAACACTAGTTTCATCCAAGTTCCAAATACGAGTGGGTTTGTCGTATAATTCGAGTTCTGTTAGCTGTTGATTTAATAGGTCAAAATATGCCTGAATTACAAATGGATCAGTCATTTTTTTTCGCGAATACTCCAATGCCTGAGGCTTTTTTACAGACAACCGATTGCGGCGCTTAAAACCCAGAAACCAATCTTCCCCTGGCCTGTTATTTTGAAAGTTATTTTTTATGTTATTCTGTGTAACATAATCTTGCACACAGTCCAGAACTTCTGTACGACTTAGGCCAAAACCCCACTTTTCGAGAGTTTTTAAATAATCTGCCAACTGTTTCTCTTCCTCCAAAGTCAGTACAGGTTTACGACCACCAGTTGCATTTTGATATTTTCTTCTGCCAGATATATATGGCTGTAGAGTACTAAATGGTATCTTATATTCCATCGACGCCTTTCTGATTGATAAAATGCCTCTTTTTATTTTATCAATAATGGGATCCAGAATTTCTGGACTCTGCGTCATCCCTGTTGTTTTTCTTTTATAATTGCGTGGCATCCTGAGGTGTTATCTGCAATTATAAATTTCAATACATATATGGGAAAGTGCAATCGGGTATACTGCACTTTGCCATTTTTGAATTATTGCATTTACCCCTTGGATCATTTATAACGGGGTAAGTGTGGTCACCCAAAAACGACAAATCTAATTGAAGATTTTGAAATATTTGTATGGTACACTTACCGGAMAATACGTTGTAGKAAATTCAAGCCGGAAAAAGCAGTAGTTACACTTTATAAACATCGGCGTAATTGCGTTATCGTGACCGGAGTTTTACTATTGATGTGAGTGCAGTTTCACAGATTTTGTGCACACGAGCTAATCCCCCGCGAAATATGATGCAACGGCATTAGACTTACAAAATAATGACATACAATGTAGGCAAATAGTGCGTCTATACCAATTACCAATGGAATGGATTCTGGTAGCGATTGCACTTGCCCCAAAACTGCACTTACCCCACTTTACCTTATAGCTGTAAATGTATAAATACTGAAATGTTGAAATATCTAAAATACAGCAGTAGATATCTACAACAATATTTTTAATTCTAATATTTCTTTAGAAACATTGCTTTTATTCCTTATTTAACACGATAGCTTATTTCTGTGATATTCAACAATTTTCCCAAATAAAAAGTAAAACGGCGTTTCTTAGATTGAAGTCGGTAATCCAACTGAAACTTCCAGGCCTAATATTCAACTCAAAACATTAAAACAAAAAATCCACAACTCTTACAGACAGCGTAATACTTATCCTGCCATGGTCATAGGGTCGTTCAAACAAAAATATGAGAAGACAAATTTTACAATATTATAATAATTCACTCCCACTGCATTTTGTTATTAGTAGCAAGTTTAAATGAACTCATTACCTGCATACGGAAAGAGGAATTCCAGTGTGACGCTGCATAGTTTTTGGACGCTCACACAAAAAAATATTATGKAGAAATGTTACTTTGTAATTTTTATAAATATTGGAATAACGWTATTGGGTCYCTCAATTACGGAATTCAAATATCGGAGTAATGTCTACAAAATTCCGGAGTTATATGAAATTTCGAAATTCATCCCCTAGTCACAACGATAAGGTTTTTCCCAGCAAATTCAGTCATGGTCTATAGAAAGGCTATAATGAGTTTAACGGTTTTTAATCAGAAAGTATTAATCTTATAAGCTATTTAATTTAGAGGTTAAATGGAAACTAACTAACTATAATACAATTGACTGCATTACTTGCGTGACCAGAAACAACTGTTAACCATTTCATGGGACAGGGTGTATAACAGTTCAACATCACTCTCACCAGATGTAGTTTTATATTTCTCTTCTGTAATATATCTTAATCCTCTTAAAGGATTATTCGGCTTAGGCAAATGACTCTAAGAAGCCTACAGTCGCAAAGGAACGGGACCGCATTTTAATAAACATTAGAATTCTGTCAGCAATCGTTCTGTTATCTAAGTCCACTAAATCTGGTTGTGCCTATTTTCTGACAAATATTCACAATGAGCTTCGATATTGCTGTCGACGGGTGACAGATATCTAATCTGAAATTGATTTCAGTAGGTTTTAGAGATGTATCAAGTTAGAAGGTGCTCACCAATTAAGGACGAGCAAAAAATCGAAACAAGGAGCCTGCGGAGATAACGAGTGAATTATTACTAAACTTGATATTTCGGGTACATAAGAATTTGATCACTTTCTATTTCTGAAGCACTGATATTAAAACTTATAATGCGAATGAGCTGATTATACAATTAAGTAGTAATATTACATAGATAGAGCATCCAAATGCATTTGGCATTTAATTTCTATATTAGTATGTTAGGTGTATTTGACAATAAAAATGATTATGGAGAAGCGGAACAATACAAACGCATTTCATAGTACTTAAATTTCCAAATTAATAAAAATATGCACGGGATTTTTTTACACTTTTTTTTACCTGCATACATCAACTTGACAGCAGGCCCCCGACGGCGTACTTTTTACCAGCGGGCTACTTACATCATACCAGTAGGCAAAACCTGTTCTATGAAATGCACTGATGAGCTATAATGATAGCGAAATAGCTCTATCTTGCAGTTGGTTGCGGTGCAGACAGCATAACATAGACATGCATTTTAATTTCCTTGCTTGCCTAGTTGGAATAGGGGTAGCATACAGAGTGTTCAAAAGTCTTATATGGGTTTTATATTTTTCATAAGAAAGTATGAGCATATATCGCATATTGTGTGAGCTCGAATGGTTAAACATGAGCAACAGAAGAGTTTGCCCCTCACCCATTCTCTTCTACAAAATCGTGCTATACAATTCGCCAACTTATCTCTACTACAGAAAAATACATCGTAGTGACGTACATAACATTAATGTTAGATAGAGGAGCTTCTCTTACAATATAGTCAAAATATATAATGCGTTGAAGAAGAGTTTTAAGGCGATGTCCCTGCACACCTAAATGCCAAATAAAATAATACTTTCTGAGTTACAGAATGTAACATAGACAGCCTTGTCTCGGTGGTGCGATTTTTGACTTCTATATACAGTATGACACTAATGGTTTTGTTTTCTATAAGTGTTTGAATTATTTGCTATAGTTTAGATTTCATGCAGGTATTAGTAGATGTTTTTGCTTTCATTGGCATCAGCTTGATGTTGTTTTGTTTTAATCTAATGTTTATTTTGTTTTAATAAGTTCATAATAGGTAGATGATAATTAAGTTTTTTTTACGGCACAGAAGACCGATTTTCGGAGAATACATGTGCATATGCAACAATTATGTCCTTTATTTTTTTTTGTATGTAAATGGCCAATAAATTACTATTATTATTATTATTATTAATATTATTATTATTACTATTACTATTATTATTATTATTATTATTATTATTACTATTATTATTATTATTATTATTATTATTATTTACACAAGTGTGACACTGGCTTTTTATGATAGTAAGCTAGAGATCACCTATACCTATAAATCATTTTACTGTATAACATTGGCCCACAGAAATAATGCTCGTGAGTCGCGACAACAACAAAACTAGTGAGGAGGTATAGGGAATTCAACAGACGTTTAAAATTTACTCTAAAACTAATAAAGAAATATGTGGTTCCCATTTGAAAAAAGATCTTTTGAAACTATTGTATTAAACGTCTTCAGCATTCGGACATACATATTAAGAAAAACCGAAGATTAATTAAATCTTACTTCTAACCTCAGCAAAATTTAATATGTCCAGAGAGACAGAGATTCGAAAAAAATAGTAATTTAAAAGACTTCCCGTCTTCAGTGCGAGCTTTGCCAAACTTTTTAATTTATCTGGATTTTTTATGCTTAATGTTTACTTATAAAAATAAAACATAAGTATTACATTAGTTTTCAATCTTTATACATGCAATAGTTCGACTCAGTTAATTAGTCTCATCAAAACTTTCTGTGGTTTAAATGTCCAGACCTTGTTTTGAACGTCCAGCTTTTTATTAAGACCTTTCAAGTTTCGAAATAATAGAACTAGTTGCGTTTAAAAACTTTATGAAATATGATGGAAATGACAGTTTTCATTGCAGCCTAATACAATTTCAGATGGATGTATACAACGCGAGAATTGTTGTGTCATAATATTTTGTTAGTTGTTTTGACTAGTGTGTATTCTTCCTCACCGGTAAAGATCAAATACCGCTTAACATTCAGATTATGTAAATATGTATTATCTTCCATTAGTTTATAACAACGGAACAAGAATTCTCGTAGGAAGCTTTCGAAACATAACTTATTTAAATAGCATATTAACGTAAAACACTACAAGTTTCTAAAATACAAAGCTCATAATTTAGAGCTAACAATGATTTAATATATATCCACCGCCTACAACTCTCCTGCGTCGAAGAAAAACTAATCGTTGTTAATTGTGTATCGGCATCCAAGGAAATAGAAGTATGGATTTACATCAGAATGAACTCGATGATGACACTATTTACGATTTTTCGCTGTTGGCCGCAGACAGGGAGTTAATGATTCCAGCGGCGTATCTTAACCGGAATGTGATATATTAGGAAGGAAAGGCCCTTTTTATTACATTGTGATACACTGGAGAACAAAATATATTTGTCATGTTGCACACAGCTTCATTATTCTTCTTCTTGGTAGGTTTGTATCTAGAGCAAATTTTCTAGCATTTTAGTAACAGTAAATAACTAGAGTAATATTACAATACTATGTATAGGGCGTAACATTTTTGACCCCTGGAAAAGTAGTTCACGGATGGTTAGTTTTCTTTCTTTTGCATAAATAGAAGATATAAAAGGATTTGTAATATGCTTTGTAATTTTTGTATGTAGCATAAAATGAAAACTTGTTCTCGAAGTTGGCTCATCTCTGTTGCCTCACATAGTAGCTTTGATTTTGTTTTTATCAGAAACGTCTATGTGGTTTGAACGGGGGGCTCAAATTCTAATGCTTATATGAAAAATACGATACGATAAGCATTTATTATCAATGCAGGTTTATAAAGTTCTTGAGAGCATTTGTCATAGATATCAATTGTGTTTTGTGCAGAATTGCTAATTTAAGCAATATGCTAGTAATACCTGTATGAAATATTGTCTAATAAAAATACTATTTGAAAAAGCTTTTTTAAAAATTACGCTTTATATTAACATTTAAAGATGCACTAAAAAGTTAAAAAAATAAGTTTAGGACAAGGTTGATAAAGATAACGACAGAAGTTGAAGTTTTTTAATGGAAGACCCTGTACTTTTTCTTCCTCTCGCCAATATGTCTAAAAAATGAATAATACTGAAATTACAAGACTTACCCAAAATAATTCCAGTAGCTGTGATACTTTTTGGAAAGCAGTTTTTGGCACTTTTCTCTAAGAGGATAGAAGCTAAGACGCGTTTCTGAGGGAATTCAAGAATATCATTCGAGGATCGCAAACAAGCCCTTTGATTCAATAATGTTCAGTCGCTAATTCCTTAGATTTTTTGGATGGAACATCTATAGGTCTACCATTTATGGTTAAAATTAGTATATCTTAAAAATGCATTATTTTAACAAGAATTTCAATTTTTGATCAGGTTGGCTCTGGAATTTTACAGATAGCAGCATTATACATATTTTTATCTTAGAATTAAGCTCATGTTTGTTTAAAGGTTCTATGCAGGATTTTGTACTAATAATTTTATTAATTTTATCACATCAATCAAAAATCATTTCCTTCTGCATTAATATACAACTGTAGTCTCTCTTGAAATGACCTTGATACATTGCTTAACGTATTATGTATTACTGACTATGCTAAAAGCAACTCTTGTTCTATTTTTAATGCCATCAGAAATAGTTGGCGGTCTCCAGTATAATATTTGATCTTAACCATTTTTGTCAAATCTGGAGACCGGGGAGGCACTGCATTTGTCCTCTCCTTCTTATCCAACTTGGAGCAACTACATCCTATGACGAATCCATTCAGTATCGCCATTTAGCGCGTCGCCAAAAAAGGATCCTACATAATTTACAAAATTTCCCGCGAAAGAGTTTCTTTCCATTTCTTCATTTTTGGCTGTGATCACCCAGAAATCTTAATCTGAAAGTACTTAGTTGTTTAGTTCTTGATGCAATTGATTATGGTATCGATGCATTTTGTTTCTCGTCAATATTGTCTCAGCAGAAGCCCAGCCAAGCTGCTACGAATTTACGTCGGGACTTGCATGTATGATAAGAACAATATTTTTCTTCGTTTGTACTATTCTTTATCCGTTGACTTTTCCTTATCGGTTTGGTCAAAGCCCGGCATTACTTTTTCTATCTGGGTAACGTGCCCATTATAATTTTGTCGCAGGTAAACAATTTTTGTCACTTGCACCAAGTATTTAAATCMTATCTTACATTTCATCAATCGAAAAATTCGTTTTGATTGGAATGTGTTTTTAAGGAATACAAAATTTGTCAAATATTTACTTCAGAAGAAAATTATGTTTCACGGTCAGTTACAGTTGTCCTATTAATTGTTTGAGGTTGCATTACGAGCATTTTTGTACCAAATCTTAATAAATCGATTCCTGCGAAATATATACAAAGCAACTTGATTAAAATCGAAGACATTGCAACGCATGTCAAAATTTTCTTGAAAAATATTAATTTCACGCAAGAACTATTTTCCAGATTTTCATATCTTTTAGCTACTGCCATTATTTTCCCATGTCTTGTAAACTTTGTTTAATCAACTTTATTTTTGCATAACTTAACGCCACAAGTATCTTCGAAAAACACTATTTGGCCTATTGGGGAGAAGAACCATTCTTAAACAGGTTTAAAAAATACAGTTACTCTTAATATGATGTCACACTTTTCACGGCAGAATCTTGGATTTTATTTTCGAATTTCATGAAGTTGTACTTCATCGCACTAATTGGCCACTCTTTAGAAACTCCTCCTTTCCACCCTCTTGGCAGTTCTAATAAGCATATTTAGAAAAAAATTGCTTTAGCCAGACTTCATGCTTTAATAAAGAATGAAGAAACGTAATATTACCTATAGGTACAGAATATTGTACTCAAAATATCAAAGTTGGTGTGCATTCCCATTTTAACCAGAATTGCGCCATGTTTAAAAATATTTTTTACGTTTCTTTCCTATTTTGCACACCAGAAGAATGAAAGAAGAAACACCTTGTGATGGGACATCCTGTATAAATAGACTTACGTTTTGTAAAAGAAACAATATCCATTTTGATAAGTTCGAACCTTGAAAGCTATATCAAAGTTAAACTTTCCTCTTAGAAATCCGAGCGGTTATAAATACTGCAAAAATTTTTAAAATCCTCTTTTCTTTTATTACATTTATTGCATCCAAAGAGTGTCCCAATCAAAGACAATATAATTCACTACGTTCAAGACTGATCATTCAAATAGAGCGTGCTCGAGCTGCGTACTGTTATAAATGCAAATAGGTCTGTGCGCAGAACATGCGCATTCAGCGCCAAAGTCATTTGTAAAGCTCTTTGCAGTTTGCATGAAATGTGAAATGTCATGGAGCAAAGCGGTAAAATGATGGCGATGATTTAAAGTTTTTGTGCCTGCGGCTGTTAACTGCAAGCCTTTAGTACAATCTAGGTATTTGGGCCTGCTAGAACAATGTCCCAAGACATGATATGTAACTAATATTACAAGCTAACCTATCGTCCATTGCTCTCCAATTTTACCAAAGTTATAAAAATAATAAAACTTTTTTTTACTAGCTGTAACCACAACAAACAGACTTCAGTTAGATTTAAGGAAATAATTTTCGGGTCTGCAGAATGTATTTATATTAATTTTTACCTTCTCTAGGGAGTTCCTCTTTCAACGCTTGTGAACTCGGAATGTCTTAATTTTGCCACACTCTGTATAAATTTTATGTGTATATTGTATGAGTTGATATAATTTACTTTTATGGGAATTGTTTGTTTTATATGTACAAATAGTTCAAGTGTTTCTTATTTGTTATTGTTACTTATATTGATATTTTTTCTTATGTAATCAAAGGATATTCTTCTTTTCTTTACCATATTTTTTCCAAATTGAGTTTGCGTTGCAAAAATTGTCTTATTATTTTAAAGATTGTTGTTAAATATTTATTTATCATTCTCTTAAAGTATACGTTTTTTCTTTTCAGTAAGAGTGATTGTAACCTCACGGGTATAACTGTTCGTATAAGTACGGTGATGAAAAAGTGTCGTTTTTGGAAACTTTTCTATGCGCAATAAAGATTCAATTTCTTATTAATACTTTGTTGTTTTATTGAATCATTTGTATCTGTGTCAACTAGAACGTAGTGAGTTATATTGTCTTTGGTCCCAATGAGACTAAATTATAAGTTAAGACATCTCGTGCAAGCGACGCATGTAGGTGAAGCCATATAGCAGCTTTTATTATTATATTTATTCCGTTCACGAACAATGTAAAAAAGTGCAAAAAACTTAAAGGGAACTAGCCAACTATTTTAGGCCTAAAACCTTGCAATCAGTTTTGTCTATAGTCACCACCGCACAATTCCAGCTAATTTGGCAGCACTCTAGGGCTCAAGCGCTGCATTATTAGTTACTTAGTTACCTTCTATTACCCAGAAGTCGACATGACACAATACTGTACCTCAGTTATGAATTTGAATATCGAGCATGTTTAAGCAAGGTAAATTGAATATAATGCAGGTATAATAAAAATTAATTGAAATTTATTATTTGATTTGAAGACAAATAAAGACTGAAAATAAAAATAGAAAACCTATTTATTTTGTATAGTTTCCCATAATTTAATTTTTGCTTTCAAAACGAACATATAGCTTTGGTGATGTTTGATATCGCAGTATAGAAGTATACCTAGTTTTTATTTATTAAGCTGTGTTCACAGGTATATTTAGCTAATTTCCCACAAATGACGACGCCCATGGTTGCATCGAAAGAACCGCTACGGTTGTGCAATGCAGCAAGGCCTTGTTGACCCATTTTACATTGTCGATTGGACATTGCGATCGGTAGTCGTGATCTTAAAGATCTGTCGACAAAAGATTTACACTAATTCAGCTATTGTAAGAGCCAAGCATGTTAGAGGAGCCGCGATTGATTTATTTCTGGCGTGGGCAAATTCGTTTTCAATGCTCGACCGATTGGAAATGATTTTCTTAATTGCAGTGATCCCACCAATCGACCACGTCGCTGCAAATACAAGTAAGTTTTGGTTTCCTTTCCATTCGGTGATATGTAGTGTTTGCAGCAATCAGAAAGTCACAGATTTGTTTCATCTTAAACAAACAAAATAGAGGAGAAGAGAATAATGCTCCTCCGTACACTTTTTATATACTATACTGCAATTTGAGTTGCGCCTATATAATACTTAAGGTTAAAAAATAAAAACTACTGTTTATAATATATAGCGCTTTCGAATAGTAATGTACCTACCCATTTAACACTGATACAAGGTTTTATTTGCCAACTTATAGAGATCACAATTTTGTGTGTTTAACTAATGTTCAGTGTGACAGGCTATGCCTGCATTGACTTCATTTATTAGCAGTTTTAATGCTTTCCGCTTATTCGCTATACACTGTATATTTATTTCTTTACGGTGGTCGGAGAGATACATCATTTGATAGCTAACAGTCTGCATTACTCTCTGATGGTCTAAAAAATGCGCCCCCCTGCCGAGGTTGAATCCTGCTGTTAAACTATACCGGTCGGTCCAAAAGCGTTGCTGTATACTACTTCCTTTAGTTGGTATTTGATAACTATGCGAAAGCAATTTGGGTTGTATTTTATTTTATTCTTCAAGGCCTTAAATGCTACTTCACTGGTGGTGGTGTATCTGATTTTACTTTCTAATGACAGCTTCATTAATAGTGTCTTTGATTCTTTTAGGGAGTAACAATATCTTTCGTTCTTGTAATGAGTTCTGCTCTCCTTTTTCTTTTTCTTCGTTTCTGTTCTGTCTTTTTTTTATTTCAAGCCATCAATAGTGCCGACTTAGAAGCTTCTTTGGAATCAACTACAGATTGCTGTACTACAAGTATCTGGCGGTAACTAGCCTTCCCCAGTATAGTTTCTGTATTATTTGCACGTCCCGTTTTATTGTTGTGGATCAGTTGTTTTTATAATGTATGTTGGTACTTGTATTTGATATGTTAACCTTTCTTTCTGCTCCACAGGTTTCTATAAACGATTCATGCATCCAGGGCGCTTATGGAAATTATCGATTAAATCAGTTTGCCGCCTCTCAGGAAGGTGAAGATAACAATTGTTTTGGCGTATACTKGTCATCTGTCGATTGTTGAATTATTTGATATATTTTAAAATGCGAAATATATCCTATTTGTGATGTGGCTACAGTAAGCCTGTTGAATAATTGTACTATGATGGACTGAAAGATGTTTTTAGCCTGCCGCAATGGTAAAATTCACAAACTAAGTGGTAATAACGTTAGCTGCACTACACAAAGCTTCCACAGTGTAAGGGTGTAGATTGTAGAGGTTACCACAAGCCTACTATACCAATAATTATTGCTATATATAGCTATATCTTTGAAAGAAAAATAGAACCGTAAATTGTTGGACAGTCTTTATAAAGCCATCAATTTCGTGACTGTAACTTGACCTGCAACCTTCAGTAGTTCTCATTGACGTTCAGTGATTGCATATTGTAGCTTGGCAGCAGTTATGAAAAGGTGGCACAAAGAATTCAGTAATCAACACCGCTCGCTTTGCATGAATCATTTATAGAAACCCTGTAAGAATACTTACGTTTTCCAATAGTAAATTTACGTTTATTTCCAATACTCTATTTGGGCCTCTGATTTCTTCTGCTAGGTTTTGTGAAAGTACATTTCCTCGCTTCAGCATTTCAATTTTCATCTTCTTCATCCGTGTTTAGCATTTTCCACATTCTTTGCCCGTGGGAAAACGTCCCCGGTGATATTGTGGCTTGCACCGGCTGCACTGCACTTTGCTTTCTGTGATTGGTCTTCGTCGACTCCTGTAACCAGATATTATGGGCTCTGGATTTTATTTTTCTGGGGTAATCCAATTTTACTTGGATTACTGTCAGCCATTTTGAATATTTAAAAGCACATATGTAGTATACCCAAAAAGTTTATGAGTGATGATGTTATTATTTAGGAACGATCTTTGGGCCGCTATTTCTTTCAAGGAACGTTGAATTGGAACAACTACCTTCAATTCATCAGCTCCACCTGACTCTCGCTCTGGCAATATTATTACCAAACTCACTTCTAACCCGAGACTTCTATCTGACTGACTTATTCCCAACTTTCTTACTTCACAGCCACTGTTAAAATTATTTAAATAAAACTGTTCCCAGCCGGTGGATTTGGAGGAAAGGGCTCATAGAATGTCCTGTGGGGTCATTTAATACAATTACATTTTTATGAGGCTCTTCCAAAAGTAAGGTATACCTAGATCGCATCAGTATTCTAGAAAAATCGAAAGACAGAATCTGCGTTGAAGTGCAGCGAATAACTAGTCAGGCTTGCATACTGTCAAGTTGCAAATGCAAAAGTGCTAGGTTGAAATACTTGATCGGAGTGTAGATTGCATGTCTAATAACTTATTGACACTACTTAACCTCAACAGACAACACAGTCAACTTGAATACTTGCATGATTTGAAGAAATTTATGATGTCAAAAACAGTGACTTGTAACGTAAACCAGGTACTTTAGATTTGTTTTATTTGCTTATGTCAAAGTTAAATGCATGCAGAAAAATTAAAGGCAAAAGTCGATGATATCACTGTCATTATTATGATTGATGACGGAGCGGTAGTATAAATAATTTGAAGACCCCCATCACAAAACTTAAAAAAATGAGCCATTCCGTATTTTACGGGATATGTTGCATGTCTACCTGTTAAATGCAGTTTTCTTTTAGATACTGTTTTAAAAGCATCAAAAGGGGGTGAATATTCGACAACAGCATTTAGTGGGGCTTCTACCAATTATTTACAATGAAACAAATTCATGGATAACTTGACTGCATTAATTGGCACATTCTCGTTTACTGTCCTGATTATTATTTATAGGAAGGCTACTTATAGGAATTATTTTAAAATCTTTGTGTAGAATGGAAGTGCTCTGAGAAAATCCAGAGAAAACGATATTAAAAGAATTCTAACACTGTAATGAAAATAAGTAGCATATTGCCTCCTACTCAAGGTCACTCTTTAAAGCATGCTTATCACTTCAAATTACGAAATGTAAACAGAATTACTTTCTTTTATTTTGTTTGTAATATTAAATACCTTGAATATTTTTAAACCTACACCTATCTATACGTAACAGGTTGATAACTTCCCCGAAAGAAGTTAAACACTCACTGGAATGTACGGGCAGCTATTCCTACCTTTGACCTGCATGTTAGCCACTACAGTGGGCCTCGCGACTAGATAATAATTACACAGCGGCGATAGAGGAATGTTTATCAGGTATGTACTGTGTGTAGTAATGAGATTTATTTCCACATTTTGTTTCAGTTCACAGTTACAGCAGCAGCTTCAGAGGCGTTACTCTATCGGCGTTGTTGTACACTTTGTACGTGGAAATTTATATACTGCAGCGCAGTGAGTTATTATCCTTTTATAGAGAATTATGCAAAGTTTTTTCGGACGTCGCGAACTGGCGACTAAGAAAGGATGATATGTAGGAAAAGCAGAAGATAACGAATGTGAGAATGGATGCCGCGGTTCCGAACGTGATGTGGGAAATTATTCTAGTTGTTGAACAAAATTCCTTGCGGACTTTCCAGTTTTTAAAAGCTCGACTGATATATTGCTCGAGTGAAAATGAAGCATCAGGAACTACTACCACCGCATTTCTGGATTTTTCGCAGAAACGTGCGGTGCGACACTTGAAGCATGCATCATGTGTCGAGCGGGGGGAATGGAAAGAGGTTTTCTAACTAATCGTATTATTATTTAGAACTGAGTGAGTATTGAATACTTAAATATGCGCCATTCTTTTAAATAACATTAGGTAACAGCTGCAATTATTTATTGTTTTTGTTTCTTCATTTTATCAACGTTGACTTTCTAGAGAAAATAAACCGTAAGAAGTACTTTCCTAAATTACCAAACTGGTTGCTAAAGAGCAGTGTTAATTTGAGATTGAAGGTGCCTTTGCACAGAATTTGCAAATCGTTACCTATAGCTTTTGAATCATTAACTGACTTACTTTACTTACTAGTAAATTCTTGATACTGTTTATATGTTTCAAACAGTTTAGAATGTAAAAAGAGCACATTTGTCTAATATGATGCGAATAAAGGTTTGTTAAATATTATGTAACATGTATGTATGGACAAATAAGGGTCTTTATTAATAACGCCTTAGTAATATATTTTATGCACAATCTTCACATACTTTTATGTGTGCACCCTCGCGGTGCATATTTTCTTTTTGTTCTTTTTAAACTAATCTTGAAGTTTAATAATTTCGCATTCTCTTATGTTTTTTACTAATAATCGCCATCCCATGCATGTATTCTAAGAACAACCATGAATGTTTGTTTCCGTTGGACCTTTCACGGATTTACGTTTACGGCCTTTTTATGCTTTTCAAATACATGTCATTATTTCACCTTCAAAATCTGTAATACTTCTAACAATTGATTCTTTATTATTTATAACTTAGTGCTTCAAATAATTATTTTTTCGTTTCGGTTTTCGTTATTTAAGTTTGGATGAAAAAGTGTACCTATATGTTACTTCGGTTGCTGCAAAATTAAGCTTCCAGTTTTCGGTTGTTGGTTTAGCTCAGATTCGAAGGCCTGMTTTATATTCCAAGCGTTTTTACTTCATATTGCTTGTTATTGTATTCTTTCATTCTTTTCGTTGCGAACAAAACACCTAAAATGGTTGTCAAACTTATGATATATTACATATCTGCTTTKTTGTTTTATAATTTTGAAACCTTACAAWTAGCAAACGAGGGATAGTTCTACTGAATACGGTAGCTTAATTGCAGAAATACTTGTTTAGAATTTTCGTATATAGTTTAGAAGACAATGAGAAATATGAATCTGCTTGAAATAGGTAGATATAAAATGGGAAACAGTTAAAAAAAGAAATAAACTTCTGATGATGGTAACAACATTAAAGAACTCAAAATTATAGGCAGGCGAAAGAGCAAATGAAAGAGTATGTACGAGCAAGGAGGGTCACAATTTTTTTGTTATACATACATATAGTTCCTACTAGAATCCACCATCTGCTGTATGCACTTACACTTTACTCGAAGTAGGTATTAATTATGCAACTTTTCTAGATTAAGCTCTACAAAGTCCAAATCTATCCACTTCACCTTGATAACAAACGTGCAATTGGCAAAGCGCTTTCAGCTACCAATAGTCATCATCAGGCACTGATTATATACAGGGTGTCCCCGAAATACACCGATAACGTTTGACAGGTGGGAAAAATGCAAAAAAAATTTAAAAAAATTCTTATTGAACTACTATAAAAGATATCGACAAATTTGGTGGAAAAAAACACGGAACTCCATTATTTCGTGAAATCATAACAGTGCCATTGCTATTGATAACGCCTGAGGGTTTTAGAAAATGGGATTTTAAAACTTTTTTCAAATAAAAAAATCAAAAACGATTTGTTTTTGGTATATAGGGTAAAGAGAATGATTTATTAAAATTTAACTTAAACACTAAACATTTTTGATTTTCTTATTTGAAAAAAAAATCTTTTTTCTACCACCTGTGAAGCGTTATTGATTTCGTTATAATTAGTTATAATATCATACTATTGAATGTGCTATGTTATATATTATGCGTACGACCTCATAGCAAAATCTTACTAGATATGTTTTAGCAAAACTTGTCTAAAATTTGTAGGGCAGTAATAATAATTATAAATGCATAATAATGCAACATCAATGAACAGCTGTCATTAACTGCAATTAACAAAAAAGTATTTGATAGTAGTTTAATGACTCTTAAGTAGCTCTTCCTTCACACTCACACTGAAAGAAGGGCGGCACAACTCTTTAAGCTTAAAATATGAATCTTGCTATACAACTTTTTGTTTTTTTTCACGTGACGACATTGAATCCTTCATGGGTCTAGAGCAGTTTAATCGCATAAGGYTCGGCGGAAGTGAGCTAACACCTATTTTAAAGAACTGGCTTAATTCGTCAAAGGAAAAGAATCGCAGCGTCCTAATAAAGGTTGCCATAGTATAGAGACATGACCGGTCCGTTACTACAGAATTCTGAAAACCGAGTCAGTGACACTCGACGATTAGCAGCGATTACAACCCGCCGCGTCTATCGCTGTCAAAGAAAAAGTGCGCCGTTGTTGGAAAAACGCCATCGTCAAGACGTTCTTTAAATCTGTCACATACCTTCATCTCGAGCGAGAACCGGTATTTGTTGAAACAGCTTCTTTAATTATACGCGTTTCACAGAAACAAGTAATTAATAGATAACAGGCTTGATAACAATACACCTCTCATTAACAGGTGTTGCCAGAGGACCGAGCCGTATTTATTCCTGTTGTGGTTGTGCTCATTGCTACATCACTAATTAATGACAGTGAATAATTAGCGCCGTCTATGCGTAAAMTGTTGTCAGCTTACACTCTACCGATGCAAAGAGGAGCCGTCCGGGTAATTGATCTCGTGTTGTTAGGGGCACTTCATCGATCAACTCGGATAATATCGGCCGTGGCCGTGTTTTTCCTKTGAGAATACTAGATATTCAAATAGAGACCGATCAACCGATTCCATTTACATCTATTTAAGCGCTCTTGTGCAAAATGCGCGCTCCGTGCTCGTGCATCTTCAAAGGAACGTATTGAACTACAAATGATAATTCGTTATCAGCGATTATAATGCATGCCTAAGTGCATATTGTATGCAAATTTTAATGGATATCAACGTTTACGCGGTACTTAGTACGCTTGTCATGTGTAAAACTGTGCTATATTGTGTGCGGCCGTACCAGGTTAATTTGGAAAAATCGCTGCTGCACCTCCCTTAAGCTCTGACATAACCAACTCGATTTATGGGCACCTACCTTAGTCAACGAGAGCGCTAGTGCATATTAAGGGTCAGATATACATATCTTAAATTACACAAATGCTTGGAAACATGGTAACACGTGTTAGGGTACAAAGTATACTGATCGTTATAGAAAAAGCAACACACCATAATACTTGGTTTACTCAAATAAATTTTTATAGACATGTTTGTTTTTATTAAGCAATGATTAGCTACTTTGTGTTATCGCTTGTTCGTTATTCGATAACAAATCACACTTTTATTAATTATATTATGAACAACGACAGTACAAGTTAAAACTTCGAAGGTTTAATACCGATTGAGCAATAGCGACTCAGCACTCAGACATTTTTGTTTAATTTGCAACCCATTCTTTAAGATATGTTGCCTGAATATTTATAACAGGTCGTTTATTCTTTCTTTTATTGTCAGAGCACTGCGCGCTGAATTTGGTGTTATTCACAGAGCTCTCTTTTTCCCCAGTTTTATTGTCATTTTTTTGCCTTGTTAGTTTTACCATTATATTTATTTGGGTTATAATTAACTTAATCTATTAACCCTAAATATAGTTTAAATTTACATCTATTGCGCCTCCTAGTGACATCCAGATGACGCCTATGTTTTCAGCATCAACGGTCACCTTTCTTTTTGTATTTCATTCCCAGTGACATCTGGCTTTTAACATCCTGGGGATGATGTTCTCCGGTCCAGATATCACCTCACCATTATTTTCCTGCTAGTATACTTTTTATTCTTTATTCTATTTGCGTCTTTCCCTATACTTTTCATATTCCTTCCCAGATACTCTGTCCGCAAGCCTATTTAATATGTTCGTACTTTCGGGACATCTCAATATTTCTCTGGTGCTGGTACCTCCCAGCTGGTGTCTTAGTGGTGGCATCTGCTCGGGGACAGAAGTACACTATGTGTTCTGGTGTCCTTTCGTCACCACATTCACAGTATGATCGATCACGCCCTCAAATCTAAATCTACAGATTTGGGATCGGGGACATTTTTTAAATTTTATTACCACAAAAGCATATAGCTGTGAGTAATGCCAAAACTGAAAGCGTTGAAAGCTCAATACCACAGAACACTTGCAGTGGCAACTGACAGATTTGTTGCCACATCATTGCTCTCTCAGCGAAGGGTCGCGAAACAAAATTGTTAAATATGACAAAATAAGAAATAAAGAAAATAAACTTAAGGAAAGCCTATAGATTTCATAATGCTGTATTCTATTTTATTTGATTTACAGCTGTGTACGAATGTCCGTGAGCTATAGGATCATTATTTAATAAGATAAACCCGGGTTTTAAGTTATCTAAAGAAATGTCTTAAATAATAAAAGAATCACAAAAGTGCAAGGCGTCATCCACTGCAAAACAGAGCGACGAGCTAGTAGCAACCAACGACTAAACCACGGTAGTAGATAGAGGCATTCGCACGATGCCGTGTGGTGCGGCCCGATTCCGTAGCCAGTCGCGTTAGAGAGAGATAGAGCATAGTGGGAATCACTCCGCTTTGCATAAGGCTACTTTACGGCGCACGCTGTGTTGATAATATCAATTAGATTCCCAAAATTACCTAAGCGAATAGCGATGGTTCATTTATCTTTCAAAAAGTGTGAAAATGATAAGATTCTGTTGTTACTTGTGCAACAATTTTATAACAGATATGAAATAGATAATATATAATATAACAATAAACAAAATTTTGAAAGTATTTCTGCTTCGTGTTTCTTACAAGGAAACGAAATAGAATATGTGTTTGAAAACAATTCATCCACTACATTGTCAAAAACAACACTGTGAATATGTTTTGTTAAAATATCTCATTTGGATGACTTAGACGTCTTCTGGATTTTAAAATAGTTAGTCTAGATGAAGGAGCAGCTGAATCAGAAACATTTCTTTGATAAAGATGTTCCCTAAATGTGGAGTATTTCGACGATTTAATTTTTTTGCATATAAAGCTCTATCGGAAGAATTACTGTTACAGTTCGGCACCACACAATACTTTTCAAAGTTTTTTCAAAAAACCACTCAAATACCACACCAAATGTATGGTTATGCATGTCACTGGCGAGCGCTTTTGCTACTATATTGCATCTCTTACTAGACCTCTCTCTCCCACACAGACTACGAATCTGGGCCGCAGTTGCATACAGTTACCATACGGTCGTGTGTATACCTCTCTATCTACTACCGTGGATTAAACTAAGGATCTATGACTAAAAGGAAGATACCCTAAAGTGCATAAAAAATTGACAAATAGTGCCAACATAGTATATATATATATATATATGTAGTTTGTACTTTGTCGTACTTAGAGTGATCCGTTTGTGTTGGTTGGTCTGATGAGCTCAAAAAATAGCAAATCTCATTGGCTACGAGGACAGGCTTATCAATCAATACAGATGACCTCTTTTATTTGGTATAATTTGCCTTTTTTAAATGTTGTTCTGTTTGCCCTTGGGATCCACTAGTATTTTCCTGAACATTCAACGACGCAAAATGTTCATTGTACGGGGGCTGTAATGGTCTTTACGCGCACAAATATATGAGTGTGGTTTGTGAACTAGCGCGACACAAACATTCATACACGATTGTGATTTCAGCTTGGTACTGGTCTTATTTGCCCTATTTTTACTTTGTCGTTGCGGAAAAGTCGATAGAGGGAGGAACCGGTGGGGTTATGTCTAGGAATATGTTCGGCAGGCGGATGCCGGTTGCGTAAAGCATTTTGGCTGAAGTACCTTCGACGTCTTACGGAGTTGCGCAACGGAGTCTCAATAGAATGGTAAGTCTCCAACGTTCGTCGCTATGCGCTTTTAAAAGCTGTTCTTAGGTTTTTTTTTATTCCGACGAAATATGGTAGCGCTTTAAATAGATAACTTCCGACCTTTCTTCCTAGGTCTGTTAAAATGGATGTAGGGACACCGAAATGAGCGAACCATTGTACAAAAGGATACTTCGGCAATTCTTTCTGCAATTATGTCAAAGAGGGCTTTAGTTCAACAGGAAAAACGGTCGATGACAGTTACACAATACGTAAATTAGTGAGAGGGTAGCAGTAGACATACTATATCCATGTGAATGAACTGAAAACGTTTTGAGGAAACTTCAAATTGTTGAGAGTAGGTGTAGCGCTGAGTTTTTGTTTTCGCAACAACGAGTACCTACATGTACTGATACCTTTGTGCATAGCTGCCAAACAAACTGAAAAGAAATAAGTTTATTCGTGGCCCTAATGCCTAGGTGAGAAAGATAATGGAATCGTGTAAATATTTTATGATGCAATTGTTTAGGAATACATCGTCTGACTTTGGATTTTCCTGTTTCACAGTAGGCATTAGGTAGATGAATGCAGCAAGGTCCGGAATAATTAACTGATGTAGCTGTAATGAACAAAATGGGGTATTGGTAAAAATTTTTGGCAGTTCAAAGTTAGTCATTTTATCAAACCGAGAAAGAGTATCGCGACGATATTATTTTTGCCATGATGTGGAACATTGGCTAATCTGGCTAAGATGACGAGCCTGACGTGGGAAAAGTTTATGGGATTTTTGGATGAAGTGCAAAGTTTAGAGGTTTGTGATCTGATATGAAGAGCAAATGGCGTAGAGTTTGCTGTCGCTATTGTGCTGGCGAGAGTTTCTTTAAGTAGAATCTGATGTGTTTCCAGCTATATGACGGCGCCTACAGCGCGGCCCGAGGCTCCACGGCAAGGGAAAGTAATGCCTGATCTAAAGGATGCACTAAAAGGGCGATGTTGGCAAGATTACGAAACAGGTTATTGCATTTCCTATTCAGGAGATTAAAGATTTGTCGTGCTCTTTACAACTATTTGTAGTGCGATGGTGTAAACGGATTTTTGCTATCATTTTCTATGTACAGGACCTTCTAGGATGTTCTATTTGATTACTAAAATGAAGATGTTTGATTTTGAAACTGATTTTTATTATGATCATGAGGATTTACTACGTTTGTTATTTTAATGTTACCTTTACCCTTATTTAACGCATTTTCACTCCATCTGTGATGCAAAGGCGCTATTGTCTGCATTTTGTCCGTCTGATGCCTATTTGCCACATTCATAGCTCGAGAACGGCTCAACGGATCGGGCTAGTTCATGGCTCGTTGGATACATTTTGTGCCAGCAATGGTCAACATGATTCCTAGAAACTTACAGGGTATCTCATTTTGGGGTTTCACAAACGGCAAGAGCAAGTCTTAAATGAAGGTAGGTCTGATCCGACCTGAACTGCCCTGAATTGACGTGACTTGTTCAGCTTCAGCTCAAATAAATGTAAAAATACAAAAATAAACCACTTTAAAATTAAGAAATTTCGTGTATTCGTTATTCATTGGTACAGTATATGTACAAACAAAACAATTATAATTAAATTTACAAATTCTACAGAAATTTGGCTTTTGACGCAAAGCTAATAAAGTACCAAAAATAACTTACAGTAATATGTGCCCTTGAGTGCATAAATACAAACTCAGATGCGAGTGATTTATTGCATTTTTTTAAACGAAATTGGTATGGATAGTTTTTTTGCGAGTGCTAAATTGTGTGAACGGCTAGCGCTACTATTGCTTCTGTCGAGCGAAGCTCTACTCCAAGGGACAGACTTTCTAATAATGTTTTTGGAAAAGAAGTGAGAGTATGATTTGTTAAAAGAAAAAGAAGAATAGCGTCGCTGTCCAAATAGACAAGTCCTATAAAATTGCATGATTTTCTTCAAACTTCACCACATGCCACTCTGTCATAGTACCGTGAAAACCTGTAGATTCTTCTTTACCAAGATTGAATTTAATTGAATAACGCATTTCAAATTCAAAGTCATTGACTGCAGTGGGTTAATCACGACTTGTGTACAATAAAATCATTCCAAATAGTCAATTTTGTACCGTTTTTGCAAACTTAAGCTTTATATTTTGAGAGTGGAGAGTCTGTATTTATTTTAAGCTACCATGATTAAATAAAACTAACAGTAATAGAGGAGATAAATTGATGTTGTTGATTAATATCCGACATCTCCATTGGCTTCCCAAATTTTCTAGCGCCCCTCTGCGTTAATTGCCGTCGTGATTGATGCCGAACGTGCATTCGGAATTTCATCGCATTGCCTCATTGCAGAAACTATTTGTGTCACGGAGACAAAGAAATTAATTACAGAAACGACACCAATCTTTCACGGTAACACTAGACCGCGTCGCCTGACAGTTTTAGCACCAGCGCAATAGCTATCGCAGCGGGATCGCCTATGACATATAAGCTTCCTCAGTTGGATCAACTGAAAACCTCCAATATTAAGAGATTAAATTTCAGCGGTATTAAGATATCAATCTGGCATCGCGCGCTTTGAACGGTAACAACCGTAAAATTAATTCGATACGGCCTCTGATCTAGAATAGTTCTGGCGGGACCTCGGTAATTAAATTTTAGGAGAAGGTCGCTTTCCACGTCGCACAGATGTCTGTTTGACGGCGCAGATGATTATCGAGATTCAATTTGCGCGATCAGCTCACCGGAAGAATATCTGGAAATTCCAATGAAGCAATTAGTTTCTTTACAGAAATCTGGTTCAGAACGTCATTTCGTTAGCGGTCTTATCAAGGGGTAAAACATAAACTAACTTGTTATTATTTTAGAATTTTAGCACACCATCGTGAACGTTCTTACCTACTAGCAAACAATCGCAATATCTTCTGAATGTTCGATAATTAAAACAAAGTAAACTAAATTGGATGTGTTCACTAGTTATAAAATATAAACTGTTATACATTAAAAAAGAGTACTTAATTAATTAAGTGTGTAACTGTATCCATAACGCTGCAAAAAATTTTTTTAACAAAAATAAATTGTTTACTACTTCTCAGTGCGCAACGTGGCAACAACGCAGTTTTAAAACACGTTCAGATTGACTAGGACTGGCTGTGACGTATCACCCGATGTAAACAAGATAGCGCCCGCTACTTTCCGTATTTCGTTTGCGTTATTGGTTATGTTTGAGAGTGTTCTCGTTTGTTCTTTTTTATAAATTCAACAATATGTCGTCGGAATGCTTTGTTAAAGCGTCTTTGAACCATTTGCCGGCTGTAGATATGTTTATAGTCACCGAACGACCCACGTTTTAATGCTGCTGAAATCAAAGGCGCCAAAGCAGCAGTATAAGTAATTAATAAAGCAGCTTAATCTGCAATTTAATTCATTATGGATCATTGATATTTTGAACGAAATGCATCTTTTTTCTAGTGCAAGTCGTGAGCAACACGGAGATGCAGCTATATATGTATACTGCAGTCCAAGATATGCCCGGAACAGAAAGTTCGTGCAAAAAATTATGCAGTTACTCAAAGTCTCACAACAGTAAAATGTAGATTTTGTCTTGGTCATACCCTTTCTGGCTGCTTTAAACCATCTCCGTTTACGTTCGTAGTCTCCAGGTATACTTACGAATATTTTGTTGAGACTATTGACGGATGTATTTGAAATTTGAACACTGACACAAAGCACCATTTGCTGTTAGCTTCTGGTTTGTACATACTTAAACATTCTCCCAGTTGTTAAGAGTCCGTTAAAAGCAAGAAAACAACTCGTTTCACTCGGCACAAGCAAAGGCACGTATGTAACATAACCTATATTCTTTGTTTACATCGGGTGCTACGTCACACCGTCTCCATCCCAGGACACTGCGTTTGTGTGGTCAATTTGTATATTTGAACTCCAGAACGGTTTTTTTCGAAAACTGGTGCTAGAAAAATTTTGAAATTTTTAGGACGTAACAAGGGTGCTCCAAATATACACATGGCATGATTTCTAAAAAATGTGAAAACACCCAATTCTGCGGTTATATGTAACATCAAAACGTGCTGATATTTTGGCTTGTTCTCACTAAGTGTAAAATTAACATATTTTTCGTTTTCAGTGTGTATCATACCGACGCAATATAGTATTAATAATAACATTACAACCACTTTGTTCAGAAATAAAAAAGATTAATTTCAATCCCAATAATATTTACTGTGATTTTAGTAAAATAATTAATATTAATAAGAGTATACGGTTCGTTTAATTTGATTTTGTAGTACTGATTTGATTCACAGCCGATTACTTGATGACGAGAAGTCACGGTATTTGGTGGGCACTACGTATATGCTAAATTTATCGACGCCATCTTCAGAATGCATTGAATGTTTACTTATTTATTCCACCGCTTTTTCTTCTACTACTTTGTTCTTACATATTGTCCTTTATTAATGAACAATAAAAATTGTAAGGTTATGGGAATACTAAACGCAACGGTAACATTTCAAAATAAGTGTGATGCAAGTGTGGAAAACTATAAGGGTTGTTTTATTTTACATAGTTACACAGTTAAGCAACAAGATCAAATTCTAGACTGTACTTTCCAATTAGAAGCATGTACCTAAATATCATGTAAGGTGAGTATTTAGCCTAAAGTATTTTATATCAAGGGTGATAGATGGCGCTTGTTTTTAGTGGAAAACATCACCAAAAAAGAACTTTATCGACATTTCTGGCATTCGCGAATGGAGGGCAAAATAACAATTAATAATAACCCACACTTTACGAAATGTGAAACTCGCGCGATATTTCTAATGCGCATAATAATCATTCTAATGCTCAAAAGAACCAAAGCGCGCATCCAACGCAAAAAATGTTTCCCAAATCGTCACCCATATACGTTTGGAAACCGTGAAAGTATTTTTTCGATGGTTGTGATGCCGCGCCAAGATAGATATGTAAAGTTTAGGGCATTTCAGTGCTAGAGACTTAAGACAATACGGATGCTTTGCAGTGGACGCATGGTGGCAGCATCTCCTAATGGATACAAATATAATAGGTAAATTCAAATTAACTGGTATATTTGCTGACGGCCGCGGATATATAATAATGACGCAAAGCTAGGTGTGCTTCTTTCCTTTTGGTATCAGTTTAAATGCTAACAAATCTGCTGCCAGTCACTGATATAATTAGAATTCGTTAGCCTTAAGAATTTACGCAAAGCAGTTTTTCCTACAACCGCTAAACCGACGTTTTGGCTCTGGAAAAGATGTATTGCAAGAAAATGAACTTTTGGTATTAGTTCTGCAGTGGTGTGCCCATATTAAGGTGTAAGTAATCAAAACTGCATATCAACCGTCATAATTAACATTATTGCCAAGCTGAATTTTTTTTAATTTTCGAATGGCATTTCGTTAACACCAATAATATTTTTGTTACTCTGTACCAAATGGTTTCAACAAGATGGAGTTCACCTACATAGCAGGGCTGTTGGGGATTTTTTAAATTAAAGTTTCCCAAACGTGTGGATAAGGTCGTGGTGGACGTGGTTTTCAGACTTATGAAAACTCGATTTTTTTTTCTGAGACTTCGCTAATTGCGATGTTTACTACTTCTTCAACAATTCAGGTTGTATCTAAAGCGTGAGAGAAATGTTCAAAAATTATAGCTTTAAATTTTCTTTCTTTTGTATCATTTCTTCACGTTTGATTGTGAAGTTCTTGTCCAGATACGTACATGTCTCATTTTTGGGCGAGATATTTTCATACTGCAGTTTTTTAAGTATACCAGTATTTGAGGAAATGGTCGTGTTATGTTTTAGTAATGCAGCTTATCTCTGAGTTTTACTTGATGAAGATGAAGACAAAATAAACTCGACAAAAGATTTCTTGGAGATTTTAAAATCTGTTATTGTTGAAATAACTAAAAATGGGCAATCCAAACTATTAAAACAATTATAACAGATAAAGGGAAATTTTATTTTGCATTCGACGGAAGAAAAATATTTTAGCACTACAGTTAAAAGAATCATGTTATTTGGCTCCATCTCATTTAATGTTGTCCTTGTGTAGGTACTGCAATCGTTATTTCTTTCACAAAATGTCAAATAACTCCATACTGGTACATTTTAGATATGGAGAAGCCAGCGCTAAAGTTTGGGTATCTCGGGTTTCATAACTTTCAATCTGTTGCCTACCTCAAGCCGAAGTTTCAAGTTTTGGGTCCCTTTATTGTGTGATTATTGTTTTTAGATTTGTTTTATCGATAATTTATATTATTTGTTTTTAGGTATTAGTATTAAGTGGATGTACAAAAAAAATTTCTCACCTCAGCATAGTGATATTTTAAGTAGCAGTTCATTATTGCTGTGAGGATTCTGACGCAAATAATTTAATGAGATAGATGCATTTTGAATTGCCTTGGTAGACACACAAAAAATAGGCGATGTGCCTACTAAGTTTTCTCTTAATGTGAAATGTGCTTCTCCTAAAAAAATGCTAAATACCAGTTAAGTTGGTCTTAACACTTCTAACTTCCATAACTGTTATTTGAGTGTTTTTATTTATTGAAACATGCTTAAATAATGGTGTTTATTCGTAGATAATTGTTGACTTTGTTATTATCGATAGTGCTTCGGGCTTCGGTATCAGTTCCAAAAGCGACACGTAAGACGCTTTCTCATGTTGTTCACAACCTTAATCACTTTTATCCTTCATAGATTGATGTTAATAAGCAGGAGTTGCCCCGAAATGCTTTCGTTAGTTTTGAAAGCTATATACATTTTTATCTACATTTGTGGGTTATTTACTTCTTCATCATCAACTAAAAATTTATACCCACTGTTCCTTCGCCTGTACCTATTTAATAGGACCACGATTATCGGCTTATTTGGGAAACCCGCTTCAACTTTGTTTAGCTGCTCTCCATAACATACCTATGATTCAATTTCGCAGACTGCTAAAAAGCGACGACTGTCTTCATCTATGTATCAGTTCGGGGCTATCTAATAGATAATCACGGCACACATAAAATGTTCAACGTCTGTTGTTAATTATGAAGGAAACTTATATTTGTCAAAATCTTCTGGTTTATTACTTCCTCGTGAGTATTCGGAAAACGATGCTTGTTTGTGTCAAATTTGATTGAAACGGACTTAATTCAGCATGAACTAATGGAAACACGTCCATAGTCGTACGTGTACAGAATTAGTATGCATAAGCGAAACGCTGTCGGGTATGTATGTAAGCAAACAGGCGCCTGTTGTTGTGAGTGACGGGAGCTTTATTTTGTACATTAGCACTTGACACCATAGGCACGGTTTGCCAACTTAATTATACAAATCTAAAAAATATAACAAAACAGGCTCCGACTTTCTCACGACAATTACTGCAAAGTCTCAAAATCGCAACGGATTATTACAAAGCACAAAAGAAACTGAACAAACGGGTTTTGTCAGCGAGAAGTGAAATTTCTTTCTAAATCCATTGCAGGCGGCTATAAATATAAAATTAATAGTCATCGCAATGGATAGAATGATCGGTTGGTAATAAAGACCCAAGTTATCTAGTTATTACACGGCCAATTTCTCACATAACTATGATGAGCGATGATCCCACCAGTCGAGCGGGAATTCTTCGCATCTATCAATTAAATACTTATTTTGCTTTCAATAACTGGTACAACAATGCGTCGTTGAATAAACGACACGGGCATATGGCTAATATTCTTGTTCCTACTTAGTGTTTCTACACCTGACGCATGTTGCTGATAACAATCAAATGATATTTTCCAAGTGAAAAGCTTCAAGACGGTACTGCTTGTAATAAAAGGACATATACGTGTATTAAAAATATTTGGTTTATAAAGCCGCTTTGAGTGGTGTTTAGTTTTACAACTATGTTATTCCTTTCTGCGGTTTGATAAAACAGTATTATGAAACAGTGAGAGAATCTAATACTAACTTTAATTAGTTGAAAAACATACATGTTCTATTGGTATGTAACTGCGAGTTGCGCAAGTTTTAGTTCCTCAACTGATTGCTTAATTTCTTAAAARTTCTAGTTTTATGCAGTTTATTATCTATAGTTCTCACGTTTAACGCACAAGATCTGGAGATATTGATCAATTCTTAATTGGGTATTATCACTTTTTTCAAAATTACGTAAATGAATCTTGAAGTGCGTATATATCGTACGCCATGCTAAAAAAAAACAAAAAAAATATTTGTAGGTAGAGAATTTCAGGTCTGAAATTCGAATCTTAGGAGTCACCGCCGAAACGCTTCTATCCAAGGTTACTTAACTCGTGACGTCAAGTGTCATGTAAACATTACCGAGGAGCGTGCTGTTTAATGGTGTAGTATCATTCTTATACTGAAAAAGCTCTTGTGTGGTGTTTATTGAAAGGGCAGTGTGTAAGAAGTCGCACCAAAAAGTGATTTATGTAGTTTCACAAGCTTCTATTATGTATGGAAAACAAAACAAGTGTTGTTTTGTACATAGTTATAAAAGTAGTTCAGTCAGTACAGCTAACAAAATTTTTGTAACCGTTCCTCGAGATTATCAACGTATGAAAATGTTGTTTAAGGCCCCTAGACGTGATATGCCGAAACCGTAAAGTTTGTTTTTCTGTTGTGAAGATCATCTTAATTCATACTGCAAGTTTTATTATTTTTTTTGGGTTATAAGTGTTTACCACTCAGTTTCCATTTTGTTATAGCTTGAAGAGGATATCAAAAATTATATGCGTTTTAAGTTGATAAAGGGAAATGTTATAACAAAGAACGACGTTGTTCCCCATATATTCGACTGTTAGCCCGACCGGAACGAGCCGCAAGAGCCCCGAAAATAAATGGCAATCTATATTTATTCTGACCTCTACAGTAAATGTGTGTTTACAAATAGTATGTTTCCAACAACCCACTGTGACCAAATTATCAATGCTACGTTAATTTGATAAAAAGTTCACTTTTGCTGTTGCTTTTGCTTTTACGTTCCTCTTCTCCACCGCGTTGAACCGTTCGTCGCTGTACAAAAATTCCGTAACAATGAACATGCCTTCAGAAGTCATAACTCATAAGTATTTCACTGTTTCTTGGCGTATCTTAATTCGCTTGCTACAAAATTAACGCAAACAACAAACTGATAAATTGACGGGCTGGGGCTAACGCGTGACGTGCTGACCCCAGATGTAAACAAGCGGCCATTTACAAGACACCTGACTTCACGGCCAGTATGTTTGCGTTTTGGCGGTCCCTTTAAATATTCCCTTTTTTAATATTAAAAATACACATTACGATCCATCTTTTCGAATTTATAAGCTGTTACAGTTGTTTTGTGGATTAGATGCTACCTATTAATATGCAATTTAATAAAATATAAATACATGGCAAATACCCAATTGATGAGTTGTATCGACATAGGCAAATGCAGAATTTATAAAAAGCTAAGCATTTTGTTTTAAAAATAATTCTTTTATTTAAATGGAAACATCCTCACGTTTCGAAATCCAACAAAATTATATTTGTACACTTAAACCTACCCCCTAAAGTTAGGTCATTATATTATTATGAGTTAAATTAAATATTTAGTTAATTCTAGATGCAGTATACCGTTAGTTAAATTTACCATTACATATATCATATTTATTTATTGTAAATTGTTATGGTTTAAAATATTTAATTATCAAATGTATAATATTAGCGGAAATGAATTAAATTTTTTGTTGTACCTGCTTCAGTAATAATTTTTATTTTATTATTACAAAAGAAATTTTGTCATTCTCGATCTCGATTTTGAAAAAAGTACAAATCAGTTCGCTATCTCGATTTTGATGCGGAATTCTCGATCTCAAATTGAAAATCAAAACAAACATAATGCGAATCGGTTCACTAAAACATCGGTTGTTATGAATCGATTCGATTTTGTTTGTATATAACACTAAAAATATTAAAATAGTAACCTTTACTGAAACTTATTATTTATTTGTGAAACACAGAAGCAAGTGAAACAGTTTACCTAGATAAGAAAACATATTGCTGCATTTGGCAATTATAGGTATAAGCTTTTTGCTGAAGTTACTTATTAGATTGTTTAGTATGTATTTAACTATTAAATACGAGATAAAATTTCCAGATTCTTATAACAAATAGTTATGGTATATAGGTATAAAAATTAATAAAATCACAACAAATAGCCAGTGGAATCATCCAAAACGAAACTTTTGAAAATTAACCTGCAACAAATTCGAGATGTAAAAATGCTACTCTCGATCTCGAATTTCGAGATGAGAACGTTCATCTCCGCGGCAACACTATTTCTGAAGAATGTATTAGATCTGGATTACGATGAGCTATTTGACGAAGTTTTTGCTTTACAGGTAATGGTGTTTCCTAGGATTCTTAAAGTATTCAACACAATGATTCATGGTTTGTTGGTACCTATCTTAAAAGTCGGCAGCATTAGAAAATGTGGCTGTTATTTAACCTAAAGTGGTGAAAAAGCTTGCAGTGTTGTGTGAAGAGTCATATTAAATGCGCCATCTAGCTAGAAAGATGAAATCTGTGTGGCCACTTTTGTTTAAAAAAACTTTACTGCCAGATTCTAGCACGATGAATTTCCAAGATACAGCCGCTGTCCAGCCTTAACTGATCACCCTGTTTCACGGTAACAGTCTACAATAGCTAACCCAAAAGTAGGTCATCATATTCCGCAACACATTTTTTTAATTTTCAGTTTACTACACCTATTCGTTTTTACGGTTAAATATTCCACAATTAGTAAACTTTGATTCTTCAGTGTGAAAACGTAATGGGTTGAATTCTCAGCACTTCAAAATTATTTACAGATCAGCATCTGTTTAGGAAACTAAATTAATACTTACATATAGTAAAACACGTTTACGCAGATTGTTGTCATTATTCAACATCAAATTTGTAATTCAGGATTTTACCACACTACCGTTTTCTTGAAAAAAATATATGGTTTCAAAAAATAAGTTTTATTTGGTTGCTTACCTACCTACCTATAAATTTTCTGATATATTTAGCTGAAGGCAAAAATAGTACACTCGTAATATATAATTTTTTTGACCCCTGCAGCTCATTTTTGCATGGAACTTGTAGTATAGGTACTGCACCGTTAAAATGAACTTAATACCATTTGTTTACCGTAACCGACTACGGCTATCGTTGAACTCAAAAAAGAATTCTTAAAGAAACACTCTAATTTCAGTTATTAAATAAATAAATATTAATTTTAAATTGTAAGTTATATAGCGGACAATAAGTATCCAAAATGTTTGTACTAAAATTTACCGGTCATCTTTGCTTGAACAAGTCTGAGGCTGCTCTAATTGGTTATTTAGTACCTGACAAATCATGAAGATATTTAATTTCCTGGCATCACTTGAACTAACAGGAACCGCTAATTGCTCTTCAGTCACGAACTCGTTCGCTTCTTCTCCAAACAACGAACCCAATGTAATTGACGTTGAAAGAGATTAGATGGGAAAAGCATGATTTCGGTGAATCTCCTCTCAATCCAGATCACAACGGGCGGTCCGTCCGGCAGTTTGATTATTAATCTCAAGCGCCTTACCACCCAGTAGTGTGCTCGGGCTACTGAATCAACGGTAGTGATCAGAGAGGCAGAAGTGACTAATTAATAATAATTCTAATTGGGGAGAGCTGCGAAGTAGAAATTAGTGGTATTCAGTTTTTTGTTATTAATAAGCAAAGTCGTCTATTTAGATAAGCAGAAGGAAACACTGTTGTTAAGTATTAGTGACGAACAAACCTTTTTATAGCGCTTACCGATTTTGAGTAACATCCAAACATTATAGATGTATAGATAAAGTTAAACAGATATTTTGTTCTGTTTAATTATTTGTGTGGGTTGTGAGGCATGTTTATTATTAATTCCAGCGGAATTATTGCAGTGTTTCTTAAACAAATATTTTTTATTGCTATTTTACATCTAGCTAGCCATGGAACATAATGTTCCTTGTTTAATGTCAAATAAAATAAATATTTTGGCTAGCTTGAAAAGCAAGTGCCATATTAAAAAAAGATGTCGAGCGTTTGCCCATAGTAAAATGCATATCTACATCAGTAAGATCCACAAAGACGTCTAATTTGTTATAATTGCTATGTATGTACATAGGACATTTTTGTTGTAATTGTAGGGTAACTCGGTAACTATTAATGCTAGAGAGTTGCGGTCTCGACATTATTGTATTACTTTTTTGTTGTGAGTTGAGCTGTACCTTCGCCATTTTTCTATCGTCTTTTGTTTCAAAGCCATAGCCAACTTTTGAAAAATGCAACATTTCTTCAGTTCTCAATATCTCGATTGGATATGTAGACACAAAAAAACTGTAGAGACATTTTTTATAGATATGTTTATTCTGAATCCAGTGGCGTACTCAGATATTTTGTAGGGGGTCACATTTTTGAGATATAATACAAACTTGTAWTTTTTTAAACGCAAACCATAKTTGACTGTGCTATAGTTAAAAAGAACTATTKTTTCTGATTAAGATCGTTTTTTCGTGAAAATGGATGTAAATACTTGATGATAAGCAATGCATAGGTACTTATCTCCAAATAAACACTCATTTTCAATAGTTACATGGCCTCCTAGATTATCGTTAAAAATTGCATGTGCGGTCTTAGCAGTCTTATGTACGTATTCAAATATACATATATTATTTTTAAAGGATTAAAATTTTTACTTAAAAATATAAATTATGTCGTATGTGTTCTTATTCCATAGCCTCCTGGATGTAAACGTAAAATATAATTTATTTAATTTTATTTAAAAAAATTTGAATAATACCAAAATAGTGAAAATAAACCTAACAATGTATACATTTCTTTAATCAGAAAAAATAGGCCTTTTCAGCCACAGCAAAGCCAACTATGGTTTCAATTTAAAAACATGCAAGTTTGTATTATATCTCAAAAATGTGACGTCCTAAAAATTACGGAGTAAGCCACTGGATTCAAAATAATAATATCTATAAAAAATGTCTTTACAGTTTTTTTGTATCTACATATCCAAGCGAGAAATTGAGAGCTGGAGAAATATTACATTTTCCAAAAGTTGGATATGGCTTTAAAACAAAAGACGATACAAAAATGGCGACGGTACAGCTGAACTCAGAACAAAAAAGTAATACTGTAATGTCGAAACCGCAACCCTCTAGCATTAATAGTTACCGAGATACCCTACAATTACAACGAAAATGGGACACCCTGTACAATTGGTTGCAAAATTATTGCAAGGTTTTCATATGAACACTGGGCTAAAACGTTTTATAGTAGACAGTAGTTATCCAAATGATAATTACTGTCAATTCTTTTCATAAATAATACTATAATAAGCTCACTGCGAGAGATTTAATGCTATTGACTGTTTCATTAATTTGCATTGCACTACATTACAACAACAAAACCAAGGAACATTTGGTGTGAATGTGTAACGTTCCAAATTTAAGTAGCAACTGTTAAATATCAAAATTCCGTTTTTATTAGTACATAAGCACGTCGTTTACAGTAAATTTTAAAGTTCGTTGTGGTCGCATCAAACGCGATATCGCTAATCTGCTGAAGGTCTTCATCACTTGTTCTTTTGCCATTGTGCATCTCTCTCGAGTACGTTGCATTGATCTCATCTTGCATCTTCATACTGGAACAGCAAGAGATTCATTCTTCGATTTGTTGCCGTGTTAGCACACGAGGTGGTTAGATTGTTTAGTGGTAATCAATTGTTAGTGATTCTTACCGAAATCGGCGACTGAGTTTGTCCGGATCATAATCAACCGCCGGGGAATTCTGTGTACCAGATTTGATTCGTTTGTCTGGGAAACGAAAACGACATTTGTCGGATATCCCGCACAATCTCTAAAACCGAAAAAGCCGCACACCATCACAGGTTCGTTTTCTCTTATTACTCGTTTCGCTCTGTAATTCCAGTATTATTTCAGGCTTTTAATTACAATCTCATATTGGATTTTTAAATATTGTTACTCACGTTGATTGGTTCGATTCGTGTCACCTGGAACCCACGGGTTCTACATCCATCAGGAGCGTGTATCACGTTGAGGTCAGGATCACCTGATGTTATCTGCAAAAAGTACTTGAAGTCATTCAACCGACGTGGACAATTTTCATCCAGAAAATCGCTTGGTTATTCACTACCTCTGACGTGGCATTTGGGACCTAGCTGAAGTACCTGGAAGACTACCTAGTGATAAGTACACCCTTTGTGGTGTATAGATACTTACCTTTTTGATATACTCTTTGTTCGACGCGACGAACACTTTCCACTATTGTTTATTAGTGTAGTAGTTTTTGTAGTTTGTTAATGAAATTTGGTAAAGATTAACATTTTCCGCGATCGTTTGTTATTCTACTAAGTACTACGTTTTCTGTCGTTTAATATTTACATTGGGTATAGATTAACAGATTCAGATCATATTTTTTTGTATACCTTTATAGTTTTCTTTTGTATATTATTTAACTAAATAAGTTTCATCAATCTAGTTATTCGAGTACGCTAGGATTATGGATTAATTGCAAATTGTTGTTAGGTTGCGGTATTTTTTTTCTTTTCTTTTTTTCCACACGACGTTTCGACCGGACGACGTAGCGCTACGGGACGTGTCGGGACGGTATTGTTTTTTTATTTCCTCGATAGTATCACGTTTTTTTGGCTGCGCAATTAATTCTGGCGAATCTGGCGTTCGCGTAAACTTTGTTGTGAGATTTTGCATATTGTACAACACCAGTGGTTTTTTTTTAATTCTAAACTAGAAAGAATAAGTTTGTTTCGTATCTCAGATTGAACTTAGTTTTTTCTTTATTCAACTTGGCATTTCGGATTTGGTGCCGTACGGAGCCTGAAGCAAATTCGTGGCGCTCTCTTTTTTTTCCTTCTTTTTCTTCTCGTTTCTATAAATCTATAATTTTAATGAAGACCCCGACCCGCCTTCGCCTGGGTTATTGCCGTGGTCCGGCTCCGACTGTTTTCGTTTAAGTTTGTATCTGAGAGAGAGAGACCGCCAACATGCTTACAAATGTACCTAACGCATTTCGTTTTGAGACGTAAAACATATTATTTTATTTTTGAGGAATGCTTGAGTGGTTTGGGGGTACAGTCAGTGGTTAGATCAAAGCTTAACAGATGTGTTCGATGATGAAGCATTCAATGAAGGTTGCAACATTTATGTTCAACAAAACGTGCTTCTGCATATAATGGGGAACGTGCCTGTTTTTTCATTATAAGCATGGCTCATCTGCATATTGTAATGAAAGTTAATATAGCCCAAAATTTTTTTTCTTCTGTTTAGGCGCCAAACACTTGTGAGGTCATAAGTGCTGAAATTTCCGGTGAAGGTGAAGAAAATGTGCAGAAGTTGGCAACTATGTTACTGTGCATGAAAGCGCTGATCTGTTCGAGGTTTGTGTGCAGTGTGAGCTTTTGCGATCCTGGGGTGTCTGCATGCATTTGTTTTTAGCAATTAGGCGAAAACTTACAAAATATAAATTCAACACACACAGAACGTTTACACTCTTCAAAGCTGACTCACGCGTCTCTTGCAGCATGGGACGCTGCCACGTTCTCGATTTTGCAGACCCGCCAACTTTAAAATCTGCTCACCATTTTAAGTGATTTTTCTTAATTATAACTTTTTTTAAGTTGCAATCTACTGTCTATTAGTGTAATACATTATTTTTTCATCGGCATTGCCGCGTTCTCCATTTTGCCACAGTAKCAACACTTTCGGGCAAATGGATCAGGACACAAGGGCCTGTATCATTGCCAGAGAGATCGCCAGATCTATAAGTGCTTATTTTTTTGTCTGGGGATTTTGAAAACATAATGTAGATATACCTATGGAAAATCACCATACAGCTGAAGCGATAAATGATACCATACGTAGAGGTTGCAGAAAAACTAGACCTTTTCACTTGCTAAATGCCAAATTCAAATGTGAATAGATGTAACTTGTGCGATAAACAAAATGTATTTTAAAGTATTTTCGGTTTCCAAACTTCTAGTCTACATGCGTCTACGCTACTGGGCACCCACGTCTCGCATGCCTATGTTACCGTTGGTTTCAGTATTGTTCCCATTCGTTTCGGTCTCCCTTTACTATCTTCGCCTTTATTTCCTCGGAGACACTTCGTTCTCTTGTTATTAGTACCTACTCCTAGGTAAAATTATCCATCTCTTCCAATTCCATCATTGTACCATCTTTCAGAACAACTTTATGTTCTGTGCTTAGCTCTGGTGTTTACTTGCATATACTTTGTTCTTTTGTGTTAATTTCAAAATCTTACAGCTTCTGTTGCAGTTGCGAGATTTACTATTGCTCTTTGCAATTACTCCTTTGTTATTGCTAGGATGGTTACAGCACCTGCAACACTGTCTCTGTTCTACTTATCCCACTTTTTCTGATTACGTCCTCCAGAACAATGTTGAAAATAATGGTCGATAAGCGGCTCTCCATGCCTAAGCCTTCTTTTTACTTTGAAGGGCGCCGGTTCTTACTTTGCGCTTTGAGTCCTCTACTGTCATCTTGAGCAGGCGTATCAGTTTGTTTGGAATGCTCATTTATTTCACTGCCGAAAAATTACAGCTGCTTTTTATGGAGTTATAAGCTCGTTTAATATCAATGAATGCAACCTGCAATCCAATGCTGTGTTCATAACATGTTTTATGTATCCCTTTGAGTTCAAAAATGATCTGAATTTAATTGTGGGCTATTTTAACACCAAGCTAGACAGAGAAGGGTATAACCAAAACGGTGCAAAACTAATAGGGTTTGCAGTTGGGATGGATCGCAAAATAATGAGCACATACTTTGAGCACAAACATATTCATTTGGGGACCTGGGAAACGCCCAACCGAAAACTGGTAAACCAGATTGATCATGTGAAAGTTTAAGCAAAGTTTTCCAATGCTATTAGGACGTAAGGGCATATAGAGGAGCAGAAAGTGGCTCTGATCATAGGCTGGTAAGAGTGAAAGTTAGCATTGAGAGGTAAAACCAGGTAAAAAAGGGTTTAATTTCGAAGCATCAAAGAAATAAGAGATTAGGAGAAGATGCGGAAAAAAGTAAAGGAGCTAGCAAACAGTAGTCGTACGCAAACAACTAACGAACAATGGGACCAACGGTTATACAGCTCTGCTTAAAAGAAGTAAAGTTGAATACTGTTATCAAAATCCGGAACACCCTGCACATTATGTGAACGTTTAAAAAAGCTATAGGTAGTTGTATGATAAATAATTTACGAGTTATTTATAGACCCTTACTGATAGTAGTGAATTAGTAGTCTGTCGTAAAATGTTTTTGTTATATTTGTATATGAACTTTAAGAAATATATATTTTAGTTGCTGACATAAATTAATTAAATTTCGATTACCCAAGTTACCTAAATTAACAAATACACACAATTTCCAATATTTTTCATTTATATAATTTCTGGATTCAATATTTTCAATACAAACTTAAGTTTGGCACAACAGCGTGGTCGTAATACAAGAACATTTGCTTTGAATGGCCCCTAGTTTTATTAAATACTAGATATCAGTGTTCTGATAAACCTTAAGCATGCAAATAAATTAAATAAGAAATGAAACGACGCACTTACATTTACCCTTAACTTAACTCCTGCTAAAAAAAGTATTCGAAGAACAACTATTGACCCAGTAACTTTTGTATGGGCCCGTCATATATTCTCGCGCTATAAAATATAGCAATAATAAATCTCGAAACGTTATTAATCGCCAGAAAGGAGTGGACAATTAAATACACATGGTCAAGATTAAAGGCATATTAATTCGAGCCAGCGTTGTCAACATCTCGCATAATTAATTTGCAAACAAATACGCATAAATCTCGGCGAAAACAAAAGAGTAATAAAAAGAGCGCACCCCGGCGTCCAATGTGCCGCACCGCCGTATAATGCACAATAAGAAGAGGCCGAAAAGCACAAATTAAAAAGCACCTCTAATAAAAAGAAATCTGGAATTAACATAAAACGTTGAGCACGCTTTTGCATAATTTAGCCGCAAGTTTTTGTATCGGGCTACGAAATTTATTGTTGCATTTTGTGGGGACTGCTATTGTTTCTGTACGGATGCGGGAGGCATATTTGTAAGTGACAGCCGCTGCAGAAGTAGCGACAATTTTAAGGTTTGTTGGATGAAACTGGCCAAGCAGGGAATTCCTTTTATTGTAGTTACTGTAGGTAAAATAGATAGCTTTTGAATTATCAATATAGCCTAGCAATTGTCCTAGTAAAAATATTGCCGTTATAGGATTTTATCCAATGGGATTAGGTATTATAAATTAAAAAAGCCTACTATGATGTTGTCAAAGTGAAAATACATTTCAAAGAAGAGCGATCTAATTATAGCGGCGTATTATTAAAGGAGCCAAAAACGGGCTAGATGAAAAGCTTTGCTTGACTTGCGTGGAGTACAGTAGTAGATCATTTAAATGCTCTTCAGTGTTAAAAATGCGTTGGGTATGGCTAGGAATAGAGATATAGCAAAACTGTTGAATGATGAAATTAACAATAAGTATGTATCATAAACCGATAAATTACAAACACCATAAAATCACATTAGGTGTCATAGTAGAATTAATAATCTGTGACTAACTTGGTACCTATATACGCATTTACGTTGAACTCGTTATGTGAAGGGAAAATAACACATTGTACGCCATAAACGAAGTTGTTTCTGTTAGGTAGTAAATAAACTATACCGGCTTACATAAACACTGAACATGTACTGACTGACGTAGAAATAAGAATAATTAGTATACTGGCTACCTATAGATGAACAATTTTTGGTGCTTGTGATGTTTTTATGGCATWCAAGGTTGTTAGGGGGAAGCGTCTTACATCTTAAGATCCCAAAACATCACGTCAAAAAGCATTGACGGGTGCTGTCAGGTTGAGCGTATGCAAACATCGCCGATTTTCGGCAAATTATTATGCAGAGGTACATAACAGAACAGGGAATACAAAACACATTAAAATTAATAAAATATATAAAGTAAACAAGCTATTGAGCAATATATATAGTGGGTCTTGGGTTCAAATAACGATAAGAAACGGATGTGTTTAAGCACATATAACAATGTTTAACAAGATTTTTGAGTTTTCTTAGTTTTGTCTTGTCTAGTTTGTCTCTTGTTTATTCATCTTGTACTGAAACAAGGCCATTACTTTGGCTCAGTTATAATAAACTGTTTTGGTTTTTATATATATATTTGTGTTTTCTGTCCACTATCAGCCCCTGAACTGAAGTAAATATCAAATCAATCTTAAAAAAATGTCTATTATACATGGTAACTTCCCTATAAATTAACAGTAGCGTTTTGCTTTATTAATAAAAAGAATATCAGCCCAACGTAAAACGACCTTCATACTTCAATTGAAGCTAAGTGATTTTGTACTGTAGTTCCTATATTATCAGTTTTCTTCATTTGGTTTGAAGGCTTCCGTGGTCGTTGTCGATGACATATTGTTTTCCGGGCTGGTTCCCACGTTGGTTATTAGACCTTGACGTTTCGACACTCATGTCATGTCTTCCTCAGAAGTAGCTCTGAAACTGAAGTGTCCTAGTCCGCTCGGGTATTTATACTCGTCCGGGTCACTGACCCGTGGGCGTTGTTACGCATGACCGGTTTCCAGATGCCAATCATGTCAGTTTTCTTCATTCCAGTAATATATTTTGCGCCGTCACAATTTATGCCTTTTATCGATCTTCTTTCGAAAAACTGGTTCCGACAACTTGGCTCCTCGTATTTTACTTCGGTATGTTACATTAACTTTATCAGTCTCCAAAATGATTCCAATTTTCTTGGAACAGTAGATGTTATAGGTGTGGCCGATCTGCGAGACAAACCACATTTATCACATACTTAAGCAACTATTAGTTTAATTAATGTTTTCCTATTTTTTATATAAGGTATTTTCGTTTAAGTCAGCACCTACCTTTCGCTTTTCATCTTTTTATTATTAACTTTTGTAGAATTTTCAATTTTTCGGGTTTAAGATTAATTTTTTTATCAATAAGAAATCCCCGATGAAAATCACGGATATAGTTTGACAAGATAGCAAAATATGAAGTGTAATAAATAGTCGTAAACGATAAACGACATTTTTTGCTTTGATATTATGTAAAGTTGTTCATATCTAATCCATTTTAAGTAAGTAAGTAAGGCGCAAAGGTATAAATTTATGAAATAACAGCAAATTTTGGCTGACGGTAGAGAGCAAAATGCATTTATTTTTATATTGTTTTTGAACTACTGGAGCAATTTGCTTTACTATTGTGATTAAGTGTTCCCATGCAAATCTAAAATTTCACCTACATAAAAGCTCCCCAATAGTATTTATGCCTTAAAAGTTAAGATTTAATGTTTGCCTTTGCATTCATAGATTCACAGTGTTTAGACGCGTGATGATATTTGATACTATGAACAAGACAAGAATATGCAAGAATCTTACCTGTTAGAATAAGATTTGAATGTACAATAAATAAGATAAGATCACGATAAACTTCTTGTCTTGCTTTGCAGGTCAAGACTATTCGAATAAATAAGACAAGATTTTTTCGTCTTGTGTCGTCAACTATAAATCCACGACGGACAAATTATAGTTTCTTTTTGACTTTCCATAATCTTATCATCTCTATTCTCTACTGACAGCAACGCTTTTGATATTGTGTCAAGGTGCAGTTTGATTTTGGGGATTTTGATCATTATAGAGTCCGGCATCAAGCGTGCACAAATTCTGGTTTTTACGAGTGCAGACTGACAAGCAAGTGTTCATTGTTCTCGTAACATCACACGTAACTGTGGGGTCTAAGGTCCTTAATGTCATGGAGGGAGACATGCCTATTTTATAAAGATATTTCAGAAATCATTATTGAATTTGCAATAAAAAGGCAAAGATAGCAAGTGTTTGAATTCCTAAGTATTGTGTTTTGTGTTGTTATATCTACAATTCATATTAGGTTGGTAAGTATTTATACTGTGATATGGTAAAAACAAATCAACGTAGTATTTATTAACTTCGTTGAAATTTTCGACCAATAGAGCTACTTGTGATAAATGCTTTGCTTTGTACATCACATTTTACCATTTGTATGTATGTTCTCGTTGCAACATAAAAAACCCTTCTCCAGGAATTTGATTAGAGCCAGCAACATAATAAGTTTCACCATTTATGAAGCAGTAGCGAAATTTTGTAACAAAAGTTCATGTTTACGGGCTCGCGAATTAGCTATTATTCTTATTTTCTGGAGTTCTGCTAGCCCTTGAACTTTGCATGTTTTTATTCCAGCATTTGTTTTAACTCTATGAACTGTAGTACCTATAGGAACCTAACTTCTAACTTCAAATACGTCCAATTCTTCTAAGAGGAAAAGAACATCAAACTTTTGTTTTGTTCTTTTTTTTTCGGGGTGGGGGTGGGGGGGTGAGAAGTATCAACGATATTGCCCTTTAACCTCAGGATACAGGCATTTTATAATATTTCTTGCTGCTTACTTTCATCTTCGTCAAATAAAAGCATTTTAACGAAGCGCCTCTTCAAGCAGCGGATTACGCGTCCTGATCGCTCGTTGAAGTCTCCCGTGTTCGGCGTGACGTACTGCTTCCAGCATTTGCATTGATCCAGTTGGTAAATTAAGACGGGGCATTTAACTGCGGACGGCCGCGATCGGCGGACGTCTAACGAGCATGTGTCGGTAGCGCCGTCCAACATGTTGGGAAGCGCAGTGGATATAATGGTCAACTATGATCAATAGTGAGTTGCGAGTACGTATTGTTTGACTCTGTTCGATGACCGTGGGAAATGCAAAGGTTTGTTTAGTTACTTCGAGCAGCCTGCTTGGAGTGAGTGCATGGTTGCCAGATATGTATAAGTAATTGCGGTAGTAAATATGTGTCAACAAAGCTGCTCAGAAGGAAATCACGTCATGACGAATTTTCCTGAAAACTGAAGGTACGAGTACCTCTGTCCAGTTTTGAATACTTATAACCCATATAATTACCTAGCCTATAGATGAATTAGGTTCAATTTAGGAACGAACTATGCCTGAAAAGTTGTATAAATTTGCATAAGAGTTTATTGGTGACCAACAATACATTATTAAGGAAAAACATTGTATAGTGCTGTAAACAGAAGATAGCTGGTTTTGACTACGCTATTTTTGTGCACCAATTTCGAATATACTTTTTTCTTAAAATCGATATACTGCTTTGGCTAATAATACAAATATATGCTACGCGTTTGTTTTTACCTGCACTGCATGTTTTCTGTACTGGAAAATTGTTAAGTGTCTAGGACACATCCGTTACATCTTAAATCTCCATTTAATGATTTCAAAAGCAATTGGCAGCCAATGCACATTTTGTTGGTGCGGAGATAAATAATTTTATTTTTATTTTTTCAATTTGTTTAAACGTTCATTCCGCAATCGGAAATATAGATTTCTCTTACGGAGGCTACCAACCTATGTCGTAGTTAATAACGTTACCACTAGATAGCGCATTACCGATTTTCACCAAATGACTGGGCAATCAAAAATGTGTGTTGTAGTCGTAAAACCACCGCTAAATGGATGAGTTTCACAAAATGTCCAGTTCAAGAAAGCTAATTTATTCATTTCTATACAGGAGCCAACAGACAACTATTTTTTTCATACAAAGTCCCAAAACGAGTTCGTCTAGTTATGATGTGCGCGTTTTAACAATGTGGTTATTGGGCAATATATAGACCAGCGAATTGTTTCTTTAAAATTTTTCTGTGCATCATGCTGGTAAATACTTTAATGCCATTGATTTTTTTTGGATTGCAGTTAGTTTCTAGTCTTTTTCAGAAACAATTACATATATATTTCTAGCTTGATTTATAAAGGACCTTTTCCTTCTGCTAATTTTGTTGGTATTAGTATTAACATAAATAGTTCTGAATGCTTTAGATTACTTTACCTCTGTATTTCCCCTTCTACTATTTTATTTGTGGACTGTCAATCGTTTTTCAATGTGTTTGTACTTAACACTTAGGGTTTAATGTGCGTATTCATTATAATGGGCAATATTTAATACCCAAGCTTACGCGAGCGATTTTGTATGACCTTATTTTAAATAATTTGAAAACAATTTTTGATGTAAGGCTGACGTCAAGCAGATTGATGCATGATGTAGCCAATCACCACGAACATTCATTCGATTTGTTATCGTTTAAGTTTAACTACCAAATTTCAAAATCAGTTTTGCCCTTGATTTTGAACTTATATATCATCTGACGTGGATAGCCCCGATATCTTTTGATAAACCATGCATTCCCTATGAATTGCCCTAGCAAGTGTTTAAAATCCCCATCTTATTAAATTTCGTGGTAAGAAATCACTTCTCCGCAGTATAGTATATACTTTTCTCCACTTCGTACCTATATACTTATTCTGGCAGTAGTCAAAATGTTACACTTTTTGCCGTGAAAACATGGATTTGTCTGTCTACTACAGAGGATGAAATCTATACAGCTTTGAGGAGGGCGAAAAATACCGTTACAAATGGACTTAATGGGATTTTCAGCGGAAAGATTGTACCTGGTATTTGCATCTTCAATCCTGTGTCTCTTCAATCTAATTTTAAAATACCCAGTATTTTCTAACGTTTAAAAATGCGCTTACATATGAGCTGTCTCTAAGAACAGTTCTGAAATGGATTAAAAAAACTGCAGACTTATTTCAATATTTTGTAACTTTGCAAAAAATTTTGAGGCGATATTGTTTAGAGATATATACGACACTGTTAAATAATTATACTATTGCTCCATTTCAACGTAATAGTCACATGCCAATTTTTACTATAGCTTTGAGTCCGTTTACAACAAAGATCATGTGGACGTTATTCAGACGGATTTCACTAAGGCCAAAGTATACTGATCAATAAATTGCATGCTTGCATGTGGTATCTTTTTGCCCCTATACTTCTGCTGTTTACATCAACAAGTTTGTTGCAATAACTACACGTAGGTATACGTACGATGAGCTTGTTGCTCAGGATTGAATCATTTGTTTATTATAAATATCAATAAGTAGCATAGTAGTAGTGAGATTAACACTGATTATACAATAATAGTAACCATCCGGTCCCATTATTTTTACAATACGTATGTGTAGCTTAAAATAATGCAGCTAGTTTGCGAAAATCAGTTGTTAACAAATCAGAACAAAAACTAAAACGGTACACTTGCAACAACCAAGTGTATTAAATAGTAATAAACTTTGGTCACTTTTTTCACGATACCTGTTGTGCGAATCCCCTAAGTAGTGTCCAGTGAAACAAAATTGGTTTTCTGTATAAACGGGAATTTTTTTAACAATAAAACTGCATTGTACTGAAACAGGAAAACGCAAATCTTGTCAATATTTATTACGAATTATAAATCGGCATTATCCGAGTGTAAATTATGTAAATTGCTATTAATGTACTCGTATTTGTGATATAGCGTTTCAAAATATCTAGTGTTAGTTTCTAAAAATAAAAGGCGATCAGAATATTTTAGGACTTTATTTAGCATTTAGGATTTATAGGGGTAATGATTTTACAAAAAATGTCATGCTTTATAAGGCTAACATCCTGTGTAATTCTTAATAAAGATTACCTAAAACCTCTTGTTGTGTAACTTGTACGGAATAAACTGTATTTAACAATAGTACATTATAAATAATAGACTGACACGAAATATTATTTCGATGACATAGTGAAATGATTCTTACCTTAATAAAGAGTGATATTTGTGTGTTTATTAATTTACAGAACGATACAATATTTTATTTGTGATTTACTTAACTGCTGTATTCAACTTTGGAGTATAAATACTTGACTAACCCACATTGTTAGCAAAGACCTTATTTTGTTTACTGTTGCAGTTAAAAGAAAACCAATGGTCTGAAGAAATAGGTAAAGTTGCTGACAGTTTGTGAAATCCGGCAACCGTGAGATGGAGTATTGATATTTTAACATCGATCTCCGTATTGATACTGGGCAGACGGTGAAGTGCTTTAGTAAATTTTCTGTGTTACGACCGCATGCCTTTCAGGACGCATGGTCGCAACAGAATAAACAGAAAAAGGACATACTTATGGGATGCTGCTGTAAACTATTGCCTGAGCTGTCGATGGACGGTAGCACAAACTAATTGCAAAATAAATAACGCAGAAATACGGCCGTGTCACTTTTAAGGGATTAGTTACAATTGACATGACACGTTTATTTGTTTGTGAGATAAGGTAAACTTTTGCTAGAACCCGTGGATTTAGCCTGCTCATTATGTGTGGCAGTTCTGCCAGAACGATGCTGACCATTAATTGTGGACAAGCGATATACAGCATCAACCTAGGGCAGTATTGCCCAAAATTGGAGTTTCATCCCACTTTAATTCAAATCTGAAGGTATATTAAGCGAACCACAGATTAGGACTAGTCATACTTTTTTGACTTGTGCGTAAAAATCCGTTTGTGATTTATTATATTTTTTGTACTTTGATTAAACTGTAGAAAAATAGCTGTTTCTTGGCGACATACGGTAAAAATAATTAGAAAGAAAGTAAGTGGCAGTTTTCAAATAGCTATGTCCTCTAATGACGACGCTGTATCTTCCCAAACCATTGTACTCACGGACAAAAAAAATGTACGAACTTGCTAGCTTATTTCTGACCACATGTCTAGATTGTGGTKCTCAAAGGACATCGTTATATCGAGTTTTAAGTTCCAGAGCGATATCTTCGAAAATGGCAGAAAAATCAGTGAAAATTTTTTTACACCCCCTATTCGGTCAAATGTCAGTTTCTCTACTAATTTTGAAGTACTAAATCAAAAGCGGTGCAATTTAGATCGTATCAGGATAAAAATTCACTTCATAAAATTGTAAAAAGATAACTATTGGCCCTGATGATCTCCAGTTAAAAGAATTAGAAATAATGTTCAATTCTGTGTTTGGGTGGCGTCGTCAGATGCCCACGCTATAGATATCTTCCTGAACCATCGTGTTCCAGACAAAAGAAATTGAAAAAAAATTCTGAACGTCTTAGCTCAGTTGTGAGAAAATTTTTGGATTCTGCAGTTGAAAATACAGCAGATATGTCGAGCATTGAGCCACAGAGTGGAATTTTCGAAAACAGCAAAAAACCTTGATTCTGTGAAAAAATTTCACAGTCGTTTTTTTTAAACTAATTTTGACTTCCTGAATCTCAACCTGGCTACATATGATCTCTAGCTGCGGCGGTTCGCTTTGGAAATGATCCAGKTATTTAGGATATTCCACTTTAAAAMGTACAAAAAATAACGGTTAGTCTGGTGGCGTATGGTCAAAAAGATTAGAAAGAACGTTTTATTTTATGCCGGGATGACAATTTTTAAAGAGCTACCTATGCTGTGGGATGCTCTGGCTTGTTAGAATTACTTTGGTGTTTCTTTTCCTTTGACTGTCTGCAAGCATCAATAGTCCGGATATAGTTCATAAGACTCAAGGACAGTTTCATTTGATAGTATTTCGAAAACTGACTGTCAGGTGAAACATGGGGAAAGTTTTGTCTGTTTCGCTGGCTAACGATTTTTGAGATATCTGCGTTTAAAGCTTCTTTCTTGTAGTAGTTTTTCCGAAACCATAAAATGTTTTCACTGAACAGATCTACTAGCAGTTTACATTAAGACACTCAGCTGGTTTACCAGAATAATGCGGTGTCTTTATTGTTCAAATGGTCTGCAAGCATCATTCCGAAAATAGTTTACGAAATTTAAAACACCGACAGTGGGACGAAACTGGAAGAAATTTTCGTCCCTTTCGTTCTACAACTATTATGCTCAATCTGCTAATTAGTACTATACCTACCATAAATTTTATCAATGCCTTCTCACTGCAAAAAAGTATATCTAACAAAGGATATACTACTAATTATTAAGTTATTACTCTAATAATGTTGGTAGTCCTAAAACCTTTTACATATAATTGTTGTTGTTTAGTTAAATAAAAACTTATTTCAGTACCATTACTTTTTGTTCGTTTCTTCACCTTAGTGATCAATGTACGATTTTTATTTTTATCACGATAATAAAGCAAAACAAGTATCCTATCCTTAAATCCTTTCTGAGCATTATTGGAATGGCAGGGGCGGGCTTCAGTTTAAAGGCAATAGCCCCCAGATTAAAAGCTACACTTCAAACAGTAATGCAAGTGTGAACGAGACACTCTAAAGAAGACGTTCTGGTTGGTTTAAGATTATCAAGAGTTGCCAAGAACCCTACCTGAGTTTGGCTGAGATAATTGCTTGCAGCAAGTTCCGAATGGCTCTGTTACAGCAAAATAACGCGTGGTCCTAGATAAATGATTAATAACAGTGTTCTTATCATAAACATTATGCATACCGTCCCTCTTAGATGTTATCACTGACTTCACTGCACAAGAATTGTGGGCTGGAGTAGTGTCAATTCGAATTGACCTGGAATATAAAATTTAACATATTTGTTTAGTCCGCCACAAAGTCAATACCCGTGGCCTCTGGCTTAATGATAAAGAACACTATAGATTGGACGTAGATACATTGCTGATAGACTGCTGAAGTTCTGTAAACTGTAGAGATACCATCATCCAATAGGGCCGAGCACGGTTCATCATACCATGGATCTTTTGCAACATGCTGGAGTTAGTTTAGCCCTCAGGATTCCCGGACTTATATCGCTCATGCTCTAGCTCAGCAGACCTTGGGCCGTTTACTTCAGGAAGATATCGGCCTTCTGATTCGGTTTATGCCTGTTTGAGTCACAGAGTGCTGTAATAATACCATGTTAGATTTTTTCTTCAACTTGAACTAAAGAGTCGTTTGCTCCGAAACAAAAATTAGGCACAAAATTATAATACAGAAACGTTCAAAACTAAGAGTACAAAGCTACGCTCGGTGAACTTTTGTATGATAGTAGATATTATGTTCTGCACAATCATCAGAACTTTCCAGATGATGAAATTACTCGTACGCATCTTCATATTGACATAGGGGTTCAAGAAAAAAACCAGCATAAAATTGAGAATATAGTAAACAATCAATGTGACCAAACATTAATGAGATGCTTTTGGACTTTGGTTACACATTAAATAGTGTTATATGCAATGTATGTTTACATTGCTACGTTCAATAAACTCGGTGTTGTACGCAATGACTTACCATTTCCCATAAAACATTGGAATTACTTTTAAACTTGCTCCATTTGAAAGCGATAGTACAATAATTAATAAAGCTATTATATGGAGACCAGGTTAACGAACATGCAGATAATCAGTGGATGACGGCGCCAACCGGGTTCTCATTATCTCAAGAGCAAATACGAGCATTTCTTTCCGATTAGCCGGTCGACGGGAGTTTTATCTGGATCGTATATAAGTATACGCAATAAATCAACAACCGCTTAGAATACGCAGGCTTTTAAACTTTTCTTGTTCGATTACCAATGGTGGCGTGCGCTGAATTTCAAGCGACATCGATATTCAATTAGATCGATATTTTTCAGTATGTTCGTCGCTTAATAACGCTCAGTGTCCGCTTATTAAGTGGCAAAAACGATTATGTTTTTGCGCATATCCCGGTTAACAACTTGTTTGTGGTGTCCAGCGTCACGTTTTTCTCATGAGAAAAATTTACTGGCTCGTGCAGGAAGCGTTTTAAATATTTTCTATGTCAGACATGTGTTGCATTTCCCTTTCAGTGGAAACACCACTGTAATAACCACAACTTAACAGTTAATCTTGTACTTTTTGCTTAGATGTCGTTAAATGTCCACGGCGACCTGGAATTACTGTTTTAAAGTTAATTTCCACAAAAATGTAGATATGTACACTACTTATATATCCACTTCAGTCAAATTTATCCTTTACTGCGCGCCTCTTGCGTCGTTCCTTAACTTCAGCTTGATTGTCGTGTCCCCGGTTTTCACTTCTCATCTCCCATACTTGGTTCGAATTCATCTCAAAATATTTATTTCTTATTTTTTAAGCCATTGACATAGCCCTGGGTTTTAGGGTGGCCCAATAAAGAATCTAGAAATCTACTTTTTGACTAACTAATATATGTTTCTAGAAAAAATATACCGTACATCTTTTAAAATTAAATAGACATATATTATACAAGTATTCTACAATTAATAACATACTTAATACTTATTACTATCAATTGCGTTTCTTAAATTATTTTAAAGCGAAATGAAAAATACCCATTACAACAGATGTTAAAAAATTTACTTTAACAAGCTCTACTGCTGATTTTGTTCCCTATTCGCTATATTTATCACTCAAATGAATATTTTATGATGTTGAAGCACATATAACTAAGTATAAATGATAGACGTTTTTGATGGTTTTGTAAACCCACCATTATGATATTTGGTTAAATTCAGTATTTTATATTTTATGCATTTTAAGTAGCCGCGGAAAATAAATCGTTTTTACGTAGATATCTTTCATATGAACTATCACATATTAGTTATCACTAGAATATATGAGAATGATATATAAAATACCTATTAAGTTTCTGCTGACTACTCAGTTTAGTATTCCACATTCAGTTTCGAATTCCTTATGTTAGTGTGGGCCAGTACACTGTCTTTGAACTGCCTTAAGAGGGGCGTTTACCTAGAGCGAAGCGGGTCATTTTAAGCACCTACCGTTTTACATTTTACCGAGTTATCCGAAACTTTTTCGAAGTGAAATTTCGACATGGTAATGACGAAAGATGTAGCTACAACGTAGAGTTCAAGTTTTTGCTGGATTTGGTACGGTAATGTAAATATTTGTTGTTATATTTTGCTTAAAAATTCGTATCTTTGGCGAGCTATTTCTCGAAAACTAAGGCACATAAACGAAAAATTCGAACTCCACGTTGTAGCTACATATTTCTTTGTACACTACCAAAAACATGAGCACGATAGATAAGTAAAAACATTCAAAAAATCTAAAACCGCAAACCCTTTGGCACGAGTCCGTCAAGAGAGCGGAATGCGGATGCCCATCTCCACCAGGTCCGTTGCGTGGTATCCAGAGAACAGTGAGGCTAAGATACAAACCTGTCGGGAATGATCGAGCGCTATACGATTTATTCCGATATGACCGGTTTTCTAAGCTTTTATGTCTAAATACACGTGACAAGTTTAATGTTAAAAGCTCTTTCACATTAGTTTACTGTCTGCCGAAGCAATGGGGAGGCGTAATGAAAATTATTATAAAAGTTCCTCCAGAAATCATAATCGACATGTAGTTAGAATGAAATGTTATATAGTTCATATTTACAGAAATAAATGGGTTATTCCATATTTTGAATAACCTGGTATAATATCACAGTAAGTTACTATTATCATGCTTACTTTTTTATGCACACGCGACAGTCAGCAATTTTTCGAATATTAGTTTAGCCCGTCTGATCTTTGCGTAATTTCAATCTATCGGCTACCCTCTTACGTCCCATGTCCCGCTGGTAACACTGGTTGCATAGTTTACATTTTGCCCGATCGCTCCAAGTAAATGCCCCTCTTAAAGCGCTGCCAATTATGTGGTTCATTTTTTTAACTTTCTACTGTTTCATATCAAATTTGTAGGTGATTAGAGCTGTTTGTTTGCTCCATTTATTCTTCACCATCTCTTTATTATGATTTTCTATCATTCGTTTTATTCGTGTTACCTATATCAACATGTTTTTTTGCTACAACTTTTTCCCGCTCTTTTATGTTCTGTTGTAGGTGCATCTTTCTTGTCACAATTGTGAGCAGGCTTTCCCTTATATCAATTCGTCATGTCTGTTCCTATGTATGTAATTTTCCCTACTAATATAAACAGTGACCAGAAAGTTCTGAGAATTTTGTTCTGGGGGTTTTCGGCGGTTTTTTTTGTTCTGAAATTTTGGAGCAGAAAACTGTCTTAAGTGCCTGTTTATTCTTAAAAGGTGAGCTTCATGAAATGTTAAAAATAAAACTGCAATAGTGAAACTACACGAAGTAGGGATTAAAATGGTGGACATTGCTCGAATGTCGAGAGGGAAAGAAAGCTGCAGTCAGCGATTTACAGATTTTTGCATTCTTCCTGAGATCTCTAATAAATTGAGCTTTTGTTTGCTAGAAGTTGACTGAATGCATTAGCAAAATTAATTATGATTTAATTACATGTAGCATAGCTGCTGCTCTTTTTACTTTTCCTCTTTTGTTGGTTGTATGTCACTATTTCTCAAAACACTTTACTGACTCCGTTAAATAGAGAGTCGTGTTTCTGCAATTTTCTTTTTTTTTTCATAAATAACAATAAATGCCAAAAAAAGACAAAATACCCAAATCTCCAATACGTACTCTTATTATCAGAGCAATGCATGATGATACTTCGGCAGTCCAAATAAGACGGCAAAGTAATGTATTGCCAGACACTGTAAGAAAAATTTACCGGGCATACAGAATAACCAACGAGGTGAATATGAGAAGTTTTGGCCATCTTTCCAAAGAATAATAAATATATAGATCACTTTATGATGACTGACAGAGAAAAAATACTTTTCATGAATGAATTTGGAATTCCAGAGAAATAATAGAGCCGATAAAGCCAAGGGTCATTAAGATTCCTTCATTTACTCGGTTGTTGTTACAATGTATATTAATTTATTATATTTACTGTTCGTATTGATATAAGCTATACAATCTAGACCACTTTGGACTAATTGGCCACTTCAGCAAAGATCATGGACGAGGAGCGTATTTTGCTAAGGACAAAGTTAATTTTACAGAACGGACGAAATCTAACAAAATAAGAGTACAGTTCTTTKTAAATAGGTATTGAAGAGTTGTTTAGTCAATGGAAGAATAACATAAAAAGTGGTCAGCGCACGGATGAAGAACAACTATATGCAAAAATTCATGACGCTTCTAACGCCATAACCCAAGAACATTTGTCAAAACTATGTTCGACATAACATGTAGATATATTTGGGAGATTGGAGATAGTTAAATATAATTTATAAAAAAGAAAACCAAAAGAAAAAAGTGTAATAACAATGCAAATCGTTCAAATACAGAAGTTCTTTACTTTTAAGCAAATAGTAATAATTATATAAAACTAGTTTCACTCGAGGTGGCTTCGTCCACTGAATTAAACTTATTTCTCGTCTAATTGAGCAAGTGTCCTTCTCGCTAAATCGTACAATAAAGGCTTGCCTAGAGATTAAAACCGGCTATCTTCACCAAAGATCAGATCTACCGGGATCTGAAAACAGCGTTAGATGGATGATTTTTCAGCATTTCGAAAGGACTTCAAGATATGCAGTACAACGTTCAAGTGACATAAAAGTGAAAGTAGGCGTGTATACCCGTTCTAATGGGATTAAAAAAGTTACTTGCAGTCACGGAGATGTTTATCTGGCGAATTTAATGACAAATTATTTCGATAGGACTTACAAGCGTCGGTTGGCCGCGTCTAAATTAATTAGTGGAGTTTATCTGCTAATGTTCGGGCGATACCACTTGTCACGATAGCTGCAAACCCACGAACTGATGCTTCCAACAATCGCATATCGTCACCGACCGAGGACGGAAACAAATTGCAGATGAGTCTTATCAGATAGTGACGTTAATGCTTGGTTAGCTTTCTTTATGAATTAGAGAGAATGATTGCCGCTCTTCGGTAGTTATCTCGCTGGATAGATTAAACCAGCTTCCTAATGATAGKTTGCACTGAAACGCACATTATTTACATTTTCTCATTAACTTCTAACGTACCCCGGTTACAGTAATTATAATGGTTACAAGGCATGCTGAAGATTTTAGCGTCCAATAAATTTGAACAAGAGATTGCAGTCGGAATTTCCTGCCGGTTTTCCTACCAGGCTTAAAGTGGAGTAATCTGTTCAGGATCAAAGTAAACGATCGTGATAATCCAAATGAACAGCGCAGATATCATAAAGTTTCGACGGCTCAACGACGATCTGATAGATATGTGCGACTATGCCAGAGACAACTCGAGTGCATCGGCAGTCTAGACGAAGGAAATATTAAGAATGGTATTACTTCCAAATCTACGATGGCTCTGAAGGCCAAGCAAAAATAAAAATAAAACACGATTTATATTTTATACATGGAAGTGAAAAGCTGTTAACTGGCAATTGTCAGATAGTAACTGGCAATTGTCAGATAATAACTGGCAATTGTCAGATAATAACTGGCAATTGCCAGATAGTAACTGGCAATTGTCAGATAGTAACTGGCAATTGTCAGATAATAACCGGCAATGCCAGATAGTAACTGGCAATTGTCAGATAGTAACTGGCAATTGCCAGATAATAACTGGCAATTGCCAGATAATAACTGGCAATGCCAGATAGTAACTGGCAATTGCCAGATACTAACTGGCAATTGTCAGATAGTAACTGACAATTGCCAGATGTTAACTGACAATTGCCAGATGTATGGCGGTACGATTACTGCCACAAGGTCAGTCCCTCTTTTTATAAATCGGTGGAATTTTAATGTTCAAGCTCAGTATTATCAAAATTAAGGTTGTTTTTGTTAGTGTCTAAATTTTGAAGATGTTTACCTTGAAAATTTTGTATATTATTATTTGGTGTGCCAGCACCTTAATCTCCACTTTTCACTTATACCATGTATGAATGTGAAGACTTTATTTTGAAAATTGCATTTTCGTTTTGCGTACCTGAAATATAATTTTCTGTATTAATATTCACCCGCCCCCCACTCCTTTATTTGACATTTAACAAAAAATGTTCTAAACAAAAATGTTAGATTTTAGTCCAAATAATCTTAAAATTTTTAATACCGCAGACATTTATTAGGCTAAAAATGACACAAACATTAATTTTGTAATTTGGAGGTACCACAGCGCCCTCTAGCGGTCACTTTAGAAACTCGAAAATATTTTCCAGCAATTTCTCTTGGCCACTTTACTTAAGAAATTTTTTACCTCAAAGCTCTAGGGCTACTGGTTTATGAGATATGACCCGCCACCTCTCTTATTTGCTCACCCTGTACTTGCGGACTTGTGCTATACAATACACAACAGCTGATTACCGTTGAGTTCTATGATAGCTGCACGTGTGTGTATTTGAGATATGAAATGTAATAAATACTTTAATTATTAATGAAATTGGCATCATGAAATATATTTCAATTTGTTATTAACATAATGACTTTGGAAATACAACAGGTATAACGAAAGTAATAATAATTAATAACCGCAATACATAATAATACTATTATAATAAAAATAATTGCTGTTAAAGACAAATAAACCGCTGTGCAAGCGAGCGGGACTTTGATATTTATCGATCATCAACCGCATATCAATAATTATTCATTTGTAACTTATTATGTATCCTAATATTTGTTAAATTTAACATTTTTTTGGTATATTATATAATTGTATTATTTACTTCAACTGGTCCTGATTTTAAACATACCGTGGTACCTATTTACCAAATGCTTAAGACCATTTCAAATGTACCAGCAATATTTAGGTATGTAATCTTTAGATTTTATGTTTCTCTTTGTATGATTTTATACTACATTTTAATTCATTTAAATTTTAAATGTTAGCTAAGTTGCGGTATGTATGTGGGTATGCAGGAAGGTTTATTTAATGTAATCCCTTAAGATAAGCCCTTAGATTATACAATTAACTATTTTTTGGATATTGCGATTGTTCTGACATTTTGCATACGCCTACCGCGCCGGCCGGTCAAATAACTAGCGTATACAATTGCCAGATAACATCCGGCAATTGTCAGTTAACATCTGGCAATTGTCAGTTACTATCTGACAATTGCCAGTTAGTATCTGGCAATTGCCAGTTACTATCTGGCATTGCCAGTTATTATCTGGCATTGCCAGTTATTATCTGACAATTGCCAGTTACTATCTGACAATTGCCAGTTACTATCTGGCAATTGCCAGTTATTATCTGACAATTGCCAGTTATTATCTGACAATTGCCAGTTACTATCTGACAATTGCCAGTTAACAGCTTTTCACTTCCATGTATAAAATATAAATCGTGTTTTATTTTTATTTTTGCTTGGCCCTTCAGAGCCATCGTACAAATCCAATGGATGGCAAGTTTTGTATTGCGAAAAAATTTTCAAAAATTTTTATTTGCTCATTCGCTTTAAAATGGCCGTAAACGCAAAAAACCAAAATTTGAGCAAAAAAATTTCTTGTCTGTGTCTGTGGTATTGTTTGTGGACACGATAACTTTCGAAAGACTTAATATATGAACTTGCAATCTGGCAAACCTATAAATCTCAACTACCCAAAGCGACCTATTGTTCGTGGGGTAAGTAGGGTGTCGGGAAGGGGGCGTAACTACCCTTTTTGAAAATTTTTAGTTTTTATTTTTTTTTCGTTTTAGTATGTGATTAATAGTATAACTGCGTGTATTATTCGTTCTTGTAAATTTTCGGTGCAGCAAACTGTTTAGAAGATATTAGCAAAAAAGCGTCACTTAAAGAAAACAGTTTTTCTTAAATATCTCCGAATATATTTCATATATTCAAAAAATGAAAATACCATTAGATAGGAAATAAAATTTCTCACAAAAAGTGTCTTAAAAAAAGTTATTCCAAATTTTGACATTTTCGAAATATTTCCAAAATACTTATTTTGGACCCTGCACTTACGATTTTTTTAAAATTTTGATATTATATAGAAAATCAAATTTCTGATCAGAAAGCAGTCTCGTAATTTTTTTGTTAAGTTAATAATTTTTGAGTTATTTGGAAAAAAGCGATTTTAAAATTTATATATTTATATATTTGTTTGTCTTAGAAAAAAATGTGTAGAGAGAAAATTACTAATCGTATAGTAATAATAAGTATAAGAAATAAAAAGGTAAATGTCATTTTGACAATTGGATGTGGAAGTATTGATTCAATTTGCAGCGGTTTTTTTATGAGCGAGACGGAAGAACAGGAAGTAAGAGCAATAACATCACAGCTTACAAATTCGCCAGCTATGATGGGATACCTACAAAGATGATAAAGATTTGTGTAGAATACTCATATACCCTATAACTTATATAATAAATCTGTCTGAATCGTAAGTAATTGCGATGTACGTTAAATTTAAAAAAAGCTGATAAATCAAGGATGGCGAATTACAGACCAATAGTACTTCTACTAAATATTTCTAGCTTATTTGAAAAAGTAATACATAAATACATATATGATTTTAAATTATTAAGCATAATGTAATAAGCAATTTTTATTATTAGTACTAGAGGCATTCCACAGCACCTAGTAAGGTGTTTTCCAGACGAAAACAATGTGTTGTGCAAACAGTGTCAGTGTCTTTACAGTGGGCAACAGTTGAGAGAGGAGTACTACAGGGATCAATCATTGGAGCTATTTTGTTTCTTTTTTATTTACTCTGTGCTGATGATACGCCCGTCGTGGTGGTTATTAAAAAAGAGATTTTGCATACCGGAGTTGACAAATGACTAATGACGTTTGAAACTTGGTGCAGCAAAAACGCCCTAAAATTAAGTGCGCTAAAATCTTAGCTTGTGTATTTTGACTACTTCAAAACACCTCAAGATACGTTTACTTACTAAAACACTGAACTAAGAACATAGAGGCCTATTTTCTCGGGTTGCGGTGGATCAACACTCCACAGCTGAAACGAACTGAGCTTCTGCCGAGTCCTAAAAACTTTGCAAATGTTTGTTAGCGTAGAAGCGGCCTAAGGGGCATATTTTTTTATCTTCACATACACCTATGTATTAATAACTAACTAACTAAATAACTATAAGAAAGTTCATCCTCCTAAAGCAGCATCTTTTTTCTGTTCAGGTTTAACGAGTGTGGCATACTTGGTTTACATTTAAACATATTTTCTATTACACATTTTTACCATTATAGGGTATCACTGAGTAAAATTTTACTCGATTTTTTTTTTTATTAAACTGTTGGTACGAGGACACAATATAGGTACATATGTTGCTTCCATTTAGAGGTATAACCTCAAGTTGTGAATTAGCAATGAATTCTCTTACTGATTTCGATTGCACCCCAAAAACTTTACTGTTTTAGAGAAAATAAACATTTTTCTAGAAGAAAAATGCTTTTATTTAGTGTACCTGTATTTATAGTCTTGCGCGCATAGAAGTATAGTATACCAAATATCAAATAACCAAATAAAGTTTTTAACTGAACACTTAAATATTTAAATATTGCTTCTAAAATAATGAATTCCTTTTCAGCCCCTGTGGGGAGGTATCCCCAAAAATAGGGAAACAGTACATACGTGTTACTTTCTCACCAAAACTTCATTTGTACTTATTATTATTACTTAGAAAATAACGGAAGTAGTATACAAATTTTCATCCCCTCTTTCACGTCTTTAGGGATGGAATTTCCAAAACAGTTGAATAGGTTTGCATTAATTGCAATAGAAAAGCGTATATACGCAATTCAGGTTAATTACTTCGTGAATAATTCAACTTAAATCTTGCATCACCATCTCAGGTAGACCTTAAGAAATGCTGAAACTCATACTTATCGTTTTCTCATCAAAAACTCAAATAATGTTTCATGCTTTTAACTTCAGTTAATTTAAAAAAAAATATTAGAACTTCCATACAAAATTTCACCCGCCACTCCTTTAAGAATGGAATTAAAAAAAAGATGAAACACTTGTTTATCGTTTTCTAATCGAAAGCCTAAAATGAACGTTTCATGCTTTAGCTTCAATAATGACGGATTTTTATACAAATTTTCATTTCCTATTCACGTTATGAAACGACTCTGTGTGCAACACATTTGTCTTTCATGTTATAGACACTAGCACGATTATGCATTTTCGTCGTGCTTATATTTTATTGTTGTAACCTTGTTTTATTTGTAATATTTTTGTTTATTTCGTGTAATCGATTGGATGTTTTTGATTCAAAATGTCTATACTTTATTAGCTGAAGATAAGGGTGGATTCCCTTGAAACATGTACTAATTAATATTATTTAAGGATGTGTATAAGACATTGAGTCATTTGTTTTGATTTATTAACTAGCTAAATRTAGGACAGGCCCTGAGTTAGCAGCCCAGAACCAGCTTTTGAAATATAGTATCCGATTTTGCTAAAAATTACTGTTTTTAAATTCCCGTCGCTCTATACAGGGTTAGGAAAAATTACCAGAACGGTAGATTATTTCAAAGTATATAGGAGTTATCAAAAATATCTTTTTATAAAAGTCGTAAAGCTTTTAAAAATCTACATACCTGTATTAAATTGGAATATACAGGTTCGCTAAAAATGTTGTGTACAATTAAAGCTGTATTTTTTAAATGGAACTCCACGCATATTATTACTTATTTTGATTTTTTTATTAACTATACCTATGTTATGTCTAAATTCCTTAGTTTCCTAGATATCGGCGTTTCAAATAATAAAGGATAACAACGCGATGTTGGAACGCAAAAGAGGGTGCAAATTTTTTTTAGACATGGCTACAATTATACGGTATTTCACGGTAGCCCGACCTTGCGATCTCGAAGTGGCCCACATTTAAAAAAGTGTCATCGTGGCCCATCCACCCCTTTATCTTCGAATATCGCATTGTTATGCTTTAGATATTATTTGAAACGCCGATATGTCGGAAATTAATGAATTTGTATGGTTAAAAAATGTTTAAAATTTACAGGACGATCAAAAAAAGTAATAATATCCGGGCTGCTCCGTATAAAAAATATAACTTTTATCCCCCTACAACTTTTTGGATGAACCCGTATATTCCAGTTTATTACAGATTTGTAGATTTTTAAACGCCTTGCAACATTTAAATAAAAACATTGCTAACTCCTGTATCTTTTCGACCTTTGTGGTAATTTCTCATAAACCTGTATAGGTAAATTGAGCAGTTGTAGAGAAAAGTGAAGCAAACCGATACCAGATAACTAATTACAATGACAAAATAAGGAAATCAAAATTATGAGCGAGTAGGCTACAATAGCCTTAGGATTTCATCAGAGTAGCTCGAAGACAAAACAGCGTGCACTATTGAGAGAAAATACGAGTAATATTTCTTGCCAGTTCACTGACTCAAAGTGCACGGCTCCTAGGTTGTTAAATTTGTCCAATAATCTACTTTATATTGGAAGAAAATTATTCTTGTATAAAGCTGTTTAAAACTCACAATTCCAGATTAACAACATCTCCACGTAATAAACATGATCTCGCAGCGTGCCAACCGCATCTTGGATATTAGCCTTGTTAAATCTGTGCAGGTAGCGGAAAATTTCAATTTGTCGATAATAGAGATGATTCTGTGTAATGAGCGGTACAAAAAGCGTTCAAAGAAGAAGGCGCATTAAATGGTAGTTTCATAAACTGATTTTTTTTCTCAGACGGTTATTAGTTTCGCTTGTTGGATATACGTTTTAAACCAACTTGTTGACACTTAAGTGTTAACTGATCCATTATATGTGTTCAATTGACATCTAGGCCGTTTATTAATCAACAAGAGGCATTGGAAATACCTAACGAAATTCAAAATTATATGTTTCAAAGTAATATGATAAATATCCGTTCCTGGTTATTTCAAAGCAACGTAATGCAAATTTAACAATAATAATGGTGAACATGCGTCCAGCGGGTATAAAACTTATCTAAACCTTTTCAAACACATGTCCATTTGAACGTGCGAAACTTCTTCCCACGAGTTCAAAGAAAGTATAGTCCTTCATATAATTTGATTTTCTCTAGTACTCACCCTTACCGAGATACTCACACTTAAAGTCGGAAGGAGGAATAATTGCCTTTGTGATAGGTAATTCCTTTATTTCCCGAACATTTTTTTTTCAGAGATGTGTAAAATTTCATTTTGATATGCATCCTTCACATGATATAATGTGTGCTTTTTTACGTTTAGCATTGGCAAGGATAAGTTACCATGATACTTTACCCCTATATTTTGGGGGGTATTTATTTTGAAACAAAATACGCAACTTTTTGTCTAAAAATAAGGTATTCAGTTACTCTTACTAGAACGAGATATAGTTAACCCTTTAAAATAATAAAGCTTAAATGAGGTTAGAAATATGGAACACGTGAACAGGACATTCACCACTCGAGAAACAGCAGATGATTTTAACATCTCATTTGGTTCGGTGTAACATATTGGGACTAAAAATTTAAAAACGTAGTGAATCAGGGCCAAATTTGTCGCATACATTTATGTTGATTTCAGTGGAATTTTATAAGCATATAGGCAACCCTAAATCCATTTTTTACAGATTGTTTCATGGTGAGCACAACTATAATCCCCTAAACAAGATTTAGAGTTTTCAGATTGAAAAACTGCTTTCTTCACTCATCACACTTACTGACAGCTAATTAATAAAATTCTTCTGGAAATATAAAGACTTGTGCAAATTCTAGCCTTGAAATATATAAATGTTAAAATTTCGCCGGGGCTTTCACTTGACAACGCTTGTGCCTATGAGTGCCCAAACTTATTTTTATTTATATCCCATGTAAGCTAATTCCTTTTCCGTTAACATTATTACTAAGTCTTTATTTCTGACTAAAAATGCCATTTGTTCGATCATTTTGACATCAAAAGTGGACAAAAATCTGACTTGTTGCTTTAAGTTAATAATATATAATTAAAAAATTTTATAAAAAAGTAATCCCAACTAAAATGCCGCCTATAAAAGTTGCCGCTGCGGACAAGGGTCATGTTTGTTTGTAGTGTTGCCGCGAGAGGAGACGAGACGAGATTTTGACATTCTCGATCTCGAATCGAGAATCTCGAATTTGATGTGTTTTGCGGATTGTTAAATGTGAATTGATTCACATATATGTTATGAATCGGTCCGATTTTTTATATATCACACTAAAAATAGTAATCTTTGCTGATACTAATTTATATATGGAACACACAGAAACCAGTGAAACAGTTTGCGTATTTCCTATTTCCTATTAAATTACTAATTTTATTTTGTTTGTGCTGCACTTACAGCCTTACTGTTCACTGATCTGCAGCATATTTAGATTTCATAGCTGATTCGTCTGCCATATTTGAGCTTACTGACGGTACTAGGATGTAACTTTTATGCATTTTCACGAATCTTCAGTTTTTAACATTAAATATGAAGTAAGACTTATAGGTTCTTATAACAAATTGTTAAATTCTGTCACATATGTGAATGATTACATTATAATCATCCATAAGACGACAACAACTGAAAATCATTAATACCGTAAAATAGAAAAGGGTATTTAACAGTGACTATAGTAGCTAATAAAATAGGCGGTTATGTTTTCTAAATATCTAACTGAATAATGGTAAAAGTTGTTTTAGGACAGTACAGAAAAAAGTTACTGTAGGAGGTTAGGATTTAACAGGCTAATTTTGCATTGAGCAATAATAAATGGGTATGAGGTTAAAACAAAATGTGTCAGAATGTCTGTATCGTTTTCACGATAATGCACTTAGATCACTCTTGTTATACACATTGCTTGTACAGTATTTTGTTTTTCTTTATTTACTGTAAATCGATAAAAACAAAGGTTCTTGTGTATTTTATCTGCACAACTCTGCATTCTCGTAGGTACGAAAGTTTAGGTGCTTGCTAGTTGTTCCTTGATTCCCATACTGCTTAATTATACCCTTTGTATCACTAAACCTTTAGACATAAATTCATGTGCTTTCGGATATCCAATATCAATGATGAACAAAATCTTTATATATATTATGAGTCATCTAAATGGCTTCGAGATCGAGATTTTCTAGGCAAAATCTAGATCTCGTCTCGGAAATTCGAGATGCAAAAATGCCAGTCTCAATCTCGTCGAAAGTAGCTAAAAACAATAATCAAGAAGGATGACTGGAAGAGTAGAACAGCACGTGTAATACACCCAATACACTTTGTATATTCGACCAAACGTCGATTATAAACGGTGCTTTTTATTTATAAGTCTGTAAGATCTCAGTATACTGAAGTAAAACTTAGTAATGTTTTTAGATAATTAGTAGTCAGTTGTTATTTGCCAGAAATTAATATCTACATCAAGGATAAGTGTAATAATTTAGAAAGTCATCTATATATAAATTTGAGGTGATGAAGACTTTTTTGCCTTAATTCATTAATTCGCTCATATACGTATGCTGTATACATGTGAAATTAGGCAAACTAAGTTGCTTGAATATCTGACTGTAATTTAAATAAAGTTAGTGACACTATAATTGAATTTATTAGGAAATAGTGTTTTGTTTGGTTGCTACGGCAACTTAGAAGCTTTAAAGATGAGAGGGTGAATTTCCAAAATGGTTGCGTGCTAAGTTTTATTTTTGTTCATACAAAATCCATCTTGCGTTTGTCAAATAAACATATACCAAGCATATAAATTAACATGAAATACGCAACCGCACTAGGAATCTAGTGTTAATCAACATCATTATTATTACTGTTATTTCACCACTAATCCGATTAGTTTGTCGCCACCAGCAATTAATTTAGCGGGACGGATTTGCGTGCGATCTTTGTCCAGATTAATAATTTAATTACTTCACAATTAACTCCGTTGGGCAGGCCGACGGAAGAAGGTTTCGTAATCGAACTTCTTGAAAATAATTAAAGCCGGTAGTTTTTGCCTGACGGTTAATTAAATCTTACACGATACGCAGAACGGGCTCTCATCGAGCCTGTCACTTATTTTTTCGTGTCAAAGTGCCATGTCTGTATTAACTTGTAAAGATGGAATTTTTCTCGATAGGATGTGAGAGTTACGATTATACTGCAATTATGCAGAAGAGTTCTTGGATATCGTAACCAAACATTTAACGCCCAAATAAATGGCTTTATGTTAAATAAGAAAAACTAACCTTTTGCTATTATTTTTGCAGTTGCGTATACCTAAAAATCATTTTTTCAAGTTAATTTTTATTAACTATACATACCTACTTGCATTTATTAATTTGAAATCAAATAATACATTGCAAAATTATGAGGGTTTTAAATGCGACAGTGAAGTTTTTCAGATTGAATCTTTCATAATTTTGTAATGGCTTGCTAATTAAATTTTTGAGTTTGCAGCGATTGTGGCGCCAACTTGAATTTTGAGAACAAGCACATTACATTTAAAAGGATGTAATTTTTATCGATCTTATAGCCGGATTTTATCCGAATCTTCTAGTTAAACGCATTGGAAGCGATATTAAACGCGAAAAAATGTTTTAACATTAAAACACATATAACTGAAGAACGACCGTCCGATCGAATTTATAAGATATCAGAATGTCTCCAGTTGATACTATTCTAAATGTTTAAGTTGGTAGCGACAGGGGTGCGGCCTTGGATTTTGAGAAAAATATATAACGTGTAGAATATAAACAAGGTTTAACAATCGTAACGCATTTTATTTAAAATTTCTAATTTAACGTGTTCGGAATATGGGTATGGAGGAGGAGACTAACCGCACACTGTACGTAACCATGGTAAAAACTACTACAAAAAAGCTTTGATGTTTTAACCTACTAAGCTTATGATGATGCTCATGAAAATGATTAATTTAAGATACCAAAGCTATGAAAAGTGTTATATGATATACACCTCTTAGGGATGCAAACTGAACGAGCGTGGGAATCAATTTATCGTTATGTCAATTATAATTTGTGCTTCTATTGTCCGTGTTCTTTTTTAATAAATTGAATTCATTCATCTTTCAATATTATAGGATGTATTTTTATCAAGCCGAAGTTGTGTAAGGTTAGTTTCGGTTTCTAAGTTTTCACGAATTCTCTTACCTTGGTAAGAGGTTCAAAGAACTGAATTAAAAAAAGAAACTTTAATTTCACATGTGAAATTAATCTAAAATTGTAATACCGGACGAAGACTGTTAAAATGTCTTTGCTAGCGTGATATTTAAKTTTTTTGGTCTCCCCTCATCGTACGTAGTAAGCCGTTATAGATCTTGCTGAGGTTTTTCGTGTCTTCCGTAATATACTGTTTAATTCGTGTAAATGTGCACGTCTTGACGTAATAATTTTCATTTTCCAGAGTAGTTACCTCTGTGAAAATGAATTTGTGCCAGGTTTCGTGATGGTGGAAGGACAGTGCCATTTTCTCAACAACGACCCAATACACGACCAAATATAAAAAAGATCCAACTACAAAATATGAAATCAAACACACTAATGGGCAACCTACATTTCAGCAAATGAACATATAAACACTCTACAAGGGAAAATACTAAAAAGATATAACATATGTATACTATATGGTATAGGTATTATAGGTACCATGCGTTCCACTTAAAACGAGCCATCCAGTATAATTCTGTAMTTATTGTGTTCTCGAAAAAATCCTGAAACACGTCTMCTTTTGTTTCTAGGAGAMTAAATTTAAATGGTAATAGTTACCCTTTCTTAGTTTCCCCTCTCCCAACTACATCACACAGCTCAAATGGCAACGGGGGTTAAAAAGACCTTTCAAATCTCTATTCAACCATATCAAAATATTTAACATTCATGCAAATTATTCACTAAAAAGCGAAAATAAATTACCTAAACAGGCAAGTTTTGTGAGGTCCACAATGGACTGTGTTAATCGTTTGTACCTTTGTTGACACCACCAATTTAGTTTAGACTAAATTCATTCGCCTGACTGACTGTTTTAGTCTAAGAATGATTTACACGCTGCAAGAAGAATTGAATTAGTAGGTCTCTATTTTGAAAACAAAAATGTACTAGATCCAATGCTCGTACGTATAATGAAAGTCTTCCAGGAACAAATGTGCGACATAAATGCGTATTCGAATGATTAGAGAAGTTCATGGAAACTCGTTCCGTTAATAACAAGAAATATAACCGTATAGGCATTGTTAATGATGAAGCTTTTGATGTCGTAGTTTTATATCATGTTAATATGGAAAATACGCAGACTCTTTAAGGTACCTCGAGAATCAGGACTAACTTGCACAAGTATTTTAGAATTCTTCGTAGGCACAAATTCAATTCTTACAAAATTAAATTGGCCCATGAATTAAACGAAGATGATTTTGATAGATGTATCGAGTTTTATAAAATCCTTAGTGAAAGAATTAATTTCTATCAAAAGCTTTCTTAAGTTTGTTCTCCGACGAATACTCTTTTTATTTGAATGGAGAGGTTCATCGACAAAATTGTCGATATTGAAGTGACACAAATCCTCACCTTATGCGTCAAGTTCACAAGCAACGACCTTAGAAATTGAATATTTGGTTAGCCAACCTAGTTTAACTTATACATAGGAAGCTTCACCCTGTTACGACTACATTCGAAAAGACATTAATAATCTCGCGGACCTGGTGGGAACTGTAACAATACTTTGCGGGTAAATAGATGCAATAGATGCAAGTCCTATGACTTTAGGCAAAATTGCGCGGTGACATTTGGAAGGGGGTGATATGCAGCAAACATGAAAACATCGGTCTGGGATCAGAGAAATACCATTAAGATACGTTTCATAACTATATTTTTGTCCCAATATGTTTACTAATAGTCCAATAAAAACATGAACATGCACTAGTCTCAGAAAATATTACATTCAATTTGTCTTGATAACTTTCTATAGGAAGCAAATAATTTAAATCTAGACTTGAAATAATATATTCAGTTATAATGTTCAGAGGTCAGTGACACTTGTCTGAACAAACTGCAACACAGAACGCTCGCGCATGCGCGAAGAACGACAGCTAGCTATGCCAGCGTTGCTATAGAAATTTGAGCGTTATTCATATATATGTCAGCGTATGCAGTTGATGTCGATTTATTAGCATTTATTTGTGTGAGATAGCTTTCTAGCTGAAATTACGGATAGAAATGGCCAACTAATATCTAATTATCACTTAATGCAAAAGTATGTTTTGTAGCAGTTGTGTAAGCTGACAATAAATTGTTGAAACTGTCAACTGCTCAGAATAAACGTTTTTAGGAACGTCTTTCTCCAAGAAAAGACAAAAATTCGTCTGTTGCACATTTAAAGTGAAGCGACACGAGAAATTGCGTGAACTATGGCAAAATCTACTCATTAGTATACTTGGACGCCAAATATCTCTTTCAATTATATCAATCGTAAGTAAAAATAGAGCTTCATAAAGTCATACATCTATGTGCCAAAATTCATACGGATAATAATGAAATAGAACATACTCCTTCTTCAGCAACAAAATTTATAAAGAATCTGATGGAACAGACGTAGGTAACCTTTTAATCCCGGTCTTTGCAAATATAGTAATAAATGACTCAATACAATCATATATTTACGATATACCATTTAAGACATCACTTTTCAGAGTTTATATATATGACACGATATTGGCTATCCCAAAGGATTTACAAAAACTCATCCAACGACAGTTTAACGGCTACCGCGAAAAATTACAATTTAACATTGAAAGAGAAACATAAATGAAGGTCGAATTTTTAGCGCTAATTGTAAGGGACTAAATGGCATTTCAAACCTGATAGCTCCCAAATCCTTCTCAACTACAAATCTCACCACTTATTCTAACAAAAAGTCACAGCTATTACGGGACTTATCAAGAGTCCTCAAACTTAATCACCACATATTCCACAATTAAGATTTCACAGAATTAAAAAAAGTATAACCTGGCAACGACTATCCTGTTTAATAAACAAAAATATAACAATGAAGTATCACTGAAAAATAAAATTAAACTGGACAACGAGTACTACAAACTGCCATGCATCGAGGGTCTCACCAGAAACCTAAACAGATGTCTTCAAACGTTGAACTGCAAAATTGTCTCTTCCAACATGTGTACAACTAAAATATTCTTCATGAATTTCAAAGTAATATTAATCCTGTCTGATATACCAAACAGCTTATGGTAATTGCTACTTAGGCGGCGTTGGACAAACCAAACAAATTGAACAAAAGGATCCAACAACATCGCTATGATTGTTTATCAGTTGCACACAAATCCGACACCAAATTTTATTGAGAAAACACGAAGAACCTAGGCAAGATCCAGAGCGGTTTATTACGTAAAATTAGGGGAGATTAAAAAATTGAAACGTCATGCTAGTAAAGCATTTTAACAGCCTTCATCTTGTTTGTTTTACAATATTAGGTTAATTTATCTTGTGGAGTTGTTTCTTTACTTTAACAGCAGATTATATCGTTTTTCCATCTTTAACAACGACGAATAATCCGTAATTTAAATTTAGTGTGAACTGTGTGTAATGAAAACTTCGTCTTGATAAATCGCCATTAGCGAGACGCCCCCAAAGACATTAAAAGTGCGATACTGTGGATATGTATAAGTACATACCTACATATTCGTACTCCCCAAAATTTTAGMATATCTCCGTCTGTTGCCTAAAAGAAAATTATTTCCATCCATTTGCAGATTGTACGACACTTATCTATAAACACTGGTACATAAATACTGATGCTTAGATGTCAGTTTAAAAATATTCATTTAGGAGATGGTTGGATTATGTATTAATAAAACTAGAAGTGCAAAATGCGTTTTAAGTGTACCCATAAGATGTATAAAACACCTTAACTGCACCCTTATTCTTTGCGAGGTTGCATAGTCATTTAGCAGGTGAGTTTTAGCATGGGAGCGGACCGTACAAAATTTATGAACACAATTTCACGTAGAATCCAATTACCGGCTGGGCATGGCCTTTGTGCATCTATTGACACTGAAATAAATTGGCCACATTGTTCTAAGCGAAATGATGCTGAAAAAAGATCTGGAACAAAAGCATGTTCTGGAAACAACAGAGGGCATAGTGCACTGGATGTTAGGTAATAATGGCTTGTAATGTCAATTAAGCCTATAGGAGTTTGTCCTTTGTGCATACCGCAGATTGTTATTGTATTCTTGCCGACTATCTTGTAGTTTATTCGGCGTGTACGTTCACAAATTAATTGGATAACAACAATGCCGAAAGTGACACGTACGCTGGAGAAATTTAATTACTTTTTCAATTAACTTTTTGTATGATACCACCGATAAAAAGTATCGTGTGCATTTAATTGATAAAATAAACACTCTCCGCTACATTTGGCACCGCAACTCGCAATAATTCACTAATTATTACTATTGTAATTAAAAGTAATTTAAAAGGCCTTAATTGCGTACGAACTGAGCGTACAGGTACGGATGAAATTTTGCAATCTTAAATTTCACTCCTTATAAGAACGCAAACTTTCGGTTGGCGAAACAATTTATGATAATTCGGTTGTAATGTTTAATATGGTGTCAAGGATTTCAAACCGTGTCTGACGGCTTTGCATTTATTACAAAAATCACATTGGTTAATGTTGCTTTCATCTGGATTATTAGATTTAGTAAACGTAATTTTGTTGCTAAGGGATCTTGCATTAAGCTGAACAAGTTATTTTAAGTATGCATTATGGTTTGATAGGCGCACGTGATTTCGAAATAAGGATTGGATATCGACCAAACCCCTGTTGTTATCAATCCGTAATTTAGAATATGTTTATGTTTTATAAAAATTAGATACAATACTTTGAAAATGAATTTATGTTTCATAAATGTATATGCATAGATTTGCATGTGAATATTGGAAACATCTGACCCTCTAGCGCTAGTGCTCTTAATTTTAATTTGATACTGTCGTATTATAATAATAATGTTTATGTATCCATGAAGCGAGTACAAAGTAACACAGCTCATCAGACTAGCCAAAGGTAGGTACGTTCAAGACACTCATTGATACAAGTTTAGTAAACGGCAACAATGCAAAAAAACGAATAATGTATCTGTAGAATAATCAACATTAAATGTGTAAACATAGAAGAACAGGCATCATATGTTATCACTTAATAATTGCGACATAGAATAGTATATAGTATATTATTTATTGACATGTTGTTTTCCGGGCTGCTTCCCACGTTGGTTAACGGACCTGACAGTATTACCGGCCGACAAAGGCAACGCCACCGTCATCTTGGATACGACGGACTACATAGCAAAAGTGAGGAAGATACTCGAGGACCCAGCATACAAGAAGATAAGGAAGAATCCAGCGAGACGCATTGAACGGATCATCAACTCTGCTATACGGAAATCGAAGATACCAGAAGAGCTACATCGCGGCATGATCAAAACAAATACAAGGACGCCACAAGTGTGGTTGCCTACCTAAGATAGACAAACCAGAGATACCACTGAGACCGATTGTTAGTGCAACAGGATCTGCCACCCACCCTCTAGCTGGTTACATTGCTCGGACCCTGAAAGGACTCGTAGGGAAGACAGAGCACCACGTCAGGAGCGCCGGAGACCTTATTGAGAAAGTGAAGAAGATCAGACTGGACCCGGAGGACATCTTAGTAAGCTTTGATATCACCTCACTCTTCACGAAGATACCATTGGACAAAGCCTTAAGGGAGTTGAAGAAACATCTACAAGAAGAAGACCTGGATGAAGAACTAGTCCAACTAGCGAATATCTGCCTTTAATCTACTTTCTTCAAGTTCCAGGAGGAATACTACGAGCATACAGAAGGTGCTCCTATGGGGTCACCGCTTTCTCCGCTGATAGCTAACATTTACTTGGAAACCTTCGAGACTACTGCATTGGAATCGGCACGGCTTAAACCTAAGTGCTGGTTTAGATACACGGACGACACTTTCACCGTCTGGCCGCATGGAGAATAGAACATAAAGGAGTTTCTGGACCATCTAAATAGCATCCACGGCGGCATACAATTCACGATGGAGATGGAGACCAATGGCGCCCTACCCTTCCTGGATGTGATGGTGGCAAGGAAACAAGACGGCACGCTAGGACATCGGGTCTATAGGAAGCCAACCCACACGGATCGCTACGTACATGCAGATTCACACCACCACCCCGCCCAAAAACAAGGATTCATTAACATTCTGATAGAGCGAGCGAAGATAGTAAGCAAACCAGACCACCTAGAAGAGGAATTATAACATCTACGCAGAGCACTACAGAAGAACGGATATCCTAAGGCACAGATTGAGAAGGCTATCAACAAGCAACCACGGAGGAAGGAACCAGAAGAGCACATCGCTGCAGCATACCTGTCCTACGTCAATGGATGTACAGATAAGATCAGACTGCTGAGAAGACATCATGTAAACACCATCTTCACCGCCCCGGGAAAGATAGTTAACCCTTTTTCGAAATATCGTTCGACGACTGAGAAGCTACAAACACAAGGTGTGTATAGCATCCCATGCAGCTGTGGGAAGGTTTACAACGGCCAAACCGCAAGGCACATCAGCACGAGAATCAAGGAGCACATGAGGGATACTGGAGACCGACAAGGTGATAGATCGGCTGTAGCAGAACATCGAATGGAGACTGGCCACATCATCAAATTCGAGGAAGCACAAATGCTGTCTAGGGAAGCGAGATTCTGGCCGAGACTGTACAAGGAAGCCATCGAAATCCATAAGAATCCGCACAATTATAACCGAGACCGAGGCATCGAACTACCTGGAATCTGGAAACCGGTCATGCGTAACAACGCCCACGCATCAGTGAACCGGACGAGCAGACTTCAGACACTTCAGTTTCAGAGCTACTTCTGAAGAAGACACCGGTATGAGTGTCGAAACGTAAAGGTCAAATAACCAACGTGGGAACCAGCCCGGAAAACAAAATGTCACCGACAACAGCCACGGAAGCCTTCAAACCAAAATATATTATTTATTGTTTTTCAGTTACGATTAGTATTGATAACCTTGAACCTTGTTATAACATCTTCAAAAAACCCCATTCTTATTATTAAGAATTGTACCGTTATTGACCGTTGATCTTTGATGTTATTTTAATATATTAGGTTTCGGTCTTCTAAATAAAACTCCTTTTATCTTATGCCAAGCTTTCGGAAACCATTGTCTCCTTCTTCTGGGCCTGTAATATTTTATTAAATAACTACAAATAGAGAACAACAAACCACATGAAAATACTTACAATAGAAACGGAATTAGTCTAAGTTGAACACCAGTCTTAACTTCATAAATAACTCTAAACTTATAGGTAATTTTAAATTTTGCTAACTATTAATAATCACAAACAATCTTGACAAATATTAATATATCTTTCAAAATTAAAAAACTGACAACCAATAATATGAAATCTAGATAGGACGAGAAATTTGGAGAGTGCAAGTAGGAAATTATGATGACGATTGTGCAACAGATAGATGTAAAAACAACACATGCATATTGTATCCCGGTTTTGTATTATAATTATGCACACCTTTGTTTATCCAAAAATGCTTTAAGTTGTCATTTACATATTGGCGAACAAAAAAAAAGGAACTTGCTGTTTTCACTGTTATATTCGGTATGCCCTAGCACGTCTTCTGGCTCCGAGAGTCTAGTTAATCTGGATCAATATTTTTAAATTAAAAATTAAAATTCAAGATATTATGCTAAAAGTTGCGAGGTCCGATTTTTTGGGCATGTTGCGTAACAAATGTGTTCATACCCTTACTATATATTTGGTGCCATGTTTAAATCTGTACATACACCACCTAAAAAGAAGGTTTTGGACAGATAGTGCTAAACTATTATGTAGCTATTTTCTATTGTTCTAATCATTAAACTAAAACATGTGACAACTGAAAGATTTAGCCTGCAATTATACTTAGGCAAAATTGTTTGATACCTGTTTGAAGACATAACCCCGAAAGAGAAATAAATAAACAATACAAAATAATAAAATACTCAGGCATCACTACCATACAAGTATTTGTTTTTGAGATATTTGCTGTTTACTACAACTTTGATGTTTTAAATGTAAATGCACGGCTCTGAATAGCGGATATTAGATAAACTACGATACATGGAATTAAACGATATTATGATCGCAATACTATCCTAGTCATTTGTTTTTGAGATATTTTATGAGAGCAGTGATACTCTTATATTATTAGATGTGTTCTATCTCACTTGCTGTTTAGAAAAATGGGTAGTTCCATTTAAAATAAAAAAGCTGTAATGAATACATCAGTCAGTTGATGCTTAAATGTTTTTGGTCATCACCACGAGATTGTTCTAGAAAAGTTAAGACATATCTTATTTACACCACATTGTCCTACGACTATTGAGAACAATTTCAAGAATAGCAATTATTTAACATAAAATATATCAAAAACAAATCATTTAGGGTAATGGTAGCTCAGTATTCTTTGGCTGTGCTCGATCCATTGCGCTATTTAGAATGGGGTCGTTACATTTATAATAACAAAAATGTAGTGAAGACTTGAATCAGTTGATGCTTGACTGTTCCTTTGTCATCACCACGAGATTCTTCTCGAAAAATTAAGAAAATTTTCAATCTAAATCACCAATCTACGATTTTAAATAAAAACGTTAGTCATTGCAGACTGTTAGCGTGAACGCTCTGTATATGTATATGCTTTACATGTGTTGAAAGAAATCAGTAGAACTTTGGCCGACATAAACGACATGAAAAAAGAAACAATATAAAAACTGAGTATTGGTCCTTGACATGAAGTGAAAATTAATAATATGTAATAGTAGGCCATTATCAAAGCATTTTGCCTTTGTAAGTCGAATGTGAAGTTGCCAAAAATTTGTATAACGTAAAAAAAAACGTGAAAAGGGAAGACGATCAATAACACGTAGCAACAACTTACCAACTGCTTGATTTATTGGAAAGATAAACAACCAATATTTTAATCACCTTTATTATACCGCAGCTACTGAGCGGCACGCACAGCAGACCGGGATGTATTGTAATTTATATGTAATTAATAGAGAGGGCTGGGCCAGCTGTATAGGAATGCTGGAGTAGCCGCGTAACGTAATGGTTCGATTTTCTCAATAAAAGCTGTCGACACATAATCTTTAATCGCGAGAGAAGACCAAGTGGCAAGAGCCTGTCTACTCTATCTCGCATCTTGTTAATGGACAGATATGCACCACTTTAGAAGATTGTGGTGTGAGAGCTTGAGAGATGAAATCAACGATAGCTATTTAGATATACACGGTAACTACTATCCAAAACACTTTGCAATAATGATAATACCGAACTTGATTATCAGGCGGAAAATCTCAAGATTGGCGGATATAGATTTCATTCACACCGACGCTTTCCAAAATTGACCATACATTAACGGAATGGTGCACGTCTTTCACTTTCGGTTTATTTAATTTATTCTTTAAAGAAATGGAGTCAGTTATAGAAGCATTGGAAAAGTTCCATGACATCATTTTTGTAGCTATGGCTAAAAAAGGAGTCAGTGGCGAAACTAGATCTAGACATTCTTTTAGAAACGAGAGTGGCACACGTACCATTTGAATTACAAGCTTCATTCCGCTCCTCTATAGTATTTTACAATTTAATAATCTGCCACTAAGTCTAAGTCTTAGCTTATAATGCATTTTCTGCATACACATTGTTTCTGTTTACATTTATTTAGCATATTAAATTTAAGATAACAAATTTGTACTCAACCTAAATAGTAAATGCGTTGTAAGTCAGCTTTACTGTTATTTTATTACTACTCAGTTCTGTTAGGTAAATGGTATAAAGATTAAAAATATTTTAATTTTCTCTAGTAGCTGCTCCTGTTGTTATGTTACTGTGTACTTGTAACCGTAAAGCAAAACAGATGGAGTTCGAGTACTYTACTCGCATATCACATGATGTAACTAGTACGTTTTATGACTATTTAACATCATTTATTAAAAAACAAACTTGTTATTTAAAAATTTAGGTTTAACGAAAGTAATTTTCTCCTATTTCAAAAAGTAATAATTCTGTCTAGTAAACTGAGGAAGTACGGTGCTAGATTATTCAGTCTTCTTTAGCTATACATCTAAGGATTACAGCATCCACCTCACGACAGCTTCCGCAATAAAGCCGTTAGGACCTTGTCCTAGCCCAGAGACCTTGATGGCCACAACTTGCGAGCGCAATGTCTGAAAATTATTCCYGCTTCTGCGGCCATGTTCTTTCTTTTTCTGCTTCAAACCCCAGATCACTCGCACATTTTACTTGGTGCAAAATCATCMTCCAATAGAGAGAGTTGAACAGATCATGTTACTGGATCCTGCTTTTCATTTTCTATTCAAATTCTTCACTCAACTTATTCTATTTTCATAAACCTTAGCGTAACATGTAAGAATGTGAATAACACTAAATAGACGGTAAGTCGCTGGTTCATTTTGACTATTTGGCTATTTTCTTTGAATTCTATGAATGTATGTATAATAATATTTCAAAGTCGACCCCGTATGTGTAATAAGTCTTTTAAAAGATTATAAAGATGAAATAGGTATCATGTAACATTACCCATTCGACTGCTTCAACATGAAAGATCATTTGCAAATTGGTTTGGTTAGTTTGTGTAAACTTTTCTTAGAGAAAACGGACCTAACTGTTTGGACATTGTAACAGTTAATTTTCCACGCGAGATTTCTATTTCTATTTTACAACATAGAAACATGGTCTTCTATAGTATCCCTACTCTCGACTTCAAGGTTAGAATTGATATCGCTCATGGGACATTTGAGGTGTTGTATTCATGCAAACAGCAGCTTAGTGACAGCAAAATAGCTTGCAACTCTTTATTAAATACCTATGAGTGATTAAATTATAGTATTCGTCACTTTTCTGTTTGATTTTTAGTAGTAAGCGATCTTCACTTTCGTTTATTGGAGAACCATTGCGATATATATTGAGATGGACGTATCCACCACGAAAGACCGTATCTAGAATCATTCTGGGAGAACTGAGAACCACCAGGAATAATTTTTGGACAGATTTATTCATCAATAGCCGTCGTATTTTTGCATCCCAGGGGACACCTGCAAGAAAAGGGAAAACAGATAAACTATACTTAACTTATTGTGAAGTGTGTGAAGTAATTCAATGCAGAATTTATATCTTAAGTCGTACTTACCGTTGCTATCACATCCGATTTCAGTATGATTCAATACTTACCTATTAACGTCGGTTTGTAAACATTGTGAATAATAGAAACTTAAATACTTACCTGTCAAACATATGTGAAGCCCATACACGTGCTTCGAAACAAGCTATGAATTACTCGTTCCATTCAGCATTTCAGTTTTGCATACTTTTATTATACTATGTTTGATGTCATTAACATTATTGCTTTATTGAGGTTATTACAGTAAATTTGTTATTTTTTATTATTTCAAATAGTAAGATCTTGGGGGCAATAAAAGGCCAAATACTATACAGATTTGTCTTGTTAACATTAAATTCTTTGATTGCAACAAAAAGCTATTACCCAATACTAACATCGTGTTAGCTGTGCACGGCAACAGCTCGCGAGAGATCAACGCCGACAGTCAGAAATTTGCGTTGTTAAATAGACACGCCTACCCTGTTTTGCACCTTATACCCCATTGTCACTATATTCCCATTCAAACCAACAAAAATGCGCATTGTTGTTGCACAATAGAGAACAGAGCACACAATACGAACGAGTCTTATGCATCACCTTCGCGAGAATAAATATTTGAGCAAATAGAATACTAGCATTAAAGTGCGTACTGTAAGCAGCATATGAAGGTCAGCAATAAGAATTATCATTGGTTAAGGAACTGAGGTAAATACGGATTAGCACCAATCAGGTAAACTTGAGTTCTAATTGGTTAAAAGTAGATACTCCACAAAATACACCAAGCAGTGTAGGTTTTCATGATAATAATAGATATTATGCTAGATGGTGATGATGCAATTAGTTGAGGGAGGTAATTTAGATGCTTTCATCTCGCTTGTTGGCGAAAGAAATTGCAATTTTCGTATATGATGAAATATGATGAATATGATATACATGCATATTGATTAGATTTGAAATTCCCAAAACGAATACGAATAAACTTATTTCTATAATTTGTTAATAATATTTAATTTTAGGCATCAGTTTGGAATATGTAATAAATAGTATAAAGCTTAAACAATATCGAGAACTAAATGCTCTATAACAGATTGGTATTCTCAATACCTTTAAAACATACTTACCGTAACGTTATATTTCTTTTGTTAGGGATATGCATATTTTATTAAAGAAATCTCGAAATAAGCAAGAATTTAGATGGCAATGCMATCTGTCAGCATTACACTGACATAATGACAAAGCCACCTAGCTGCCATAACGGGTACTACTTCCTAAAGGCAGCTAGGTGGCTTTGTCATCATGTCAGTGTAATGCTGACAGATGGCATTGCCATCTAAATCCTTACTTACATCATACCATTGATTTGGTATATAGGCAAAACCACTTCTATGCCGTGCTGTCTGCACTAGACCTAAACTGCACTGATGAGCTATAATGATAGCGAAATGGATCTATCTGCAGTTGGTTGCAGTGCAGACAGCACAGCATAGACATTCATTTAATGTATGTCGGTTCTTGCCCGCTTGCAAAAAGTGCCGAGGGGCCCTGCTGTTGAAGTATGCAGGTGCATGCCAATTTGTCAGGCTACAGGTCACTTCCTTTAGGAAGTAGTACCCGTTATGGCAGCTAGGTGGCTTTGTCATCATGTCAGTGTAATGCTGACAGATGGCATTGCCATCTACATTCTTACTTACATCATACCATTGCTTCGGTATATAGACAAAACCACTTTTAGGCCGCGCTGTCTGCACTAGACCTAAATTGCACTGATGAGTTATAATGATAGCGAAATAGATATATCTGCAGTTGGTTGCGGTGCAGACAGCACAGCATAGACATGCATTTAAATCTCGAAATGTTAATTTAGGTAGACGAGCAGCTTAAGACTTTCCGGCCGAAACTTTGAAATGCTAATGATAAAACTACCGCAAAGATGGGTGGGATTCTACTAAGTTAAAACACAAAACGTAAGGTTACCCCGAATATTTACTTACTTTGAGGTCGTAAAACTAATGCAAAAATCGCTCCACTATGATGAATATGTTCTAACGTTCGATGATGTTGGTTCCTTTAAAACTGGCAACGCATTTGTCAGTTCAGTATTCCCACTACTTATTTCTTCTCAATATAGCGAATTGTCTATACAAGAGCACGGAGATAGCAAAACTTCCTGCAACTGCCCGCACCATCCGAAAATTTTTAGGAGACCCACCGTAGATGCCATCAGGGACCTGATAAGTTATTAAGGGTTCCATGAGAGCTTAATGACAGTTTGATTATAGTTTTGATATCCCATATATCTGGAATAAGTTAATATTCCCTGTACAGAAGGAGAGTGAATGATTTAAGCCTAAGTAAAAAATAATAACAATAATAATCTTTACTATCATCATCATTGTGGTGATAGCAAGATAATGATGCGAGTGCAACTTTGGTGTATAAGATAGGTTACAATGCTTATTTATTATAATAAATGACATAACATAATAAGAAATGACCGACAAGAGACGGAAATTCCCGCTGTTTGGTAACAGATAAACATATCAGTTAACTAATAACTGCATCAAGCGTTTTGTCCACTTCAAAGCGTACAATAATAGCCGCTACAGAGATATATAGAAAAAAATTAAAATGAAGTTTACGTTATATTTTTTTGCTAAATATTATTAAACGTTTCAGTAGCATGCGATATAACTAAATAATGCCATTTTAAGAAAACATGGCGTCATTTAAGCTGTACTTTAGGTTATTATGTGCTCATTAATCATTATCAAAGGGTAGGATAACACATCAGACTTTTATAAGTTCGAAACATTGTTCGCACGGTTTAATTTAGGTTTTTGCCGCTTAACACCCACGACAATTGCAATAAAGCAACTAGGAATTTTATACGACGAGTTTCATAACGTACGAGAACCATAGCGCGATGTTTTCCTTCGTCCTACATGTAACGAATCCCATAGTCGGGTCAGGAATACACCCACGATCAATGCGTCTACTGTTATGTCTGAAAATAATACTAATTGCGGGGTCAGGGGTCGGCGTGTTGCCGAAACTCATTGCTACTCAATTTGGCGTGCATGACTCATGTGCGCGAACAGTTAGTGCCATATAAAACAAACTTTCGTTTTGTGTACAAATTTGTTTATTGAACGCTGTTACACGGTGGTCCGTGTACGCCGTTTTGTATCCGGGGAATTATTGCCATGACGCGGATCCTTTTACAGTTGCTGCTTTCACCGCTGGTGATGTATACTCATCTTCAGTGGAAGTACCCTTTCGATAGTAATATTCCGTTTTAGTACTTCGATGTCTTCGTACGCGAAAGAGCGATTACAAAACCTAAAACAGCAATTGCAAAGTTATTGTCAAAGGGTATTTGTGCAATTGATCTGCACAAATGTTAAAACAGGAGAAAATTTTCATTTTCTGACATGGGCAAGTATGTCTCAAGTTCGTTAAGGGAAGACCACTTCTCTTATAAATAAGTGGATACTGATGTATATTATTTTATTAAACATAAGTTTTTTACTTTGTACATATTTTGTATATTTATTTTGTCATCTTTGTACATCTTAGTTAGTCAAAAATAAATAAAATTATGTGTATATACTGTTTTCGAAAAGTACGCTTAATTCTTTACAGGCTTGCCTTGTTTATAAAAAAATATGTGATATACGGAAATAATTTTTGTGCGTATTTGGTTCGCTTATCACTGGAACAGAAAGATATCAAAATAACTTTTATATTTCTTGACACCTTTAGAAGAGCGAAATAGCATAATGTGATGCTCTCTGGATTTTGAAAGCCAAGCAATAATTGTCTTGACAAGTGATGTTTGAATTGTTCTTGTATCTGTGTTCATCTTTGAAGCTTTTGGATATAACTAGGTCTGAAGAAGACATGACAATTTGTCGAAATGTAGGCATGTAATGGGGTTCTTATACAGCAATAAAAGCTATTCCAAAGTTCCCGTGATTTAGGTATTTAATTTATAACTATGGTTGTGAACAGAAGCAAATATTTATTATCATTTGTATATTTTTGTAGGCAATTCCCTTATTCAAGTTTGTAACAAAACGTCCCTAACAACTGTCTAACGCTTTTAGTGTAAACCACGGYTTGTAATTTCGTACACATCGTTGCTAAAAGCTTGTACTTATTTATCAAAGTTGCTACAGATGCTTCACCCTCCTGTATTTATGTCCACTTGTTCTGCATAAGAAGTTACAAATCATAACAAAAATAACACACGAAGGAAAATCTGCGATGGTTGTTCCTTGCCCTTGCTCTTCACATACCATTCGAATGACGATGAATCAGGCAAGAAAGGGTTGTATAAATTTTTAGTTTTAGCTAAATGTTTACCCTTTATTGGAGCTAGTAACACTAAAGTGGCAACAAAACTTAATTAGAGGTCTATTGATATTAAAAGCGTCACTTTTGTTAAGCTTATGAAATTTTATAGTAAAGATATTTGTACGTGTGAAAATTATTTTAAAGAAATTTTCTCCTACGTTTTGCTATAAGCTACTGTATATCACAGAAAGAACGCGTTGAGTCAGAAGGTTCTGATAAAGCGAGCACAATATCGAAAAATTACTTTTTAGAGGTGATACGTTTCTTTTTTTAACTATAGATGGCGCCACAGTTGCTACAGATTAAAAAAAATTGGATAGTAAAAAGGTCGTGTGACATATGTGTTCAATTTCTGATTGATTATTCTTGGGTTTCAGGGATGGGGGATAGGAGGATGTTTAGGGTAGAATTAAAGCTTTAGATGCTATATGAAATGGCAAGTACGGGCACTTATAATAAGAGCTTTAATTAGCAACTGAATCGGATAAGATTAGCTTACTTGGTGATTTCTATTATACGGCCCGAGCTTCTTAATATCGTTGTTTCCTTACTCCTAGAAGCCCAGAAAGATCAAAACAACTTTTTGCGTGCATTAAAATCTTTGATAATAGTGCAGCACATGGCCTGGTGCAAATTTGTCACATATCAGCTTTTGACAGTCATAGAGTCCGTGAAGAGTTAACACTTATTTTTCGGATTTTGAGCAATAAACTATATATTGTAGTAATATTTGCTTTCTAACCTATTACCCACGGCAAATATATAAATGAGTACAAATTTTTAACCGATCCTTGATTTGATGAATAAAAAACTACAAGCATCACCTTGTTGTTATTATAACAATGAGCAAAACCATTCCAACGCAGTTTTTCTAATCAAATTTACATCTATGTTATTGTTCAGCACCCTACTCATTCAGTACTTATCGTGGCTGTGAGTATCCAGAGTTTCAGTAAGTATATTCGGGAGCTAAAGGATTTTAGACAGAACGATATTGAATACCGTACCTAAATACTAAAAATTCTGAAAGTAAATCAGCCTTTGTCTAAAATGGTCAGTATTCGGGAGCATAAGGAGTGTTTAATCTATGCGATTTGTGTTTTCCCTTTAGCTATAGTTACTGGGAAACCTGGAGTAGAGACATTTTACTTATGACAGTCTCCTTCGCGTGCAAATCACCCAGTTTGACAAGGCGTGTTAGAAATATTTACTTCAAAGAGCGCACTACAAACTCGTACTTGCAGATATGATTTAACTCCCATTGTTTAACACTTGGTCTTTTAAATCCTAATGTAACATGAGCATGTTGCTGTTAATAATATACTTTGGAACAATAATTAACGATTTTGAGTGTAGTACTCTCCTATTTACATGATTGCAATTTATAACATGACACTGAATTTTTTACATTTTAACTAATTATTTATTTTACATAAATTGCTTGCATGTATATTATTGTAAAATCAATTTGTGCCATGATAGTATTTAACCAATATTGTAAACGCTTGTTAAAAAGCTTTAAACATCAAAGTAATGAAAAATGAATGTAACAAATGGAATGAGATAAATATAAAGGCTTCCACTTAAATTAAGAGCCTTGCTTATTGGCTATGCTGAAATACTAAGCAAATACTATGGCCTCATCTCATAAAAAAAATCCAAAAAGGCAACACAGCAATGTGTTCTCAAAGATTCACTCTCTTCAGCATCGCTATTCACCGCCAGTCGGATATTTCGAATATCTACAACAAGGTGTTAGTTTAAAGCGTATAAAAGACTAATTTGTTCGAGCGGATGACGATGATTACAGGGATGGAGAGCACGAAACTCCGCACTCGCTCGCCTGGTGATTTAAATAATTACGGTGGCACCGGAGTGCTTCCACGATGATAATTGAAGCACGCGCTTTGTGTTAGTTTAACTGCCTTTTTTCACTGGGTATACGGTTTACCGGTTTCTACGATGTCATTACATCTTAAGTGGGGGTTTAACAGCAACCGCGGGTATACTCCGGTATAAAAACATGAAAGTCTCATTTCAGATAATTTGATTGATGTTGGGAGATACTTTATGGCGGTATCAATCCTTGACGGGTATTTGTTACCACGTTAAACCTCAGGATTATATTGGGGGTTGTTAGCGTATATGTGTCTTACACCACCTCGGTGTAGGTACACAAACGGCTGTTTCTTTAAATAATCGATGTGTGGACTGTATCTAAGATTTTATTGGAAATTATGTACAACAGATGACGGACGTTTTATTCGMTGTAGGGTCGCMCGACAAGTGACCGGCTTCCGCACCGCCGCACAGCATCGGAGTAGGTTCCACAAAAACCAGGTTCGAGTAAAAACGCACACCGATATGAAATACACTAAACAGGGGTTCTGCTTATATAAATTGATTATGTTCTAATCTAAATGTTAAAAATTTATTGGGTGTAATTAAAGATCAGCTTCCAAACATTACAGTAAAAGTCTGAAGAAAAAAAACGTATTTTACCATTTGTGTATTGGTAAACTCGTTACTTAAAGATTTGCTAAACTGAAATTTGGAAAGAATAGTGTGGAATATTGTCAAATTGTAAAAATGTACTCGTGCAAGCCCAGCAAACAAATATTTTCAGATTCTAGAAATAAAACTAGGATGATTTATCTCATCATTATAAGTATTTAACTTTTAACGATATTCAGCGTCTTCCTAACCAGGGGTACTTATTTCGGTTATTACTAGTATTTATACGCGCTAATGGCTTAAGTTTACGGTTTACTTTTTTGAAACTTCAAAGGTATAGGTATACGTGCCATACGTCCATAATTGCAAAGACGCTAGCAAAAATGCTAGGCAATTGGCAATACCGCGCCGATCATTCTTCAGTTTCTTGGTTCCTTAATAAAATATACTGCAATTAGAGCTGAACGTTTTGTAAAGATTGTTTGTATCCACCATCGGAATTTGTTGAGGATTTCGTGTCCTAGTTGTAAATCCTGTATGAACTAGTGATACCATTTCACACAAAAAATAAAAGAAAACTAGGAATGATACGTTGTTTTTCAAGCGCATTTTTGTCTGCGACTAATGCAAATGAACAAAATAGAAGTTTATTTATTTTCTTTTATACATCTACACCCAAAGATGGCTACATTGTACTGGCATGTAATGTTACACAAGTTCAAAAATCTTCCAGAAAACACATTTTTGAATCACCTGCACATTTACTAGCTAAAAACTGAATACATCTATTACAATTATCTTTTGGCAAAAATTAATATTACTAAACATATGATTTAAACGCTGCTGGCCGAAGCGCTAGGTGTATAATATACAAAATGAATTTAATGTTTGATAATTCCACGGTTAGCTGAAAACGATAGTTGCTTATTCGTATCACGCTAAATCCATGATTTCAATTATCCTCATGAATGTATATCTACAGTACGAGCGTAAAGTGTGCCCCCTCTAATCATTAAACTAACCTTTGAACGCGTTTGATAATGTTCTTTTTAAATAAGTAGCAAATGGGACCATCTCATTTTAATGCTTCTTTTAAGTAATACATATACACATTTGGAAGACTGAAACAGAACAATCCGTTCTAGGGATATATGGGTGTGTCAATCTCAAAACGCTTCAGTATCACATTTTAACTTTCACCATTTTAGAATTGATTTTACAATAACAATGTAGGTATCAAACGCGATTATGTAGATAATGGAAAATGTTTCAAACATGACTCCTGCTATTTCTAATTTTTGAATTAAACGTGACTGTAACGTCATCTCAGGATTTTAAAAAAGTCGCCTTCAAAAAAAATGCTATTCTTCAGCAAACGTCAATAGTTAGGATGGGGAAGGACTTTAAATGTGCAGAAAAATTTTCACCTATAGTTTTTTTTAAATTAAATAAATTTTAATTAAGTTATAATATGAAACCATCAGTTGGTGTTTAAAATGTTTGAGTTGGTAGCGATTTTAGTGCCGATTGTGCCGATTTTAAGAAAAAACACATTACCATAATAGGAAGTGACGTATCTGCGATTTTACCCGCAATTTAACTTAACTTCTACTGATTGGTTTTGGACTCAAAACGTATCGAGGTTAGTCGCCTACCGCTGCATTGAAGTCTCCAGTCTCATATTATTTAACCTTAAGTTTTGGTAATGTCTTGTAAACCAATTTGGAATTTATGAACTTTGCGGTTTTAAGCGGAATATTCGAATGGCCCAATCACTGGACAAATTCTGAAGTATCGTTTATTCTTAACAACGAGGTACCAACTTTTTGGAGTGCATGTTCATCATTTTAAACCGCGGAGGTTCCATTTGAAATTTGGGTTTAATGTATGGCAGGGCATCATATGGTTAACTGTTCTTGGTGAGCTTGATTGTTCTCTAACCGGTTCACATTATTTGAGTTTTCTCCAAAACGAATTCCCCTGCCTCCTAATAAGATGAAAGTACGAAGTTGTTTAAATGCGGTTTTTCCTAACTCCTGGATTGGAAGAGACGGACCATACCATGGCGCCCTCGATCTTCCGATAATTGGTTTCAGATTTCTTTGACATGAGGAATAATTGACAGTAAAGTTTATTCGCGAAGTTATCAAAGAGTGGAAGACCTTAAAAAAGCCGTTGAAGAGGTTTTCATAGGAATCTATAGGCGTTTTATCAGAATAGCTTCACTCTCTGTTTTGAAACAGTGCAATACATGATGCATTAATAATAGTGAGCGTTATTAGTAATTAATTATAATGCATGTGTGTTGTCTAAGTTTTTAAACGTGTGTAAATAGGTAATAATACTTCGTAAAAATTCAATCAATTCATCAAATGATGTTGCGAAATTGCCATAGTTTATATTTTTTTAAAGAATCATGTTAGGTTTTATACATCGTTGGGACCCTTAAAAAAAGCCTACTATGGTTTGAATTAAAAGTTTGTTACATCTGAAAAATGACAGCTTACTTGTAAAACTGAATGACAGTAYCTGATTGGGGTACATAATTTTTTACAACTTTTGTGTTTACAGTAATCTAAAAATAGCGAATTTAGGGGAATAAAATATTGTTTCTACAAAATATCTGGCAATTCATTAACTATAAAAAAGTGCGCGCTTTTAAAAACGGTGCATTTAATTAGACTCACAAAAGTGCAGATTCGTCATCATTTAATCTTAATTCTATTTCTGCAAGTTTCCGGCAATCTCATGTTCAACATCGAAAAAACTCATGTAGAAACCACGCACCACCACATCCCATACATTAAAAGCTTTCATTAATGAGGTAAGTTTAGAATTATAATAATAATGAAAGTTTTAAACTTATACAAATATTTACTTGTTCATATTGCTTTCCTTTTATGCATAGGAATTACCCTCAGGCATTTTGTGATTGAACAGTTCAGGGCCATTTTTCAAACATCGTCAATAATAATCTATTATATGGGCCACAAAAAGTGCTTGAGTGAATCGGCATTCGTATCTGGTTGATTACACTCTGAATGGACATTAATAATAAAATGTCAAGATTCGTTTTGTATTGCAGACGCATTATCGGGTATATTGATGTTCTAGTTTTCCGTTACCTACATTTGTTTGTCAAGGTTTGCAATGGCGCTGCATTACACAATAAGCATATACAGTAAATCTCGGGCGAATATATTGCGGCAATCAATTTCACTTTAAAGTACCATTAAATACCTCACGATAAATTGCAAGTACACCATGGGCGTTATGAACTGTGAGATTCTCCTCTGCTATCCATAACTGTTTTTTCAATATCTTGATTATAAACCAAACCATCGTGCCAACATTCAATAATTAACACGTTCCCATGAGTACGAGTCCAGTTCGATTCTTTTAATTACTCCTAAAAGAAATCGAATTGATTTCTGTCCAATAAAACGGGAAATATTGCTGATGTATTCCTCTTTCTTCAGCCGATATTTATGGTCGTTTTGTTTTGTAAGTAGCTAAGGTCGGCGGCAATAAAAATAAATTACATTCGTAGACTCACCAACGTAATTCGTTATCGTTAGGGTTTTTGCAATACGTGCATGTTGTAAAGACAATTCTGTGGCATCTTGTAATGTCAACCTTTTTCGAAACATAGCTTGCAGTGATTAAAACGCCAATGAAGCTGGATAGTCAGCGGTAGGATAAACCATGGTTTATTGCAAATACAATGTTAAAGTGACACTACTTTTGATTGCTGTATTGATCCTATATGGCCAATAGTGAAAACATAATTACTATAGAATTAAATTAAATAAATAAAATTGAAAACAACACGAATAATATGCGGTTGATGGATCTTACTAAACTGCACAGACTTATTAATTCTATGAGAGTATTTCACGATGCGTTTTGATAAAAAAATAAGTGGGAAAAATTTATTAAAAGCATTAATTAGTTAGCATAAATGAACAAGAATAAGGTAAATAATTATTATTAATTTTGTAACCAGGTATTCAGTAAACTACATCCCGACCTAACAAATAACAAATAAATTATTACTTGTGGAAAAGGTTGTACAAAAGTGAGGTTAGGTTTTGGTTCAAGTTAGCTGCGAGTGATACATTTTAATTAAAATTAATTTGTTTTTAACTGACCGCTGAAAATAAATTTTATTGACAGCAGTTTCTATCTATCAATATGAATGCAAAAAAACATTAATAATATTAAGTATTCATGAACTGCAATTTATTTTATTAAACCTGCAAATGTCATAACTTTAGACACCAGAAATAAGCGTATCAATCTTGAAAGACATACGATTTTGCTTTCATGGATGACTCGATGCCAAATTTTCTTGACCACACTATACCTGCCTATATAAACGTTGAAAACACCTTTCTAAAAATGAGTTTATTTTATAGACTACTTAAAAGCTGCGCTTACTGTTCTGTTAGAAAAAGTTACCTAATTCTGTTAAACTTGAATTTAGCGATGTTTTCAATCTGTAATTTTCGTACTATTCAATAACGGCATCATATACAATATATTCGAAAATTTATTTATCCAAGGCGCTTGTCGTTTTGGAGGTAAGATTAAAGAAGAAACGTCCTGGATTTTGATATCTGATCTTCCAGCAACATGTCCAACGTACGTTTTTCTCTGCACTGGTGGAATTCCTTTTAACTATTATTGTTTAGACCGCCCTTAGTTGACACATCGGTTGACACTAATAAAATAAGAATATTCCTAATAAAAATTAGATATTCAGATCAGTGTAACAGTTTTTCTTTATATATTAGCGTATGCGTAAAGCCTGCATCTGTAAAATATTGGTCCGTTATAAAGCGTTTGGATTAAATTAGCGCTTTCAAAGTCTGCATAATTATTGCATTGCTGTTGATTTCTTTTCGTTTTGTCCAATAAGATACATAGATATTTGTTATAAGAAAGTATTACTTTATGGAGTAATATTATATTTTTGTTGTAGCAGAATACAATCTATTGGAATTTAATTCTGGATGTTAGAAAAGAGTGTAAGAGTTGTAAATTAAGGTTTCTTTCCTAGAAAAAAAATTTACCTATTGTTAAAAGAAACACAAAGATAAAGGCTAGTTGTCACTCAATCAACAATATTTTTTTCTGTCTACATTGATTTTATAGCAGAAATCGGTTTTTCAAATTTGTGGCGAGGCGTAACGTTTTTACACTTTACTGCGTCTTCTTCAGGCGACTAATTTTTGCTTTTTGTGTGGCATGGTCAGTGAAGAAGCATTTATCGCCTGAATAAGATACAATAAAGTTTCTAAATTGTTTCATTGTGACTCAAGCAACCGATTTCTAGAACAAAATTAACGTTTATTTCTAGAACGTTATACAATATCAAATTATTATGCACCGACATAAAAATACGTCTGTAAAAGGCAAGATAAGCTTTTGTTTTTTAGCAAAAGAGAAGGCATTAGCGCTGAAACTTTATTTTACTCATGAGATATCTGAAAACAGCGTACTATATAACTGCATTATTTAGCTACATGATGCTTTAAAGTGATATACTGAGGTGTTTGAACCACGTTTTTGTCGATTATTACACCATACAACTAATTCATATATGGCTAATAAATAATTATAAGTAATACTATTGCCACTGCTACAGATTAAATTAAAAAAAATATTAAAATAAACAGTTGAATGTTCCAATTTATATAAAAGTAATCCATGGATAACGGAGTAGGATATATTGGTATCAAATCAAGTCTAATATTAGTACGCGACACAATTCTTTGGTTGTTAGTATTAGCAGATGTTACCTGCTAACGGTAATGATGCTATTACTATCTAAAACTACGAGTATCTACTAAACAAATATAGAAGAGCTGGTTACATCGATTATAAAAAGACAAAAGAAGTACGTTTCTAAAAAATTTTTTTTCTATTTGTTAACCATCCAGCAAATGCTTTTTGCATTACCTGTCGAATGACTGTTATGAGTTGAAATTTGTGATTCGGTACACGTATTATTGTTACGTTTATGAAGCTTTTCTAGGAATCACGCATTTCATTTGTTGTCTATGGTCCAAACATTTCATGTTTTATGAAACCACTGTAGCGAGAGTAGTATCTTTTTATACCGCTTGGCATTTAATGGAAATTATTTTTATTTTAACACCAACTTCAATTAAAAAGATAGAAGCTGCCTAAAATTATTAATAAAAGTAACTTCCAGTTAAGTTTCGCTACCTCCCTATTTTATATAGGTACTTGATGTGATGTGTTACTTGCAGGTAACAAGCAGTTGGTTGCAGCATTATTTTTCCAATATTTTCTATAATTACTATAAATATTATCATTTCTTATTTTCTCCTATTTACACCACTTATAGTAATAATATGTACTTCAGTTTTTTAATTTTTGTCACTCCACTAAAGTGACATTTCATCCAGATATGGGCAACACTAGTAGAAGATCGCTGTATTTTTAGGTTACATATTAACATATTGATAGAGCTAATAAATTTGCAGTTCAAGTCATTCAATACTAACGGTCAGCAAAATTACAGTGATATGTGGGGAGCTGTTAGGGTTACGGAAATTCGAAGAGTAGTAGCGTGATGAGTACGAAATCCAGACCAAGGGATTGTGTCTATCTATGGAAGGTGGGATACTGTGCGCTCAGACCGGCACATCGCGCAGTATCAGTGGCAACAATTTGTACGAAAAACTGAAGGATAAAAGTAACTTCGAATAAGTAATCAGTCAGATTGGCAGATGGTAGCATATGCACTAATCATTGCTTATAACAACTTTAATGTTATTTTAAAAGTATCCTTAACACTTTCATCGTATTAGGGAATGAATTAAACAAGCSAAAACTATTAAGGGTAGATTTTCTGCATTATGCTGGAGTTGATTTGTCTTTAGTTCCAAAAAAAAACATGACMTTTTAAGGACCAACCTGATAACTCTATACCGTGTAGCTACACAATGTAATAAAGGACGTAAATTTGCCCAACTGCGAAAGGACGAGAAGAAGAAGCAACTGGTTTCGTTGGCGTAATGACTTCCATAACAAACAAAAAATATCCAATAAAAAATCCTTTAAGGACGTTAAAGCAAATGGTCTGAAGCATGTCAGGCTAGCAATGAATGAACGAAAGAGAAGCTGTCGAAATGAATATTATGAAAAAATAATAGTTGCATCATGCACGTGCAGAGGGGTGTGGTAGAGCACGAAGGCGGGATTAAGGGTGACAGCTGCTTTGTTTTTAAGTTTCGATGGAGTTTAGACGCCTACTTAATCGATAAAATAAATTTTAATTTTGGCTACTCACCCAGTAAGACTTTAAAACATATTTACATACTATACGGACAAGAATTCGTACTGGACGTTTAAGTTTGGCCGCTGTAGCACTATGACAGCTAGCGCTTTCTTGATATAGTGGGCTGCCCATTCGAGTATATATCCCAGTTCCGTTCTTAATATATATTAAGCATTCCCCCATACTTATATTGCACCTTTGCATGATTTTTAAACAAATACCGGGTGTTGATAAAAGAGTGGACAAGGTAATAGTATGGATCAACATAAACAAAGAAAGCTTTAATAAGCGTGTGGATCCGCAAAGCAACGGTTTCGGACATATGGGTGATGTTTTGTGAAATAAATTTTAGGTATTTGGTTGGTGTCAGTGCAGTCAGTTTTCGTTTGTTATGGCTGTTTACTAATACAGAATTAACCATCATACATTCGATGTATGGTGGTGTAAATTGCATTTTCACCAAAGTTTACCTAAATCGCGATTTCTTCACATCGTACGTTTGGAAGAATTTACCAGAAATTGCATGATACATTCCGACATTCCTTTGAACTAAAGGCACCAAACCTGGATCCAGCATGATGATATTCCAGCTCATTTTCCATTTTTTAATCAGAATTTACACCAAACTTTTCCACGTATATAGATAACTAGAAAGACGAAGAGATGTATTATTACCTGGAAGATCACCTAATTTAAATCCTCAAGATTTTTTCTGGAATATTTGAAAGCGTCATTTTGTACTTAATTTGGTCCATTTTTTAACACCCTGTATTTTATTTTGCGTACCCTACTAGAAACGAACGACATTTATATTTTAACATTAATAAACGGCAGAATAAGCACGTCATTGTTTGAAGTTTGTATGCATGAAAAACGTTATGTTTAAGGCAAAGTTTTCTGTAATTTGAATTTTTAAACTTCATAAATGTTTTTGCAGGTTTGTATGTTGCTGATGGTTAATTTTTTATTACCCCAGGCTAAAATATCAACTAAGTTTCTGAAAAACATATCTCTTGTTTATACGACAGACTAGTACGCGATATAAAATAAATTACTACCCACTGGAAATATAGGTTCTCACTATTACTGAACAAACCTGATTACCACATCAAATAACTTGCTGCAAACAGCATCCTGCTTAATTTAACACGCAGACTCACCCCGCTGAAATAAATGATCGTCATTTTAATACTGGACCTTTGATCCACGTAAAATCACGAACATGTAACTGTACCATCGACGGGACTGCGCCTAGTGCAGGAATGCCGGACGAATGCGATAAAAAATCGAGGATATATGGTCAAGACCTGCTAAATCGAAGAGGCAATCTACATGGAGTAATCTAATCGGGCACAGGTGTCCATGAATATTACCGCTAATGCCGGGGCGTGTGTTATTTTTTCCAGCGTGGGCAGGGCGTATTTATGGAACAAGGACGTCATCCTATTTTATGCGTATAAATTTTGAAAACGCCGAAGCAAACGATGCTGCGGAACAATCTCATTTGTGTACATTACTTACATTTTACGCTGGGCGTCGGCGGGAAGGACCATTTAGGATCCTGTCCGTGCGTTTATGCCATCGATGCAAGGACATTCTGCACTTTGGTTTGTAAATATCCAGGCGCGATTAGAATCTCGAAGAATTTTATACTTCGCACTTGAAATTCCTACGAACTGACCCGCAAAGTAATGTTTAGTAGTGACCATTGTAGAGCTTTTGAAAAATATAACAAAAGATAATGTCATTTGTACTTGTTTTTATTCAATACCTACCCTGTTTTTGGAAAAAATAATAATTATACATGTCTGCACCTAACTTTTAGACGTACGGTCAATTATATAGCACTTCAAACTTTAGATGATTAACTTAATTTAAATACGATGTGTTGCTAAGTACTTAGCCTATCTAACGCTACTCCTCCGAGTACAAATATCAGTGACTTCATTATTGAGGTCTTACATACCATGATGTCTGATGTATCTAATTATTGCGAATATACATGTCGTCTGCCCATGCGATTACAACTACTTTTAATGTTGCTAATCTAAGTCAGCGCCAGTTTGGAGGTTTTATAGGCAGATATTAGATAAGCCTACCGTATTCAAGACCAACTCCTGCCTGCTCCTGATCGACTATTTTTGCCCACAGCCCTTTAGAAATAACTCGTTCCACTACCCCTCAAGCGGATGATATTTCTGAAAATAAACTTTCTGTGTACTGTGCAATTCATGCTCCTAAAAACAGGGTGATTATTAAATTTATTTATTAATTATTATTCATTTGTTTATTTATGAATTTATATGAAACCATTTTTGTTTGTTGTGCAAAGTAAACAGGATAAAAAATATTAGATGATATATTTTTTAGCTTGACATAAACGTTGTGCTTACATTTTGGAACAACCATATTAACTCTTCGAACATTTTTATTCAAATAACATATTGTAATTCAACTAACATAAGTAAAAGATTTTTAAATTGGAAACATCGCAATGCGAATTATTATGTTCGTTGAATTAAAACGTTTGTTGATAATTTTAATTCGTCGCTGCGAACAGCGGACACAATATGAACACACAAAGTGTAAATATGACAACCATGCAACGGAATCTAACCTCAATGCACACCCGAATGACTAAACGTCAAAAATCGCGGTAAAATCATGCTCAATTCCCGTCTTTTTTTATAGAAATCAAATAGTTGTCAAGTTTAATGCAAAAAATGTCTCAATTTAACAAACATTTAATTCAACAAACGATAATTTGTTCATATTAGTGTGTTAGATAGATTTTCTTAGTCTAAAATGCTCGCATTTATTTGTTGTTGAATTTAAATGTTACTTGAATTTAAACGGCAGTTGCCCTAAATATGATTTCAAAGTGTGCTTGGGAATCTAAGTGCAACGTTCATATCCAACTAACAAATTAAATCAACTCACATTTTTTCAAGAATTATTCCGACAACAAATAAAAATTGTAAAATTATAAGCAACCCAAATATTAAATATCTTTGTGAAAAGTTATAAAAATCAGTTTAATACTAGACTTACAGTTTTCTTGTTTTGTAACTTCGCCTTGAATTATTGTGAAACGATTCTAACGTTAGTTGTTCCACTTACTTGAACCTAATAGAAAAGTTTGTTGAATAACTTTCTTGGTAAATAAGGGTTGTGGCTTAATTAAAAAAAAACGTAAAAATGCTTCTAATTTAAATTATGGAAAACGGACAATTTCATGCAATTAACATTTTAATTCAACAAACAAATAAATGCGAGTACTTTAAACTAAAAAGTCAACTGCTGTGTACTAATTATTAGATTTGTTGAATTAAAAACCTCTGTTGAATTCATTACTATAAAAAGGGGAAAATTAAGCACAATTTTTGGGGCAATTTCTGACGTTTGGGTGTACTTTGAGGTTAGATTCTATTGCATGGTTGCCATATTTACACTTTGTTAGATCATATTGTGTTCGCTGTTCGCAGCGTTGAATTAAAATTATCAGCAAACATTTAAATTCGACAAACATTTTAATTCAACGAACATTTTAATTCAATAAATATAATAACACTGGTGCACGTGATGTTTCCAGTTTAAAAATCTTTCATTTATATGTTTGTTCATAAATGTACTTTTTTTTATCAAAGTATCAAAATAATTCACCAAACATTTTTATTTGGCTTAGTTTGCACAACAAACATACAAACTGTTTCATACAAATTCTAGAAACCTTTAAAATGTTATATGAAAACAATGGTTAATAAATGCTAAAACGGCATTCCAAAATCGCTGGCACCGCTTTCTACAAGAGACAGACGCTGATAGGAAATTAGGTATTTTCAACATTTCCTTGATCACTCTCTTCGGTAGACATGTTTCTTTCGTCACGTCGTGTGCGACTACCTAAACCTAAGGCACCATGGCTGAATATCATCGGCCATGTTTTGTACCTACTAAGTTAAAATATTCTGGTTTTGACCAATTATCAGTGCTGTTCATGGAGTCTTATTTAAGTGACAAAACCCAGCTGTTCAATATAAGAGTGTTCTTTTAACTGAACTGTTCCATCTTTTCGGAGTTTCACATGGACCAATTTTAGGTCCCTTCTTTATATAATGTAGTAACGTTGCTTATGCTGATGACGTTCAGAAGTACTTGACTTTTAAGCTAGTGTTACTTTAAATCGTGAACTAGCAAATATTCAGCTCATATCTAACAAACATAATGTAAAACTTAACGAGGATAAGTCACGCCTTGCGGTCTTTAGCAGTAGAATCGTCACGGATTTCGTTAAAAGTAAATTTAATATACTTATTAAAATTCTACACCAACCTATGTTGACTCTTCTACAGAATGAGTAATTCTTGTAATTTTTGATACTTTCACTTTTGCTAGTGGTAAAGGGTGCTGATCTTCCTTTGCCAGGGATCTGGGTTGGACTGGTATCTGTTTTTAGTTGACATGCTACTGGTATTAAATCGAATAGGTTATATTCAATATCTTAAAGCAACAGTTACTTGTATTTAAAAATAAACTCTTCACATACAAACGGGTGCTATTAAAACAAATCTAGTTTTATGCATTCGATATGCTATAGTAATTTAAATGATGACAGGCTTGAACATGTGTCCTTGCGTCAGCTCCTACACCTTGTTTTCAACATATGATGTTCCGGCACCGGCCCACTCTATTGCACAGTGCAACAACCAAACTTATAGCAACTCAAGTACGCCACATAAATCTTAGACGCTAAGTTACAAAAATTGTACTCCAGTTTCATATAACTGCAAAATACATAATGTTTACGACAATTTCTGGTTAGGTACATTACTAGAACTTAAAATAAAATTATGATTATAAGACGTAAGTGCAAAATTCTCGAAGTATATTGACGAATGACGAATCGGTACTAGAACTTTATACTTAATTAATTAAAGGATACAAGATTTGTGACACCTATTTTAACCCTATTTCCCAAATAGTAGATAATTATACAGTTTGTAAAATGACGGCGTACGAATTTGATATTAACAAAAAAAAACAAGCAACAGTCTTTATATTTATCAACTTAAAAATTAATTAAATATGCGGCGCAAATTAAATTTTATATGCGCTTTATATGAACGCAGCGTATTTAAACACCTCACTTTCCACTTTATATTGGTAAAATGAAACTTTTTACTTGGTCATCGTAATGCAATTTTTTCAATGGTTGTCGTTTAATTTTGAATTGGAGTGAAGAGCAGTTTTAATTTTTTGTAACAACTTCATAAAAAAGTGATGGTAAGCAAACTATATCGGTCTCCATCATTAAATACTAACCAGAAGCCTGTACAATATGTACCTATAAGAGAAAGTGCAATGCTAAAGTTAATTGTGCAATATAAGACGATTAAGGATTATGCAAATAATTTAATTTGCTTTGTATAAATATATAAGGATTAAAACTAAAACCGTGACACAATATCTTTAGAAGGACAATAGCTGTACTTTGGTATGGCTGACAAGGAGAAGACAAAAGCTTTCAACACATATATGCACGTATGATATGATGTAATACCGTATCCAAATAAGTATTATAAAAACATTGTGGAAGAATACTAATACGTGTAGCAGAAAATACGTATTATTTTGGACTAAGCAAACCCGTGCTTACTTTCATCCTATTTGTCCTCCAGACACTAGCATGTTGTTTATAAATCCGATATTCCTTAGGGGTCTAACCTGGAACCATTATTTTTATATGTAGAATTAATTTCCTTCTCCAACATTATCAGACTTAACTTTTTGCAGATAACTTCAAAATGTACGTTGCTTTAAGAAGATCTGGATCATTTTCATTCTATAGCAAATTAACATTTAGCAATCACAGTAGAGGTATAAATAGGGCGTTTAAATAGGATTTACAATTAAGAACTCATGCACTTTTACTTTGTATAATACTTTTATAAGAAGTACATTGGGCTATAATGCCCTGCTGATTAAATTTAAATAAATAAAATAAATAAATATGAAGTATTGCACAATATAAATTGACCCTTCGAATTTCGGCGGCTGTAATAAATCGTAATCGTTAACAATGTCCCCTTATTCCAATAGGATTTATTGCACACGCAAGTTATAATCCAACAAAGTTTTCATTTTCAATGTATCCGATGCCCTATAGCCCCTTCTTAATGCCGCGGCGCTATACAAAAAAGGAGAAACATTAGCAGTTACTTATGACAGTAATCCCCCTTAAAAGCAACATCCACGGCGTCGTGCGTTCAGCACTAATTCTTATTTAGGAAATGTTTATGCTCATAAATTCATTGCGCTTGCTTAAGACCATATGCAAGTGAATCTGTTGACGTAAATAGAGCCGTTGTTGGGCAATTTGCTGCTTATATGGCTGCAAATAATACACCTACTGCTGAGAAGTGTTCGTATATGGATAATGACCGTGCTACGAGAACTCATATTAGTTATTTAGACGCAATTGTCTAAATTCTTAGGATATGTGGTTAGCTGGGCTACTCAAGTCTAATTTGCTGTTTACTTTTGTCGTTAGGTATATGGAAGCTATTCGTGGCATTAAACTTAAAAGTTTAAAAAAACTTACAGCTGGTAATACTAATATTGGTCTGTTATCTTTCCGTCGTTTGAATAGTCAGTAGCGGCGGACAAACTTTTCGGCAGCCAGTTATAATAAATACGCTTGGTTTATAGTTGGATAAACAATTCTGCATTGTCAGATTAGCACTGCATTAGAAGATTATCGCGAATGAAGTTAAATTAGTTCCAGGAATGTTATTAAAAGTAATAGGAAGCGCCACCCTACAATGTTATGTAAGTTGTAGACAGCGCCAGTCCTTAAAAATATTAAAAAAAAAACTAGATACAAGTTAACGGCAAAGCGTGGCAATGTACAAGCAAAATGTACTTATTACAATTACGCAGTACAAAGTACATAAATAAAAGCGATGTAAATTCTAATAATAATAATGTTTATGATGAATCTGCGTGATTTAAGCAATTTATTTGGGTAATATTGTTATTCACACATATGCTGCGTATTGTGTAAAAGAAAATGTATTTAGCGATTAATTTAATTTGCTTTTAAAATAACCAGTTATTCAAAATTTTAATAGCTTACAATGTGACATCGAAAGCTATTGACGATGGGCGCCAATGAAAACAGATGTTGTACGGGCGCTGAAGATGGATGACAAGTGTTGCAATCTAAAAAGACTTTTTCTTTAATTATTGGATAATCGTGAAGTATATTTAAGGAGCCTGTTTTGTCACCTAGGTATTTGTATACCTCTAACTCAATTTTCGGAGTTTTAAGTTTGTCCTTGTTTGTGTTATTGTTGATGCTGCTGTTGCAAATGATGGTCTGATATTCCATTTAAACTTATTCACTTCCGGTATAATTGGAACTCTACCATCTAAAAGTGCCTATAAAATTCACATTGTATGCAACCTTCCCTAATCTCCAGCAGGGCTGGCTACACAGGGTTGCTACGATAATAATACCACCAACACCTTGTTTCCGTTCGAAAATATGGCTCAGCCTAGCGGGAGCTCTTCTAAATTCAGGGTGACAGTCCTSCGKTTCCCAAAAAGAAATACAAATTGAGATCAGTGAGCGCCAAGTKGATGCTACACTCCCAAAATTCTAATACCTTTACCACTAACAGGCAGTAGATGCCACTTAATTCAACAAATGTGGGCGGTCCCACAATAAAGGCCCAGATCCCCAGAAAACACTACAATATATTAAAATGGCAAGCCTTGATGTAAAAAGATCAGTTCGGAATAAAGCAAATATAAAAACAAGTTAACAAGTTATGAACAATGGTATGCAAAGCATCCGTGTGTATGATCAATTAATCCCGAAACTCGTTAAAATCTGGATGATGCTATAGTCTACAATCCTATTCTCAGGCTTATAAGCTACTCCGGAAGCGAGAGAATCCCAAAGGAAGACTAGGAATTACTTCAAAATCCACAAGATTCCCAAAAACTAGGCTCGCCTTCCTTTGCGATCACCACACAGAAATGACAATTACAGTGTGTTAGAACTGGACTTATTACACTGGAATAGGTAGGAACTGCCAGTTCCGTGCACCTCTTTTTGAGGCGACGGCGTATCGTCTTGAATACGATGCTTGGAATCGGAATAGGTATTTGGAATCGGTACGTAACTGGAACTGGTGCAGGTCGTACCTACTAGGTACATATAAAAGCTATTCCAAACACCTCTACAGACAATGACTGACACTACTGGATTGGGGATGTCAAAAATTACAGTAACGAACAAAACCGGATACTGGATGTCAAAGACTGAATGACTGGAAAATGACAATGGCGAACAAAAGCGGATGCTGGATGTCAGAGACTGCAAAGTCGCACACCCGCCACCGAACGATAGATTCGCGCAGCCCTACTTTTGCATAGTCCCTAGATATATTATAGAGTACCGCAATTGTCGCCATATTCACTCAAAAAGAGCGGGAAATTTGAATGTGGCGGGATAATTGTATGTTGTAAATAGATGTTGCGAAGTATTTATTCCAATGCCGATAACTTGCTCGTGTCCACTGCGAAATATTTATTCCAATGCCGATAACTTGCTCGTGTCCACTAAAATTTTATGGTAGCTTATATTTGCCTGGGTGACTGAATACCTACAACAGAAATATGGAAAAAGCTAAAAACGAGTATCTAAAGAAAGGCTTCTGGTTTTCCGGGCTTGAGAGTTGAGTCGACCGATTTATTTTATAGCAGCATTACCAATAGAAATGATGTGCTGTGAGCTGTACTTCAGTATATTATCATTAGATCTTGTAATATAATAAATATAAGAGCCTAACAATTATAATTATTTGCATATCACATAGGCGTGACCGTATCTTCTGTCATAAATTCACCAAACCTCACTGATACCTTGTTTCAAGGTGCTTGCGCCAAGAGTCACCATTTTTACTTCGAAATGCCAAAATATCAATTAATTGCGTTGCTATATATGCATATCTATATAGGGCTTTACTTTTGTAACTGTACTATCTGAAAATCGCAGCTGATATGATGATATCTACGGGACCCATGCGTATCATGGAATTTGCACGTTACATACAATTAAGAAAGAAATATACATAAGTGGCCACCATTGTAGTTCTGGGTTATGAAATTGTTTTATATCTGTAAAAGGACTTAGGTACTTAAGTACTTGAAGTACCGAAATTAAGTATTTGTACCTGAGTGCTGCCAAGCTCTGCAAAATACCATAAAATATAATTTTCTAAATATGTTCTGTTACTAGCTAACCTATTATATGTGATGTATTATCAATTTTTTTTGTTGGAGAATGACGAACTAACAGAACGTTCGCAGTGCTATACTTCTGTCAGTTATAACAGAGTGTTTGCTATTCAAGCAGTACTACTTCTGGTCAATTTTGGCTCCTATTATTATGATTTGTCACTGTTATACTTTCTACAGCGAATACAGATGATGGCGGAAAGTGGAGATAGCTATTAGCTGGTTTCACGTAAATCCTGAAAAAAACATTGTTTTATACTGCTATAATATATTAGTCTTGGGTAAACAACCAACCGACGAGTCGACATTGGAACGCACTGTCAATCTATCAGGCAAAATATCTAACGTCGACGCCCATCTCATTGAAAGAGCTGTTTTATTGATTTATCCGCGGTCATATACCGCGATTGAGTTTCACGCCCCCTCTGGAGATGCTACATGTCAGAGGTTAAGGTGACAATAAGTTTTACTGCCCGCAGAGATATATACGGCCGTTTCGACTTGGACGGTATATCATAACCCTGTGGAACGCGCGGATGATTATTATTATGTGCTGGTCGCATGCGATTTTGACCATAAAATTCATACTGATTCGTTGGAAGGTGCCATCTTTATACTGAGGATTATTACTCTAAGCTGACTTTACTGAAAAAGTTGAACCGGAATGTAATTTCTGGGAATATATCCTGTAAAGTTGTTATAAAATACGTTGAAGGTCTAAAAGATCGGTTTTGCGTTTAACTATCCAGCATTTCAGAAACTTATTTTAGTTTTTATACTAATTTCATCTTTTTCAAACAATATAACACATTAACAAAATTAAGTCTTTGTCGTGTCTCCTGCGCCAGAAGAATCTGTAGACAGCTGTTTCGGCTTATAAAGACTCCTCAGCACAGCTATAGTCCCAATAACGCGGACAACATGGAATATATCTGGCTTGCCTTATACTATACGTCAAAGTAGGCGGAGTGTATGCGAGAAATAGAATGTTAATAACACCACGCCATCTAGTGGACTATATAGCTCTGCTGAAGAGACTTTATAAGCCGAAACAGTTGACTGAACTCTGCAGAAATCGTCGTTGGGGACCTCTATCGGTTTTTAAATACCCACAGCTAAGTTGGTTACCCTTCAGATTATAGGTTCCCCACAGAGACGAGTAGTTAATGCCGTTAAATTGTCACCAAATGCCCAGGAGTCATCCACATTCTAGTTCTCGTGTACACATCGCCTACCTTGGCKTGTATAMGGGAAGCCAGATCTATGCCGTGTTGTCCGCGTTATTGGGACTATAGCTGTGCTGAGGAGGCTTTATAATCTGAAACAGTTGCCTACAGATTCTTCTGACGCAGGAGACATGGCAGAGACGTAATTTTGTTAATGTGTTATCTTTTTTGAAGAGGATGAAGGGAGTATAAAAACTAAAATAAGGTTCTGAAATGCTGGATACCTATAAAAGTAAATCATGTCAGGAAAAACATTAACACATACCCAATTTCCACGAGCATTATACCAAGCAGATGCTGTGGTTATTATAGATTATGTTACTACATTTGAAGCACTTGCTTGAAAGTAGGAGTTGCGCAATCAATATAGTTGCTTAAACAAATAATGCATTTGCATGCTCCATTGTTGGATATATATACCATTTGGAAATAATACAGTAGTTTAAAGTGAAAGTTTATATCCAAATTATGAATTTTCTGTTTGAATGCACTGAGGCAAGCGATTGTTTGCTGGAAATGAAAGATATGTACTAATGATACTTCTAAATTTAAACAAATCTAGCTACATCGACGGTGATTTTCGAAATCGCGATACGATCGCTAATAAGACAGAGCGTGTCGACGTAGTACATCGCAATAGTCGGTTCTTAACTTTTTTTCTTTCGAGATCAGAGATCGACCAGATCGGCGTGCCAGTTTTAAAGAGCGCGTACACGGTCCGAATTTGTTATTGAAATCAGATTGGTAACAAAGCTGCGTACAGCACTTTATAAACGGCGATAACATCTAACATCACTGACGAGCACTCGCAATCATCAATTCTTTTTCTGGTCAAATAAATCGCATTTGGGCAAGCTGCATGGGAATTTCACTTACGGCGGTTCAGTGGCGAGGGCAATTAATTTTTTGAAAGGACACGTTTGTCCTATTGCAACTTAAGGTTATCGTATCTAAACGCATAGCTTTTGGCTCAGGTAGACTAGATTAAAATTTGTACCCTCTTGATAATGAACGCGTGTTTCTAACGATCATCGAATTGGTATCGTAAAATAAAGTGTAATCGAAACCAGTTCGTTTTTATGAATGATTCATATAGTCATAGAGTATTGGTCAAAAGAGGTAATCAATAGCAGAGCTCTATGAATGAAAGGAATTGTTATGAGGATATACAAATGAAATTTTAGTGTTACTAAATAAATCATCTGCCTTGATCAATTCATTCATTCATTTTGGTGTTATATAATATATTATATAAGAAACCGTAAACTTTTCAATGTCAGATTAACAAAATAAAAAAAAGGAAAATTGAAGGTGAAATATTTAAGCCATGTCACTTACAACCTAAAATTACACTATTTATACAATAGTAGGTACTGATTTTACACGTAACTAAATACAAATTAATGCCAAGGTAAAAATGTACGTATGCTATGCTGTTTGCACCGCAAATGATGCCGGCTCCAGCTGATTACGGTGTACAATTATTATGTGTAACAGATGTGTGTTGGTTAGCGATCGTTTCAAAAAGCGTAATGAGGGCCTATGTCAAGTTGACATGGTGTAGGTGCATGCGTTAGACCAGGAAGTGCATGCCAACTTGGTATATTACAGGTAACTTCTTTTAGGAAATAGTTTCCGTTATGATGGCCAGGTGGCATGGTCATAAGTTCATCTTTTAACTGATAGATGGAATGTCACCTAAATTCTAACTAAAGTCCCTAGATAGATAAAGTACCACAACAGTCCGCCATTTTAGGGCAAAATAGCGGCGTGAAATTTAAATATTTATAAAGGATATTAGAGAATTGGCAGATATCAGGCTCTGATGCAGTGTGCTTTTACTTTTCTCTAGGTCATTGGCATCGCGTTTTATGCATCAGAACTTTATATCTGACGGTTTTATAATTAAAATTATTCTTAAATTTGATTGGTTTGTTACCCTCTCCCATCTCTTGCAAATATTTTGCCCTAAAATGGCGGACAATTGTGGTACTTTATCTGTCTAGAGGCTTTAATTTTAACTTTTGCGCATCATCTCCTTACATAGTTATTTAGTCTTATTACTCTGTATCTCTCAACAGTGTTAAACCACCACCGCTACAAAAATTTAATTTTTAAATGGATTCATACAAATTAAACTTGCGTTCTGAAAAAAATCTATTACTACCTCCCTATTAGAATGTTGTAGAAGTTGAGGATATTTAACCGTTACATTTTGAATCTACATTATATGAACTCGACGACGAGATAATTAGCTCCGAAATATTTAAATTTAAAAAACACAGATAAGCTTCAAGATCAAGAATCCATACAAATGGTTTATTAAACAAAAAATATCGCTTACTCTTATCGCGTACTCTACTTTACATCCGCCTCTAAATCCAGTTGAAGCTGCAAGCAGAAGTGGCAAAAATCATGACTTATATAGAAAAAATATTTGTATTTATCAGACTTTGTATCTATCTCGATTATTAAAATGACTATAAACAAAGAGCAAAATTATAATGTTATTATAAATTGATATTTTAAAAACTACATAAGTTGATGCAAATTTGTTATCAAATTCCAAGATTACTAAATTCGGAAATGTTGCCTGTCTTTAACCATTGCTGTACCTACCTCTAACCCTTTACGAGATTCGAACGTAGACAACCGAAAATGAGACACCCTGTGTTGACGGAGCAATATACCATATGATTATTTGAGAACATAAAATACGATAACGTAGATAATGCCAAAAATTTACTATATCACCCTATACAACTACAATGCTGCCTTTATATACTTCGAGTATTTATAATTTAATGTTGGTCTCAACTAGACAGAGTATCACCAAGAGAGACTCCTCTGTAATAACATACGCCCACATAAAGTAGAAGTGCAAATTACTGTTTGCTATAATGTCCAATACGCAATTGTATAATTTACTAAACACGAGTGCGATGAGTCATGTCTTCCTGGGTGTAATGATGTTTGTATTGAAACAATAGACGACCTCTAACAATGTGGCTGCTTGTCATTAAATATAGTAGTCCATTATTCTGAATCAACGAAATGCATTGGTAATGTGAATACCTAAATCGATTTTGTTTTATTAAAAAGTAACGAATAAGGGGTTCGAAAACTGCAGATTTCTGACTAACTTCCTTTATTTAAAGCACTCGTACCAATTACACTAAGTATAAGCGCAACTAGTTTAAAACACTGTTTTGACACTGCCAATTCACTAAACCACTTTACTGCACACACTAGCACTGAAAACAACGGCTTCACTAAGCCTTCCCCTCCCTTTGTAACCGCTATTCGAATTCAGAACTTCACACTCAAATGCAGACTTTCCGCCATGCGCCAGCCCGCGCTTTATATAGGTAGCTTCCTTCCTACACTATCTCTTTATATGTTTCTAGAAGGACATCTGACTGTCGCAGTCTATACTTCGAGTACATTCCATCTACAATCCCGCTCCCTAGCTGTTGCTAGGATAACTACTTACAGTGCCTTATTAGACCGCATCTATACACCTGCTACTCCCGTCCACAGATGGCGCTGATCCGCAATAATACTTAAGAGGGGCATTTACTTGGAGCGATCGGGCAGAAATGTAAACTATGCAACTTATATTACCAGCGGGACATGGGACGTAAGAGGGCAGCCGATAGCTTGACATCGCGCAAAGATCGTACGAGCAACAGACGGGCTAAACTAATATTCGGAAAATTGCTGACTGTAGGGTGTGCATAAAAAAGCAAGCATGATATTAGTAACTTACTAATATTATACCAGGTTATTCAAAATATGGAATAACCCATTTATTTCTGTAAATATGAACTATATAACATTTCATTCTAACTGCATGATTTCTGTAGGAACTTTTATAACAATTTTCTTTCCGCCTCCCCATTGCTTCGGCAGACAGTAAATTAATGTGAAAGATCTTTTAACATTAAACTTGTCCCGTGTAATTACTAATTAGACATACAATCTTAGAAATCCAGTCATATCGGAATAGATCGTATACCGCTCGATCATTCCCGACACGATTGTATCTTAGCCTCACTGTTCAGTGGATACCACGCGACGGACCTCGTGGGGATGGGCATTCGCATTCTGCTCTCATGACCGACTCGTGCGAAAGGGTTTGCGGTTTTAGATTTTTTGAATGTTTTTACTCATTTATCGTGCTCATGTTTTTGGTAGTGTACAAAGAAATATGTAGCTACAACGTGGAGTTCGAATTTTTCGTTTATGTGCCTTAGTTTTCGAAAAATAGCTCGCCAAAAATACGTATTCTTAAGCAAAATATAACAACAAATATTTACATTACTGTATCAATTTCAGAAAAAACTCGAACTCCACGTTGTAGCTACATCTTTTGTCATTGCCATGTCGAAATTTCACTTCGAAAAATTTTCGAATAACTCGGTAAAATGTAAAACGGTAGGTGCTTAAAATGACCCGATTCGCTCTAGGTAAACGCCCCTCTTAAAGTCACACCGCAATTGTCCGCCATTTTAGTGCAAAATAGCAGCGGTAAATTTAAATATTTACGTAGAAGACAGGATCAAACCTATTTGGTTTCTATGCTTTTGGTTTTATCCGCCATTTTAGTGCAAAAATATGGACAATGAATTGCGGTACTTTCTCTATCTAGTGACTTTAATAATACTTTAATGTAGTATGTAATGTAATAATACAATAAATCAGAAACAATTAGATTATCTTCAAACATTCCATTATAGTTATTGCTATTCAAGATGAGTGAGGAAAGTTTTCACTTGTCTAGTTCTCCTTACCTGTGAAACTTATAGGATTCTTACAGGGTCCGTGAGTATCCCCTACTGTACTGTACCGCAAACAGGAGATTTCGTTCTCTTTTTACTTACAAGTTTAAACATTGTGATATTGCAATGCTTGGAGGCCGATAAATATAGAGAAGGTTGCTCCACTTAGGCTTATCACACGATTTCTGCCTCTGCTGAATCATTAGTAAATGGAGTATCACTGTTTGATTCACAAGACCACGAGGTGATTTCTTTATATGCAGATTGCAGATAAACTTACATTCTGTTTTGACGTATACTTTTCCGAAGGTTTCTTCCTTCAACAGGTTGGTAATATACAGGAAGAATATAAAAATAATACGATTAAGAAGGATATTGTAAAAACTGAAGAGCAATGCTGGGAACAGCTGATTCATGAACGCATCTACCCCAAATACTTTCAAATCACTAACTGTGATTGGTGAGATATTTTCACTAAATATCGAAGAACTGCGGGCGCCGATAGGATTCCGCCGGCAATGATAAAAGCCACTGTGGGAGCGGATGAGAGTTAGTTCTTGAATGTTTTCAATAAGTATATGAAAAAAGGATGTCTTTCGAAGTCCTAGCAAAATACTAAACCTGTGATGCTAGAAAAGCCAACAGATCAAATTGGTGCTCATATATCTTTCAAACCCACCCACTAGATCAACTATGGAGGAAAAATGTTTGAAAAACTAATCGCTCAAAGGTTATTAGAATATCACCCACACACGTGGCTTCAGCGAATTTCACATTGGGTTTCAAATAAGGAAAAAGCATTATCCATATTTGAGGAGGGTGCAAGACATTACACAGTAAGGAAATAGCAGAACGTATCGTAGGCGCGAGCTATGTGCTTGGTGCCGATGCTTTTATTTATATTTCATTGCTAGCTGAAACCCAACTAGTCAATCTAATGAAAAAACCAACATCAGCAATAGAATGCTGGAGCTTTCCGAGAACAAGATGAGAGAAACTTGTGGGTTTGAGAAACGACACATGCTGCGATATGTTGAAGTTAAGGGTTGCTAAAAGCTTACGCGGAAGACTTGGCCCTGGTGACAAACGGAAGGACAGCATAACAGATACGTCTATTGGTCGCTAGACGCTAAGTTACCTGCAAAAAGAAACAGAGGCAGATGTCTGGCTACGAGGCGCACCTTGAAAGAGATGGCAAGCTTAGTACAATAGCTGAAAGCATTCGGTGCCTTGATGTCGTTTTCGACAGAAATATGAGAGTGACCGCACAAAATGAATATGTTCATAAATGAATGGTATATTAGCAAATACACAGGAACCCCGAAGTAGCAAGCGGTGTATGAGTAAGTATACCACATTAAGAATAACTAGTGGTTATATAAAGGTATCCCACCTATAGATCTGATGATGGAGAAAAGAAGTTTTATGACAAGAAGGAAGTAGATACACGGGCATAAAAGCATGAAATACATGCATTCTCCCAACTGAGATAGGTATTTCTTTCGTACTTAATATAATATCTACTGGCCGCTAGATGGCAAGCTCCATCCGTAGTATTGCACAGGATCTATCCCAAAACGAATGGTATAACGTATCCACGTCAATAAAGTGATCTATTTCTATTGATTCCAAAAGTATAATATACTGGACCGCCCTTAACTGAAAATTACCTTAATTCAAAGTTACCTGTCGCCTACGAMAAGGGATTTGTGTGTGCAAATGCGTCAGCTTGACGGTAGGCACTATATTATGTAGGATCTAACATACATGAGGTGATTTAGGTGAAACCCTCAAACTTGTATGTGACGTAACCGACAACTATTCTTAACTTTGACCAACCAACACTAAGCCAAATCGTGTGCATTAGAACTTTAACTTACTGAAGGGATGTAACAAAAGCGAAATTAAGAATAACGAGTGCTTACATAAAGGCTTGTATCTATAGATTTGATTGTGCAGAAAAGAAGTTTTATGACAGGAAGCAGGTGGATATATGATTACGGAGCTCAGTTTCTGGGGCTAAATAATTCTTATCGAAACCGTTAGATGGCATACGCCGTTACTAGTATTACACAGAATCTATCCCAAAGCGAAAGGTAAGACGTGTCCACGTCAACAAAGTGATCCATAATCACAAATTAAAAAAGTATAATACACTTAGCTACAGTGTATATATATTGCACAGAGATGCATTCTAATTCCAAGGTCTATTACAAGAAGATCTTTTTATGTTGTAATTTATTTCGGTGGGAACATAGTATTTGGTGAAGGTAAAACAATTTTCACACTAAAAGTAAAGTAGACTTTTTGCCTATTACGGTCATAGCGTACCAAAATTGTGTACATTTCACTTTAAGGATACCTGTAAATTACTTTCTTTTAATTATGCTAATAGAATGCGAGGAGGAATGATATCAACCTTCAGTAACCTGCTATTTAGGTCAGTTATTTCCGAAATTACATAGCGTTGATAAACATGAGCTGATCTGTCATACTGTGTATGTATGTATGTGTGCTTATAGCACATAGCCATTTAATGTCATTAACCTTAGACCCTCACTTACAGTAGTGTCTCCTTAGCACCACAAATTCATGTCTCAATTTTCAACAATCAATTAGCCAAACTCAAATTTATGACAGTAAATTTGCTTTCCTTTTTAGGTGGGCCGACGTTTGTTCCTTTTACTCCTCGCGCCACATAACTTTATCTTTGGGGAGCGTTCAAAATTAGTCCGGTTCATATAAATATCTGAAGCGGTGGGTGCTGATATACTGCCGGCAGTGTAATAACGAGAACAACTAAATAGGCTACCGCATAAAAGAAACGGAGGTGAACTGATTCATGGTATCATGTTTGCTGCGTCTGCCGCCTCCATTTATGATGGTGCAGGTTTCTATAGTACTCATACAGAGAAAATGGTTTATTTAGGAAGAAACTAAATAATGTCAGCCACAATATTATTCACATGCATGAAAACATATATTTGCTATGTGTAGTGAAAAGAAGCTCGCTCTTCTTCAAAATGGTAGTTAGGTATTATGTGTCCTAGCTTTCCAATAAAACAATACAGTACATATAGGTAAACTAATATCGTAATTATTTTTGCTACTTAATTTTTTTTATCGTCCGCTGGATGGATCTAAGATTTAGACAGATAGTAGATCTAAGGAAAATCAGTCTAAATCAATACGTATATGAGGGGCTATTATAGAAGCATCAAATCCAGTGCTCTGAGTTCGTGATACACGTAATCTCTGTGCGTGTATTATACTCTATATATTTAATACCTGTATACGACTGGGATGGCTCCAATTATACACCAGCTTACAAATGCGACTGGTTGCGCACACATTTATTTATTTACACTTTGATGTAGAAATAATTGGAAGTGAATCAGTAGGTTGTAGAAAATCCGGTTCGCTATCAGTGACCTTTTGAAAAGTAACTGGAACGAATTACATTTCTAAAATAAATAACTAATGAAAAACTATAAAAAAATTGAAAACGGATTAACTTGTTCAGTTCATTTAGCATTAGGGATCCAGTGATGTTTTTTAAATAAAAAAATGTATTTACAAACTGCAGTCATAAAATAAAATAATAAAGTGAGTTATTTTATTTCATTTTTATGTGTTTGGAGTGATTTAACATTTCCTGATAAAAAAATAATTATTCAAATTATTTTCCTACGCACATTTGAAAATCGCTTAGAAGGACTTTCAAAATGAGGTATTGCTCAACCCCTCTTCCATATTAAAAAATAAGGTTAAGTTTTTATTTTATAGTTTTATTTTATAATTGACAAATTGGTATCAAAAAATGTCACATTCATTTCATACCAATTCGCCAATTATAAAATAAGAATATTTGAAAAATTGAAATTATTAAAAAAAATTAAAGGGCGAAACGTAATATTAATACAAGTGTTTTTTATTTAATACAATCAGAAGCCAGAACTTACCAGTAAATATTGTGTGTAGAAATTTTAGACATTTTTGAAAGTCATGCAAACATACTAGCTTAGAATGAACGTAAAAAATTATATAAACCAAAAGAACATTTGTTTGTTGTTCTTATATCATATCCACGCCCTTTTTTATCACTGCCTCACCCAAGTTGGTACATCTAGTGGAGTAGCCAATCAATGCCAACATGTAAATACAAATAAATCGGGCATTAGCAAGATAATCTTACAGAGATGAATAGGTAACTTGCGGCGGGGTTGCCCTGGTAAAATCGGATGAAACATACATAGGCCAGAATCTGTAATTAGCGGCAATTGCCATCCCTGGGCCCTAGTCAGGCATACCATACATTTTCCGATGGTTTGGACCCATTCGACCACCTAAAACATTTTAATAAGCACATTATAACTATATAAATGCCTCTCACACTGATAATTCAGCTTAAGCATTATGCTCAAGTGGACACACCACCATCATCGAGCTCCGCATCTATCACATCAATATACAGAGCCGTATACTCATCCTAACCTATTAGCACCCCCGTGTACCAATTCTTATATTGTCCTTGTCTTTTAGCTTAGCCTGACCTTACCTGGTGTTTCCTTTTACATTCGAAGATGCACATATAGTTCGGAATAATTGGCCACGGTACATGACAGATTTACTTATTTTAGTCAAGCTACATTTTGGGTTTTTACACAGAGCATTCTAAGAACGTTAGTAGTACGTTATCTGGTGGTCCAACACCAACCTACAGGGTACGTTGGACAGAAGAAAATTAATTATTTTTAATAAAAGCATCAGAAATGGTACACAGTGTTGTAAAATAACATAGCAATTAAAAATGTATATTGCTAATCTAAAGACGCTAAATACGGAGCTTCTGAAAAGGTAAGGATTTGTAGTGAGCGCTTTCTTATACTGGGGATGTATATACACTTAACAGAGGATGACAATTATTGCACGTGATCAAAAAATCATAAGCTAACTGTCAAATAAGATGTATCTGTACCATTTCAGTTATGAATTAATAATTTAATAAAGTCGATAAATTATCAAAATCTAATTCAAAATTACCTTCCGAATTATCACTATCAACGACAACGTCTTTGACAGATGGAGGCAATTGTGGCCCTTCAAACCATTTGAATTTGTATTAGGATCCGTTTAATATCCATCCGTAATTCTCTGCTTCTAATTCTAATAATGGACGGTTTTGAAGCTCTGGCCAATGGGTATCTTTAGTGATTTTTACAGAATAAATTTTCTGATAGAGCTATTAAAATCAGAATTGCTGTATTTTTTGTTTTTTTTTTCATATGCTGAATATAACTCGAGATATTAATTTATTAAGATTTGCCTTTAAAATTATGACGTCACAAACGAATAAAAAGGAATACATAGTTTTACATCATTAGTTAGAAAGAGATCGCCAAGCGACGCTGAAAATTGCCACTATGGCAACGCCTCATAGTCGTCAGCTGTCGTTTAGCTATTTCCGGTCGGTGTTATTGTTGGGTTAGGCATGGCCACCTTTAAGAAGGCCGCGGCCGCATCACTTTGGCAACAGCGCTCACAAGGCCGATTCTGTTTAACTTGAATGGATTGATCCATTATGTACTCCTTGCACTAATGCAGTGTTCAGACCCATAATTTGGCAAATGGTGGACAGAAATTTTGATATAATAGCTAATTAGATTTTTGACTTAGAACCAAAACTGCGGATTAATAATAATAATAATAATAATAATATATATTTGCATTACAATCTACTCACTGGTGAATTAACAAGTTTCCACTTGATGCTTTGAGCAAGTCTGAGAAGCACAACCAAAAATGCTAATCATTGTTTTGTCAAATTCAGAAGATACTGCATCAGCTGGTATTTTTGTGACATTTAACTACAACTACCTAAACGTTTGACGAATCAAGTATATTTCATATTAGCGATTCTGTTGTATTCAAACTTGGACGAAAATTTAATTGCTTTTAAATGAATGCATTAAATTTAAATTAATGAAAGGTACTGATCATTGACCAGGTCCTTATTACAATTTAATAAACGGTGGAGTGCCATATAAAATTGTTGTTGAACGTGTGCGCGATGCAGATGTGAATATCTGAAATGTTTAAGATTGTTTATGTCGGCAAGTACCTACAAAACAGATGGTTATTTTAAGTGTTTTAAGTGAACAAATCGCATTTTCTTTTTTGAAAATCAACTATATTGCTGCTTATGCAATAATGGTGTAAAATGTACAATAAAATCTCGTATCAATTGTTAATAATGCTTTGTTAAGTAATTTTAAGGTACATTCAAATAAACTGTAGCCTTAGATTTAAATATAAGAAATGCTAAATACTTTATTTCTAGAAATACCTATCCAAATATATTTATAGCCTCTCTCTTGTTACGTACATGTCTTAACATCCCCGGAAATCTTACCAAACTGTTTGGCATATAAGGTTAATTTATTGCTACTTCAGAGATGATGTATTTTATATTTAAATATACTAAATAAATTGTTTCACTAGAAATAATGTAAGTACATAAAATTTCTTTAGTAACGTATGTGGTCGTCGTAATGCACATTATATAAATCCTTTGTCTCAGTATTTTAGAGGATTTATAAAAAATAAAGCAGATGTAATAAGTAAGTAAAATTCAACATTCACAGTTAAATTAATACTGTGATTGTGGCAGAGTTTGCGCGCCATGACATTTACCTAGGTTTCCCTTATGCACAAAGTAATTGCCTTTGACTCAAAATTTTGTTCCTATTCAAGTTATCGCGACAATTCCTTCAATGATATAGAATTCCACCCTTCCTGTATAACTTTGCCGTTGAGTTTTTCTGATTTTCAAAAATATACAGTGTGTGGATACTTCACTACGTACCTCAATTTTATTTCGCACCGTTTCAAGCGAACTTGAAACGAATATAACCATTGATTTGCATTTTCAAAACGGTTGTCAGCTTTTACGAAATACTCTGAAAAAAACACCTCACAAGCTCTATCAATAAAGTGGGTTTGACGTTATATATTTTCGCGCGCGACTTTCGGATCCCGGCGAGTCGGCCTTGTGCTACAACAAATGCGCTGTTGCCATTTACTACGACCGCGGACTTATTAGAGGTGGCCATGGGTTAGCTAGTATCAGTTTGATTTGTATTCTTTTACTTTAAGTATTCAAAGTGTGTATAATATGTCTAAGAAAGTGTTGATTTTCACTCTGCGCTCTGGTGTTATTCTACCTCGAACAGTAGAACAGTACAAATATTTCGGATTAGATTCAACTGAACATAACCTACAGCATCTTTCCCATGTTACTCACCTGCAGATCTACAAACAAACGAGCAATTAAAATAACTTATTTATCTATAATAATATGTATTTGTATTTTATCAAAAGATTACTTGCAAAATCCCCAACGGACACTATTATTACTTACCTATAGTTTTTACATTGCGGACTTTGGAGCTGACAAACTGTAAGTTGTCTGTATAAAAATTATTTATCATATCGTTATCTATCATTGTCTGCCTTTAAAAATCCAACGTCCATTTGCTAATTAAAAATACAATACAATACGAATCCAACAAAAGCTACTCAAACAAATGTTGAGGTTATATTTACATATACAACACTTGTTGACAACTAACAAGCGGTAGTCGGCAGACCGGTAGTTTTGTTGCCAAATATGCATTTCCGTTTCGTTTGTGACGTTTCAGCATTCAAATTCTGGTTTAACTTTAGACACTTTCTGTGACACTAAGAATAGTTTTTTCTGTAAACAGATCGGGTGGATTTATTTCATGTCATTAAGATCTTAATTGTGCTAAAACACGAAATTTCGATTACATCAAAACATTAATCAGTGTTTATTATGCAGAGGCTTCCACACTACTCGACCTCTTGGCAGTTTTTTCTCACATTGTAGACAGTTAACAGTACATTGATTTMAGAATGATCCTTGGAACAGTCAAGATTACTAAATAAACAGAAGACTGACAAAGATTCTTTTCAAAACGATTCAGCAATGGAGTTCTGAAACAGATGCAATCGTATGAGCATTATATTATGTTAACAATGATCCACATATCCAAAAGGTCATTTTCTATAATTTTAGAAGTTATATGGTGCCGCTTTATTTGATGTTAGACATGCGCCATTGCCTATACCTAATTACTGCTCTGACGACCTTTGTTGAGCTGCCATGGGAGCTAGCGATCGCAACGCAATCGCCGAACGGTCGTACAAAGAGCAACACCTAACTCTTGTCGAGTCCTTTGTTATGTACGAAATCCTTCGCGCTAACGATTTCCACTGAATAAAACGATCGTATATATTGAATTCAAATATAATCGCGTGACCGGGAGGTGAGTTTTATGGCACCCTGGCGGTGAAGTCAAACGCGGCAACTGAAAATATATAGAGAGCGGGCGAATCCACACACGGTGCCCTGGTATTATGTTTAATGCATATCGGTAACTGATACTTTGTAGCAAAAGCGTAGCAGTGCAGTAACTAGTTTTATGGGGTGTATAATATATGGCATATTGTATTACGTGTGTCCGAGACCGTGATACATGGCAGTAGTTACGCAGGCCAATTGGTTGGTATATTGGTGGGTATCTATGGACACATGTAATATTTATTAGGTCGATGGTGTACGCTTTTTAACACGTCCCGCAGCTGGTTCTACAGAGGTGTAATGCGATGCCGATACAGCGCAAGGAACGTTTTTCTGTTTGATTCMAAACTGCGATTTGTGTTATACTAAGTGTTAAATACCTTTTAAAGCACATGTAGAATTATTATCTCATACTAGGGTCATCTCAATAATTTTTAATAAAATAAAAAGGGTGTTATCTGATCTGTAACGACGTTCCTTGGTCCTGAAAGCTTCCTTCCTGATTATTGTCCGCGACGATCGTTTTAACTTTGGAATGGAAAGAACTTAGAAGGGAACTAAATCGGGACTCCGAGGAGGGTATTTAAGCACCGAGATGTTTGGATATACCGAAGCTTTGTAAATTTTTTGAACTATAAAGAGCCAACCAAACGAGCAGTGTAAAATATACTATTGCTACTTTCGGTTGAAACTGTAGCCTACTACCGTTACAGCGTTACTTTACAATGCTAGGAGTTTTAGAAAAATGGCTTTGCCATAACGATTTTGCAACCAATTCTGGTTGACTACTTACATATATATCTCTGACCATTTCATCAATAGAAAGGAAGAAAATAAAACATCAGTTGAGCGATAGTTAACAGTTAACGACATTTCGGCAGTCGATTTTTTTTGCCTCTATGAAGTTGGGGGATAGTTTAATGAAAATAACGTCCTTGTAAACGTTGCAAGAAACACGGTATCGTATCGATATATTTAGATACTGTGTCGTGGTGTATTGTGCTTTTTAGGAATGTGTATATGTACTAATGGGACACTGGCCTGTTCTAATCATTCTCATAGGGCAGGTTGCACAAACGCGGTCGTTGCTTAGCAATGGCATGAATACTGCGTTCTGATTGGTGTTGCTATAACAACAACGGATTAAACTTGGATCAAATTTGATCTACGTTTGTGTAGCCGGGCCGTAGAGTATGATTATAATGGGTCATTACAAAAACACTTGGGACAAAATGTTCATTTTCATACAAAATTTAATATATTGTTTTATGGGAGTTTTTTTTATACTACTACTGTCCCAGCTGAATTGGGATGTGCAGTCGGTCTATGCGTGTTCTCCCCACTATATTTCTCTGGTCGATTGGCACGGATCAGCGTTGCCAACTGACCTGACTTTAATCATCGTACCAACACAAAATTATCGTATATAAGAAAATATTATCCTACAAATACGAGTAATATAATAAAAAAGTAGTACAATTTAACATTCTTTATTGAAACTTACTTTAAACTTATTGTTTATATATTATTATATTTGCATTTTCAAGCTTCAGAGCGTAGTTCGTTTTAGTGGTCATATGGCGACCAGCAACTAATTAATGAAATTTGTTGAAAATAGCGGTCGCACAATTGATTAATCACAAAAGTTTCAGATTCGGGGGATTTCGACCTAGTAGTATCTTAAATCAACTACTCTTTGTATTATCCATGTAATTCAATTTTAAAAAAGCAAATTTAAACGAAGAATAGACTGATTGATCAAGAAATGATAGGGCATAGTTGTTATTTATGGAAGATTCAAGGGTTCAATGCGGTATAAATAGCTATATTGAACAATTAATCTCAAAGTTTTAAAAGCCTTGACGAAGACTGGAAATACAGTCGAAAGCTTGGTAAAAGAACAAAGAGTAAACTTGATTTAAGATACTGCTAGGTCGAAAATCCCCGAATCTGAAAATCATATAAAGAAATATAATTATGAATTAATATTTAATAAACATGCGTGATATTTTAATATGTTACAACGTTACCAGTCATGCATGTACTGCTCTGACCGGAATTTGATCCCGGAACTTTTTGAACACTAGTCAAACGCACTAACCAACTGCGCTATCAAAGCCCTGTTAACAAAACGCTTCTGAACGCCATCCGGCGCATTTATAACTGAATCGCTCGTCGCTCTGTATTTTCGAGCTTCAGAGCGTAAACATATTAAACCTTGATATACATATGCCGCTCTGACATCGATTTTGAATAGAGTAATGATAGCGCATTTTATAAGCGCGTTTAACTAGTGTTCAAAAGGTCCCGGGTTTAAATCCCGGTCAAAGCTGGCAATACATATGCATAAGCCTATTAGGCCATTAAAATAGCACGTACTTACTTGTTCATTAAAAATGTATTCAGGAAATAATTATCTTGCAATATGGCAATATCTTGGTGTCCTGGCATGTTTCGCACACAGTTACAAATGGTAATAAATTGAACGTAATTAAACATAAATACCTCTTTGTTTTATTGTAATTTTTACAACCCTTATATTTTGCCTTCATGACCTCAATCAATACGTTTTAACCTGCCTTTATCGTCGCTTCTCTTAGCCGTAATAAATTAACATATTTACATATTCCAAACAACGCACCTAATACCGAGTCTACAAATTCGAGTACTAGATTTTGCATCTCTTCCCTAATCATTTCTAGTTTTTAATCCACTTCTACCCTATCATCCTGGTAATGCTAAAGATTAAATTTACGGTCTAACTGATGTCGTTTACTTCGTGTGCACAACATTGCTTTTAACAAAGAAATAGTTGAATACAAGACTACTTAGTAGTAGGCATTAGGAAACTCGCATAAACTTGAAAATGAGTCTTAGCGAGAAAATGTGAAGAAGAATCTTTACTCCAGTTATATTTTGTAAAGAACTGTTAGGTCTTCTTTTATTTTTTAAGTATATATACTATACTTAGATATATAAAGAAAGAATAGCGTGCAAAATAATAATTACAATATTTAGAAATGCGTAGGTAGTTATCGTTGTCTGTAGTTTTACAAATTAAACTGTGTATTTTTTTCTGCTAGTGCGCTATAAAGGCAGTTTCATAATTTTGAAGTGAGCGTATTATTAATTGATGTTTACTTAGTGAATGATGAAACCACTGCCAATGCTGTTGGAATCGGGTTTGAACCTCAATGTGCTGCGACACATATTTTCTGGGGACAGTAACGTTATTTTTAACACAAATGTAATTGTATTAGAAATGTGTAGATACTGTTGCCTGTAGTTTCCTAATTCAATAAGTACATATAAATTTATAATACGCTTCTGAGGAGATTTCGACACGGACCTCATAGCGCAGTGGCAGCGCAACATCGGCTTAATGCGAAGACCCGGGTTCGATTGTCTTTGGCAGCTACTAAATTTTCTTTCTAAAAAATGCAATGCACCCATGAAATACACAATTTAATTTGTAAAACTGCAGCCAAGGACATCTACGCATTTTATTCCTTTATTTTTTTGTACTTCATGTAAATTTAAGTAAATTTTGCAGTATTATTGCGTAATACGTCTAAATATACATATATMCAAATGTATAGKGATGAMGTTCCATTGTTTCTAAAGCAACCATTAATTGAACTAGATAAMATAACGAATTACTAATATTGTCGTTTAAAAGACGCCATACGTCTAGCAAGACTTTTTACTCTCCMACGAACACTTCTGAGAGGTAATATTCATAAAAACACTTGGGCTATTGCCTGGAATGAACAATATAATTAAAAGTACTAATATTATAATTCAGTTTACCCTCCCCGAATGCATTGTTTAAACTTTGTGAACATTTGAAAACGTGAAATTGGAGACATTGACTGTTAATACCTAGCCCGCTATAATTTTCGTTTTTTTTTATGTAAGTATATCAACAACCAGTTATAAATGGCGTACAACAAATAAAAAATTTGATGGGTGCAAGTCTTGCATTTTCTGAGAACTTTTAGCAGTATATGATACTTGTGCAGGCTTAGTTTTCTCAACGTCTTCTTGTGCTTGTGAGCTATGATTTAAAGACTGGCATTTCCAGCTTCTAATTCTTCTCATAAACGTCAAAAGTCTTCAGCACTTACACTCAACACCCAGTTGCAACTAGCTAAGATAAATGTCAATTTATCAATACGTATAAATGCAACTAAGTGCTACTGGTTCGTTACAATGCATCCAAACAAAAGGAATAATGGGTGGAATCGGTGGTAATCTCTCTCCGACATCGCCAAGAGGTAGGGCCTGTCTTGTTGGCACTCTTAGCGTTGTTACTGGTTATGAACAATGGACAAAATAAAATAGTGAGCTGTCAGATTATATGAAGCTAACAGGGGATACACCTTTATAATTCGTTCTGTTGTGTCTGATGAGAGATCGTTACCTTAAGACAATATCCAGAAGACAATGCTGCACTACTGGATTAAATGAATTTTAATGTCTCTGTTTACAGCTAAAATTAGCACTGAAAACTGATTTTAGCTATATCTTCATAGTTAACAAATTTTTACAACAAAATTGGTAAAAGAACTGCATTCTATACCTAAACTTACTAGGAATTAGTTTTGTAGGAATGCATATTAAAACACTCACTTTAAGTCCTTTATAGCATTTTATTTATCAAAGCTTACTTTTGGCATAGCTTTTGCAGCATCAGAAAGTAGGATTTTTCTTTTTATGATCCTCGTCAAATACAAACAAACTATAAATAAACAAGACTGTTTGAAATTTTTTTTTCTTTTCTATAGCTTATTTATTATAATTTCTGGATATTAAAGAACTATGTTTAGCTGAAACTAAACAAAAGGCCCGTCATTGCTTTACGTATACAGACTTCCATCTTTAACTTTAAATAGGGTAATAAAAAGCAAAGTAGGCAAGATCTTTTTCTGAACAGGTATATCTTATAATGTTAGCACAGCAAATTAAACGTTTTGTTTGGCTATCAGTTCAAAACCCACGCGCCCTTGAAGCAAAAGTGCGACACTCCTTTATCCATTGAGACAATGAGCATGAAATGTTTGTTTTGTGTCATTCTCTCGTTGAAAAATCGCATGCGTGCAAAATGGTGTGAGACAGACGGTGCAGTAAATTTAATTCATTACGTTCGCAAATCAGAACGAGTTATGAAAGGACGATTTAACTGTTTTAGCTGAATGCTATTAACGTGAACAAAGATTGTACCCTATTTGTGTATTGTAAGTTAATTCTATTTCAATGAAGGGTTTTTTGAGGTAACTTCTTCAGCTGAACTTTTTTATTTATTAGTATTACAGCTGGCGTACATAGTACACATTGCATAATTGAAAACGCTTATCTAATTAATCGTCATTATCAAAGTCTTCTTGATTATCTGGTATGTGCGGTGACTACTTAAGACATCTTCTAAAACATAATTAGCCGACATTATGGATGCTGAAAAACGTCCTAGGCATTATCCTATTAGCATTTAGTTTCTMAAAGCTTGCGCTTCAAACTGTTAGCTTAGTTCGAAATAACTGAAAGTTGGATAGCACAACGTTCGGCCGGGCATCTGAATTTAATATACTAGTGATTCGTAAATTCTTTGATCTTCCCATAGAATTGATAGAAGAATACTAATTAGATCATGTGACGTAAATAAAACAGAACGGATTACTCCAAAAATGAAAACTGTTAAAATTAATAAAAATCGCCTATTACATTTACAAGTACGATATTTTAATTCAATTACAAATGAGTCGTATACCAGAGTATATACAAACATATTCATGTGAATCCTTTGGGAAGTAGGTAGCAGTCGTTACTTGTAAAACTACTAAAATGTATTTAGGCGGATTTCGACCTTGGAACAGAAATTATTACACTATTTTTTCTATTACCAAGCTTTCGTATCTTTTTAAGAAAACTACAACAACAAGGTGCGGATAAATTAGTTTCTTAAGATATACATTCTTATATTACTTACAGAAATTTGAGATTATATTTTTAACAGCAAAACCAATTTAACATGCACTAAAGTGTCAATTTTTTTGATGTACGAGATCATACTAGATTTAAAATCCTTTTTTTAGACACACTGTTTTTTTATTGATTACACTGTTAATTTTTTATATATGGTACATTTCTATATTATATATTAATATTTCTATATTAATCTTTTGTTGGTATTTCTTTCCATATCTAGAACTTTGATATCGTCCAAATTTATTTGATGTGAATTATTTAAATGTGTGAAGCTAATGCGCATCTATCTTTTTTGTTGCCATATCGCTCTTGTGTAATCTAATTCTATTTTGAATCCATTGTTTTGTTTGTCCCACATATTTACTACCATAATCATTACAACTTAAAAAGATACGAACGCTTGGTAATAGAAAAAAGAGTGTAATAGTTTCTGCTCCAAGGTCGAAACCCCCCCTAAACACATTTTACTTGTCAAACATTTTCATATAGGTATTAAAAATCTCTTCTCTCTTTTACAACACGTTCGATAGTTATGCTATCACTCTTTCTTATATTCCTGCAGTTCCGTACTTATCAATAGACGAATAAGGGCTAGATTACCTCTTTCGGGATGAAGCAGTAAAAAACGAGTTCTATCACTGTAAAAGAGCCAGATCTAGCCCGAAAAGGGCTAAGGTGGCAACACTGGTTAGGGCTAACAACAMTATTTTAGGGCATCCTCGATCGACCAAATCTTATAGAGCTAGGTAAATTAAATACAGCCTAAAAATAATACATTATCATGATCTGTACAAGCTTTTATTTTTTGCACTGTCGGGCGTTTAGGGGTCAGTCCAAAGCCCCTACTGTCCCAGCTACGCCACTGAAAACAGCTGCACCGACGTCTACCCTATGTTTGAATCAAATGAAGCAAGGCGATATAAAATCTGAAGCTGAAGCAAGTAAAAAAGAGTGCAGAAAATGTGAACAAGGTTTTTAATTTCATCTAGAATTAAATGAAAATGTTAGAGAAGGCAAATGAGGATGATATTCGACATCTTTATTGTTCCTGGCTGGCTGGTGAAAAGCGGGTGCAGTGTTTTTCTTACAAGCAATTTATCAGATTTACCGGKTTATCATTTATCCCAAAAAAAATTAGCTTTATTGTAAGAATTGAACGTAAGGTGTTCTTGAAAGCTACTTATTAATTTTATGATTAATTTTATCCAAAGAGTTGGTCCACTTCATTTTATGTATTTTTCTCAATTAATAAATAAATGCAGGTACTAATGAAGTCAGCATGCAACCGTTTGCTGTACACAGCTGATATTTTATACTCAGTACAATTACAATTCTATAGTGCGATTTGTGTAGCTGTTTATGCTTTATCCCCATGTGAGCTTCAAACTCTTTAGCAACAAGTTATCATCTATAGAATTTTTACTTTATAACATTCCTTTATACTAAAATGATGCTATTTCATTGGCTGTTTTAACGTAGGTTCACGTAAACAAGATAAAAATTGGTCTGTTAGTTCAAATGACGAGCGTGGTGTTGCCACTATAGACGTAACAATTGGTAATTAAAATTATACTTAAATGATTACAAAAAATGAAAGATTATAGTTAGTTGCGCTTCCATTTGTCTTCATTTTATTCATTCATTCATTGTATACTTTTATATCGACTCAATTGTACGTCTGCTGAAATTCTCACGTACGTTTGCTCAAACTGTAGAGGCAACCGATAAATAAATACAATAAATCGAGTGGTGTGAAAATCAGTAGTCTCACTGGCGTCAGTCTCCTTGAGAAGTAAAGATATTACCAATTAGCGTAGTCCATTATCGTGTACTAAAATATAAAAATTATGGTATAATTACGGCGTAGGCGCTATCCGTATGTTTCAATAAGGTTTTTAGCGCTTCGATTATTATGTAAGCAAAAGTGCGAGGTTCCCAGGCCACTAATTAACATACGAATACCACCGGTGGCCGCCCTGTGTGCTTCCTTGGTCCGGCATTTTTCACAGCTGACCGTGATTTTGTATGATATCACATACGGCAACAAAACAATGCGCAATCAAGTCGCATGTTCGATAGGGAGTCCCGATTAGATCGTATCGCCCGCGTTCGGTATGATAAAACAGTTCGGTGCTTTCGTTGTAGTCGGATAAATATTTCTCTTTGGATGGAGATTACAAATAGAAGCTATTAGACCCCAACCATGATTCCGCGGTGCCGAGTAAGCAGGGTTATAAACGGAAATTGAAGTTTTAGATAATACCCACGGCAACGGTGCTATCGTGCTGATCTGTTAGATTGGCTGGGTTGATTTGCTGCGGTAATACATGAATCGCAGTTTATACAGTTTTGTTAATACAGTTTGTTGAGTAATCTTAAGATGACCTTCTTGTAAAAATTCTATACTTAATGCTTTTTATGAGTGAATCTACTGGAGCATACGTTATTACATTAGGGAAATACCATTTAATTGAAATAATTAAAAGTACATTTATCGTATGCGGTTAAAGAGATATAGCCCTTTTCTCTGTGTTTTGAAGAACTGATTTCATAGTTGTTGCATACTGAATCTGTAATTATTTCCTGACCAAGCTAAAATTACGGTTTGATTGTCCTGTTATTTTACTTGCTTCTTGGTTCTTGCTGACTAATGGCAAACTTTGCCAATACTATTAGCGTAATTGAAAGTGTTGAATAATTAAATCAGCGTTCTAGAATGCAGTCTTTCTTTCTAAGTACTAAATTTTTAACTATGTTCTCAGCTTATTGACTCTTGCAAGCAAAGGTTGCACCAAGGGGCGGTTATTTTTGACATTCATCAAGTATCTACGGAATAACTTGACGTTGTGCGTCGTCCTTGTGATAAATATTGATTTTGTTGACAAAATAAAATACTTCAAATTCGTCGCCACATTTCGACATTTTATCCTGTTTTTGTATTTTGATTGAAGGGCGAAGAAGACACAATGTGTTTTATTTTGTTATAAAGAACCATTTTCCATAACTTTGAGATTCATATACAGGGTTTTTATGAATGATTCATGCATCCAAGGCGCTTATGGAAATTAGTAGCCGCCTCTCCGGAGAGTAACACAACTATTGCTTTGACTTATACTTGTCATCTGTCGATTGTTGAATTATTTGATATTTTGATATGAGAAAACGTCTGGAAGTGTGTATTTTCAACAAATTCAGTATTGTTGTTTATGGGATAATCAATTTTAAGGTTGCAGATAGCTCACATTTCTGAACTGTGGGGTGACAATGTTTCGTATACCTTTTAGGTTATGTATTGTATTTGTGAGGTTGTGGCTACAGTAAGCCTTTTAAATAATTGCACTATGATGGACTGAAAGAAGTTTACAGCCTGCCGCAATGGTAAAATTCACAATCTAAGTGGTATTAACGTTAGCTGTACCATACAAAGCTTTCATAGTGAAACACTGCAATAATGTAGACTGTAGAGGTTGCTACAAACCTACTATACCAATAATTATTGTTATTTATTAAATAGAACTGCAAATTGTAGGAAAATCTTTATAAAGCCAACAATTTTGTGACTGTAACTTGATCTGCAACATTCTATACTGTCGTGCTCATTCATGTCGAGTGATCGCCGTGCTTAATGTAGCTTGGAATCAGTTACAAAAAGGCGGCACAAAGAATTGAAAAATGAACGCCGTCCACGTTGCATGAATCATTTATAGAAACCCTGTATAAATAAATAGTACACATGCTAGCTACAATCAGTAAATTAACACAAAAAATATAACCAGATACTAAATATAGAGCACATTACAAATGATGACTATATTCGCTCACTACATCAACTACAACTTCTGTAATACAATTTACGCATAATGTATCGAAAATGTGTGTGTCAACAGAATAAGCAGCAGCAGCATTCTCACCATTACCGGATACAGTATTCACGAGTACAGTCTTAAAAAAGATGAAAATTAGTCTACAATAGGCTGTGGAGAAGTGAGCTTCTCACTGTAAATCTTCCTTTTGAGATAATGCGAAGATCTGATGAAATTTTTTTTTCAAAATTGGACAAATAATGTCTATATAAAATATTAATTAATATATTACACCTTGAGTGCGAAGACCGTTAAACTGATTAAAAAATGTACAGTGCCATATCTTCTGCATCTTTAGGACTGTCGGGTCAAAAACTGGGTATAAATTATTTTAAAAACGAATACAACCATCATTAACGTCTTGAACATGTTTCAGAAAATACAAATGACATTGCATGTAAAACAAAGATATTGTAGTAGTTGTTAGAATGATTCATAAAAAATCTACGGCCTTCAGACGATTCATCAATGTTATCTAACTAGGAGGGTGCAAAATGTGTTTCTGGATAATATGTGACAATCTTCATTACGTGAAATTTTGGAAAATCTGGAGATCCTCAGGGCAGTGTGCTTGAACCGATCTTTTTTCACTATACGTACCTATTTGATTTGCCAAACTGCAAACTGGGTGAGACATTGCAACATACACTTGTATGCTGACGACATATAGACAAATTGTTCGTTTTAACTAAATGATGAACAAGCATATCCAAAATATACATGTTTATTCAACAAATCACGGTTTGAAAATTAACACCAGCTATAAGTACGTGTAGGATATGAAAAACTGCGGACAACTATTGTAACCAATTTTAGTCAAACTGTCAAAAATCTAGGTGTTTTTACGGATTTATCCTTGGCATTTAACGAACCTATCATTCATAATGATAAACGTGCAATGCTAAAATTAAAATCTCTCTATATTTTCAAGATTCAACTACAAGAAAAAATAAAATTAAAATTAACTATGCTTTGATATACCCACATATTCAATTATTCAATATTCACTGCTGTATCATTTTCTTACGCGACGGAATCAGCAAAAGTTAAGAATACAAAATGCATGCATGTGTAGGTATAATATTCCATACAGGGAACATACTACACAACTATAACGTTATATGTAAATTTTTTGTTTAGACTAGAAAATATTTTTGCAATAAATGCTCCTGATGATTAACTACACCATTCATTTGTAGAACACAAAAAAAGATTCGAAATTTTATATTTAAGATTATGGCCTGTCCATAAAATGACTTTTATGATAGTTGATAAATATTTTTTTAATAATCTGTAACTGATTGGCCTATTAACGTATACTTTAAACCCCAGTACCAAATGAGTCTGTTTTTAGTAAAACTTTTTACTATGATTCATCAAAGATCGACCATCTCCTTCGTGCATTAAAAAATCGGATTGTTTTACAGTCGATCAGTTAATGCCAAGAAAATAATGTAAGTGGAATTGACAGACTGCTGTCATTATTACCTACAGGGATAGTATTCTATTATTCAGATATTTTATTTTTTATCACCTGTCAACCTATCATCAAAGATTTATATTTTTGCAGAGCGCTCTTTGACAAGTCAGCATAAATAATAAAAATTAATAAACAATGTTCTATACACTTTTTAATAACACATCTCAGCAGGCAAAATCATTGTTTACTTAGTGCTTGGTGAAAAGTATAGGTTTGTATACTCTCGAAAATGTGGTAAGTGAAATTTCGACTAAGCGTGAAGTACAAAACTTGAAAATACGACCCTAGTACTAACAAATTTAACTAAAGGAAATATGTGTATGCCTATGAGCTTTTAATTCACTGAAGACTCCAGACAACTTTATTATGTAACTAATTTCAGTCTTTTTCCGACAATTATAATGAAAATATGGTAACGCTGGTTAATCAACACTTGTTTCAGTATAATGAGCTTAATCTAATAAGATAATATTTTGTCGGATAGATCGCTGTCTCTGTCCGACAAAATATTATCGTATTATATTATGGACGCTGAAAGCATTCACCCTCGTATGAGCTTAATCTAATTTTATTATTTAGTAGGAACCGTGCCACAAACATTCAAGCTATTAATTCGCCTCCGTTTCAACACAAGAAATATTTTTCTTTCAGTAATTGGTTAGCTAATTTAAATTCTCTAGTGCAACAGTGTACTCGTTGTACCGTTCTTAACAAGAGGAATATGCTTCAAATAGAGATCATACACGTAAAACTATTGGATATTACACGCTAGGATGTTTTCCTAAAACCATTTGTAGCTGTTGGTTAGAATTTCACAGTGAAATGATCTCCTCAGTTAATTGCTGGGAAACGCATTCCACGTCATTATTAAAATATTTTGTTTTCCAATCTGCTTGTCTGTCAGGTACTTTAAATGCTACACATTGACCTTTCTCAGTTATCAACCGGAGTATTGGCAGGTTCGCTCCCACAAGAGTAACATAATTGATCATTTGTTTCTGGAGCTTTCAGTACGACATTATACTGATACCGATAAATTGGGCTGCACCCAGGCAATAATTGTTACAGCACTGATAAGATTTTATCCCTTGGACAGCACGAAAAAAGATCTTCAATAAGCCAACTTAATAAATCAACTGGAAAAGTTTCTTGGAGGTGGGTAGGGCTTTTGTTGAAATGCAGATATTCTTGGACATATGTAAAGCTTTAACAGGTATAGAAGTAATTTTTTAAATTCTAATAAGTTACTAATGAATAAACGGAGTAGACCAAAATTATTAACTAACATTTGGATAATCTAGAATGTGTATAAACGATTTGCTATTTGAGGATTTAGCTAATTTACAATCATATCCAGCAATCTCAAAAGATATAAAAATCAAACAAGTTTTTGTTTACACCGCAATGAGTTTTGGCATTAGAAAGTTGAGCTACGAAAACTAATACCTTCTTCTGCGGATTATGATAGTGTGTTTTTAATGGATGTCAATGTAGTGAAGGCGTGGGGTCTGGTTACTTTTTGATTTATTTTTGGCTACTAAACTGACGGCTATCTTAACTAATTCAATGTTTGTTGATGTGCGCAATTTATTTTGCAACTCCAGACGCTGTCAAATGGGACTATCACGAATCGCTATATAGTGGTGTGGTATATGAGATAATCTTATTTCATTTTCATTTTGAGCGTCGTTAAGTGGAAAATTGGCAAGAAGCAAAAAATAGTTTGTGTTTAGTAAATCTGTATTTAAAATTCAGGTAAGTTGGCAGAACTCGTACTACGTTCGTTTGTTTCTTTCCAAAGACTGCGTTTTAACTTGGTTGACAGGTGCTTGCATGTTTATATACGCATTTATTTCACGCGTCTATCAGTGCAGTCTATATTCTTCAAGGTATATACTTTCACTAGAATTGGAAGCAAATCGCCAAGAAGATGGTAGTTTTGTGCACCAAAACTTAGAGCAGTAATGTAAACTGCTATACTCTCAAGTTACACTGAAACAAATTGTGATACATTAGTTGACATTAGAATTAGGCCAGAATTAATAAATAATTTTTTTATGGCATAATGTTTAATTGATTTTTATGAAAATGTGTAAGTATTAAAAGGAAAACTCTAAATTAGTCGCGACACCAAGTATACAGACAGTATGTCACAAACTGTAACCCAACTAAGTAACTTGTTCTAACGCGCCATTTTTTGGGGATCTCGTAAACGGTAAGAGATAGCGAGAAGGCTAAATGTGGACAGTTTTGTCTTTTAAGCCTTTTCAGAATATAAAAAGAATTTTTATTTATCTACTGCATTTTTTGGGGATATTTTGAAAAAAGTAAACAATTTCGATTTGTTTTTTTCGTTTCGTTTTCGTTTCGTGTTTTGCTGAAAACATTTTAACTACCTATGTGTTCGCTCCAATATTGAAAGCACATTCTTCTTTTAATAAGTTACCTATTAGTGCCAACATTAATTGAGTAGGTTTTGTCTGCTCGCAATTATCATCAATTTAATTTTTGCCTTCGGACGTCATACTGAAAAATGGTAATGTGGAATAAAGAATTCTTTTCTGATTAATTTGATGTATCGCACTTAGTAATTCTTTTTACAAATACATTCAAAAACACCCATTTAAAATATAGTAGGATCACCCAACAGATGAAGTGATCACGTGTAGTCCACACGTAAGGTTAGCTAGTGTGAAACGGGGTTGAAGCAGATCTCCCTCGGTTGCGAAGAGCCAATAGGAAAGCTGCGTTTAAAAATCACGTGAGGGTCACACGTCTTTATTACTCCATCTCTTGGGAGATCCAACTATAGTAGGTAGTCTTTGTAAATTTTGAACATAAATGCCCCAAAATCTAGATACACGCGGTAATTGTCAGGGATAGATATTATAATAAAGAAGATTTTAATCGGTGATAGGTTACGGTTTAGAAATTGGTGGTTTTTTTCGAAATAAACGTGGCGTAGGGACTACTGTGGCATGTGTGAGCAGTCTTATAGGGAAATAATATTATTTTATTACTTACTGACCGAGCTGAAAAGTATTTTTACAATGAGAAACCGCGCGCGGATATTGTAGGCGGGTGAATATTGTTTGCGGTGAGTTATGCCTTCATCGAATTGTKCGGTATTTTTCCACGGGGAATTGTGTTTGCGACGAATTTTTTGCGATGAATATTCCCCGGTAAACCTTCCACCGTGAATTGGAGGCAGTGAACTCTCTGCATCCCCTAAAAATGATAGCCCAATTGGTTAAACTTATGAAATACGTTCAACATAAACCTGTATGCAAGAATACCCTCAAAATCTATAACGAAGCTGTTAACTTTATATCGATGTTTACATCCAGACGGAGAGCCTATAGAATAGAAGGTAGAGAATCACTACGTCTAGGCCTCAAATTTAACTAAAATATTTACTAATCTGCTAGAAATACTTTTGTGCAGGATTATTGTAGTGTCAAATAAAACAAATAATGGGTAATTTACATACTAACCTCAAGTTCAGTTCCAACACTCCATTTATTTATACCTATTTCAGATTATTTTTCGTTTTTATTTCGGTAAATGCTTATTTACGTTACCCTCCTTTAAATGTCTCAGATGGGGAGGCGTACCTTAAAGGTTGAGAAACTGTGAAATATATAATTTCTTATTGACAGGCTAATAATAATGCTGAAAAATACACTCTTACTTTCATCTGACTTCTGCAAGGATACAATAAAGCTTAGTATGTTGAATAGACACGTAAATTGGATAGACTACATATAGGCACTAAATTACATATTGTTTTGTCTGCAATGGCTGGTCTATTGAACAACAGCGAGGAAGAACATTTTTAAGGCAACTAAAAAATTGTTGCTTACCTCCCCATATCCATAAGGTATTATTTTACTGAAACGGCAGCATTGTATACCTGCTCCCTGCGCATGAACACGCCACTGCGCTTTCCATCATACACGAATTAAAAAACCAACGCTCGCTGATCGATAGCGTGAAATATATCGCCCTAGGTGCCACATAATTTCGAAAATAATACGCGATAAATAAGAATAAACAAGTTCGTCGGGAACGCATTAGAAGTTATTGCCGTATAAATCTTAATCAGAAGTAGGTATTGTGGGACCGTGCCGTTGTCGGGCACATTATGCGGTGTTTGTTTATTCAATGCGATGTTTAGGGGGATAAGCGGCCATTGTTCGGTCCATTAATTGCTCCCCTTGTGACGTCACATATCTGTATCGCGCCGATGCGATATTAATAATTGGTCACGATCCCGACGGGGAAGGGGCATTTCACGCAACGAGTGAGAATCACTGATGTAGCACTACGTAAAGATTGTTGCCAGATACATTAAGAGTATGACTACAATAAAAGTCCATTACGAAATTATGTATGTACAGGTTGTTCTTATCGTACTTGAAATGTTTTTCACGATTATTTTCATGCGTACTGCAATGACACTGGTGACTGGTGAGAACGAAAAATTATTAGCTACGGGTCTTACTGGAAGTAGCACATCAAGATTGTGCGACATACCTATACTGAATATAATATTATTTAATTTGGAATAGTAAAAAATAAAAGCTACAATTAATAATACTGTTATTCATCGTAGGACGGACGATAAATTTTATTTACGTGCAAATGTTTTCACAACCTCAAGAGATTTTTGACTTATTTTATTTTATATACATTAAGAAATATCAGTACTTTTTAAAGCTTATAACTTTGGAAAACTTGTACTTGTAGATTTAAATGAAAGTATTTACAGAATATAGGCAATTAAAAATTAATTGCTCAGTCGAATTAACCATATTTGCTGCAAACAGCTAAATAGACAAAATGCAAAAATAAGCATAAATTTATTGATGTTTTAATATTTTATTATAAAGATTGGGTAAAATTAGGTAGCTGTAGGTAAATTTCGGCTATAACAGTAAATTCAATCCGTGGCGGAAGGAATAGTAATTGATTAATTGAATTTTCGGTAAGATAATGTAATATTCCAGTAAACGTTTATATGGTTCTTGAATTAATACATTAAGCCTGTTAAATTTGGGACATTCTATGTAAGATATCAAGCGAGCAGTGTTAAATGATTGACGAGTCAATCGAGTTACCTATAACAAACTCATACTATTTACGTATGCAGCTTGACCTATCGTTAAAGTCTCCAAGTAGCTCAGCAAAAATTAGCTTCGTTCAAAGCCTTATGAAGAAAAAACTGAAGAATTTTTAGTTCTTGAAATAATAGCTAGTTATATTTTCATAATCTTGAGTTGTTTTTAAAAATCGCTTTAAAAATAGGGCAAACTCGGGAATGTAAATATACAACTGCCCTCTTAGATAGATATAGAATAAAATTTTTTACATTACATACAGGGAACATGAAAACTGGTGTAAAATAACACTATTTTACAGTACCTACAACTTTTTTGAAGTAACGCCCGCCTACTGAAATATACATTCTTAAACATGGGGAAGAGAAATAGTTTATCAAAAATATCTCTTAGAGCGGTTTATATAGTTTCATAAAATTTTGGTTACTATTATTGTAAGTGGAAGCAGTTAAAATGATGAGCACATTTTTTAAATAAATAATTTGGGTGGGGAGGGGGGCCAGCCCCCACATTCTATCCCTTAACTTTAAAACGGTCAAGTATTATTTGTCAAAAATGTGTGTTGTTTTAATCTTTGAGCCTTGTAAACAAAAAATGGGCACTTTGTTCATGTGGCTTAAATTGACCCATTCCGAGAAAACTGCAGTTGAATGTTAGGATTCACACTTTCACTGCTTAACTAAACCAATTTTTCATGTGATATTGTCTGTGATAAATAATAAAACTGTGTTAGATGTCAACACTATTATATTGATATTTTGACAAAAATTTGTGTAAATTCTGAAATAATAATAATGGAATATTCATATAAATGAGTAGGTATGCCAGAGTACCTACTCATTTATATGAATATTCCATTATTATTATTTCAGAATTTTTGCAACAAGTAATGTAAAGTATTTTCAAAATGTCAATGCAATAGACACATCAAACACAGTTTTATTATTTATCACGGCCAATTTGATAAAAAAGTGGTTTAGTTAAGCAGTGAAAATGTGAATCGTAACATTCAACTGCATTTTTCTCAGAAAGGGTCAATTTTAGCCGCATGAACAAAGGGTACCTTTTTTTGTTTACAAGTCCCGAAGATTAAAAAAACATATTTTGGAAATAAATACTTTACTGTTTAGAGTTAAGGGTTAAAATATGGGGTGTTGGCTCTCTTCCTTCCAAACATTTCTCAAAAATATGTGCTCATTTTAACGACTTCCGCACAAACAATAATAGCCAAAATTTGATGAAATTATATTAACCGGTCTAAGAGATATTTTTTTAACTGTTTCTTTTCCCCTATGTTTGAAGAGTCAATATCTCAGTAGGCGGGCGTTATTTCAAAAAGGTTATGTTGTAAAATACTATTGTTTTTGCACCAGTTTTCAGATTCCGAGAGGTTGCCTACACCCTTTATAGGTGTAGCAAAGTTTATTTTTCAAAATAAAATAGGTAGGTAGCTAAGTAGGTACGGGATGCGATACTTAAGATGGGACGGGCTACATTTCCGTTAATATAAAAAAGAAAAAAAAGGTTTGTAATACAAGTTACACCAAATCAATTTGTCTACGACATAAAATTATTTTAGAATATACAGAGTGTCTCATTTTCTCCGCGCAATACTTAACTTTATTTTCATAGCTTTAAATTTCCATGCAAAACCATAACTACTTGAATGCTATTTTGTACCGTTTCCGAAATATTAAATATTTTTGAAAATTTTCACGTTTATTTATATAGTGCACTAGAGAACTACAATATCTCTGACAGTAAAAAACAAGATAGAGGAATGCGGTTTTCACCATCACCGAAAAGGGCATACAATTAGCGACCAATCAAATATGTAGTCAGATAATAGCAAGTATTACAAAACCGTAAGGGACAGACCATAGCATAACATAGTAAAATCGAAAGGAAATTAAATTATGGTTCAGATGAAGTGCAATATAATATATAAGAACCTCTTAAAAAATAAAATTGCCATGATTGAATATTTCAAAATCTAAGGATGATTGTTACACAGTTATTTTAGTATAATTTTAAAATAATCCACGATCTCATAATCTCTCTGTCTGTTCTATTTTCTAGGCACTGTCAAATGTCAAAACATTCAAAAGGCTTTAAATATTTTTTCAGATGGTGCAAAATAGAATGCATGTATGATCAATAAATTGACTTTATTTTTTACTGGAAATTCCAAAATGCAAAAAATACAGGGTTTTTCAATAAAGAAAGGTAAGTTAGATATTCATCAGAGATAATATAGAAAAAATTTTATTACGTTCCGCACTCGCACCCCGTATGTAACTTTAGCAAAAGATGTATCTTACAGAAAAAAGAGCCATTGTCCCATTTCCGCACTTCTCATGACAAGCTGTCTTATGTTTTTGTACTCATTTAGTATATGACAGATTCCAAAGAACTGAGTGTGGAACCACCTTGCGTTAAAAAATTGCGAGAAATCTTCTTAAAAACAAAAAAAGGTCGGTTATATCTCTCGACATTGACAGCCGGAAGCGCTTTTTTCTGAGTAGCATGTAATGAACGAAGTAAAGCACATGTCCAGAGGAAAAACTATGTAGTGCTTTTCCAATGTGCTTGAGCCATAATTGTTAATTTCTCTAAAATCATATAGACAGAAGCTATGATATCGGAAATAGTCACAGTAATGAATCCATTAATTTTATGTTATTTAAGTACCTATTACAAATACAAGGATGAACAACTCTTTTTGTTTGTAAGTCTGTAGCAAAGAAACAGCTCATACTTCTAACAGGCGCTGTGCATTTTTTATAGCCGAAGCATAAATTGAGAAAACAAAAATATCTACCTCCACCACTGCCCGTACCAGCTAGATACCTAAGCAGTAACACCATCAGTCGTTTAGTTTCATAATAATCTTGCTTCCTTCGTAGTCTAGTAATTAAATTAGTTGAGAACTATCGGCATATTAAGAATTCCTTGAAATAAAATCTATGTTTTCGCTATCGTATTCTTGCTATTTGAATTATTGCTATGCGAAGCAATATTTAATATGTATTGCTTACATCAGAAAGTACATTGTTAACAAGGGTAAATTACTTTTACGTGTCGGTTTGATTATGGGATCATGGATCAAACCTTGCAAGTCCCGTACCTTGAAAGGTGTAGGTAGCCATCCGTTGAGCAGATATTACATTTTGCCAGAGTATCGATTGTGAGGCATTCTACGTTCAGTTAAATCCATGGACATTAAAGCATTATACAACCCAATAGTGTGTGAGATTTTAATATAGATTAGATCGAACGTCAGACCCTCGTGATTGATGTTAGCTAATTGATCTCACTGTACTCGAACGTATTAGTTGTTTTATACAATTTGCCATTATTTTCACAGCACAGCACTCCCTGTAAACATTTTATAACTCATAGGTGACGATTAACTTGATTATTTATTTACATATTGATTACCACACCTTCGATGCGTCCATGTATACCTTTGGCCATCTAATTATTACAAGTAGCTGAGCCGGTCGTTTTTGTGTATAATGCAAGGACCGTCATTATTTCAAGTTGCCATAAATCTTAATTTTGATGTCGTGAACATTCAATTAAATATAAATGAGATGCAGGTTTTTGTGTGTTAAGTAATGAAAGGTCCGTCAACGTCTAATTATGAACTAGTTTGCTTTCGCGGTAAAAGGTGGACAATATTTTCTTTGCTTTTGCAGTATCATTGATAGATTTGAAGCTAGAATGTTGTAATTATTAAATAGTAAACACTGATTTTATTTATAGAGTTCAATCAAATTGCATATTTGGATTTAGAGTTTTAATTTACATAAGAACCTCTTAAAAAATAAAATTACCATGATTAAATATTTCTAAATCTAAGGTATAATGTTAAAATATCCCACGGATCTCAGAATCTCTCTGTCTGTTCTATTTTCTAGCGCACTGTCAATGTCAAAACATTCAAAAGGCTTTAAATATTTTTTCAAATGGTGCAATATAGAATGCATGTATGATCAATAAATTGACTTTATTTTTAACTGGAAATTTCAAAATGCAAAAAATACAGGGGTTTTCAATAATAAAGGTAAGTTAGTTATTCGTCAGAGATAATATAGAAAAATTTTTATTACGTAGACTGTGCCGCACCCCGTATGTAACTTTAGCAAAAGATGTATCTTACAGAAAAAATGAGCCACTGTCCCATTGACAAGCCTTCCGCACTTCTCATGACAAGCTGTCTTATGTTTTTTTACCAAAAGATAGTATATGACAGACTCCAGCGAACTGAGGGTGGAACCACCTAGCGTTAAAAAAACTGCGAGAAATCTTCTGTCTGTTATATCCCTCGGCATTGACAACCGGAAGTGCTTCTTTCTGAGTAGCATATAATGAACTGAGTAAAGCACATGTCCAGAGGAAGAACCATATAGTGCTTTTCCAACGTACTTGGGCCATACTTGCTAATTTCTATAAAATCATATAAACAGATGTTATGTTATCGGAAATAGTCACAGTAATGAATTAATTAAATTTATGTTATTTAAATATTTCAAATACAAGGATGAACAACATATTTCTGCTGGTAATAAAATAACTGACTATGAAGTATAAGTAAAACTGAATACTTACAAAATTTGTTTTGGCGATTGCCACGATTCTACTGGTGCATTTGTAATATATTTTAAGCGGCACTGAAAAAAATTAACAATTCTTATATATAATGCAGAAAATAGCAGGTAATGATGGCTACGTGCATAAACGCGCTTTTATTTTAATTTAGGTCAGATGATTTAAAATTATAGAATACCTAAGCACTCCTTAAAGTTGTGGAAACAACTTTTACCTATTCCTAGTTTTTACATTCTACGTTTACAAATATCCCAGTAAACACACATTGGTATATATACGGTTCAATATACGTAGAAGTGGTATATATTTGGTATCAGGATATCTAGCAATTTGTATTATACTTATATTCATATCCCGAAATATAACTCTCTGAAGTATCACAGTAAACCTAGTTTTATATTGGATTCCTTTGTTTGTACATGCAATGTCGTATTAAATAATTCCTATTACTATACTAAACTATGTGATTCTGGAATGCTTGGCAAACCATTATAATAATTATATACGAAAAGTTATATACCACATTTACCGGTAAACTTGCATTGGGTCGCTACAAAGAAGGAAACCAGCAGCATATTTCAGGTTTTGTTCGACCGATTTTTCCGAAATTGTCCAAGGGTCTATGGGTAATTAATATACATTTTTTGAATTTTTTCAACACCGTGTCAGCTCTCGTTTCCGAGATATGGGCGCAAGTTGAATTTTTTAAAATGGGAAGTGGATCAAAAGGCATATTGAGAATGATATTTTTTCCTGATTTCAAAAATGTATCACACTTGTACAATTTATTGTTACTGAGTTGAGAAAAGTAGGTATGATAACAAACTTGGGTCTTGTAAAAAACTTCGGGATAAAAACTATATTCGTTATCGCTAAGTAAAAACAAAAACTTCAGGTGTCTCAATTTTCCTCGTGACTGGTGATAATTTTCAGTCACTTGGTTATTTGCAATCGCAATGCTTCATTTAACTGAACATGGTCGCATCGAAATTTTGATAATATTTAGTTATGGAGATAGAAGGCGAAGTTATTCGGAAATCGGAAGTAGTTGCATCCACAATACAATTCATTAAGATCGTGAACAAATTGCCAGATGAACAGTTATTAAAACATTGCAACGTTTTGACGAAACTGGCGGTATTAAAAAATGTCAAAAATCAGGACGTCTAAAAAGGCTGCTACGAGTGAGGAAAGTAGCTTCAATGTCCTTTTAGACGTGCAAGAGAATCCCAAGTCGGTGTCTGAGCACAACGCCCAAGTGTTCCGTACAACAGCGTGCTCTCACTCACCATATTACCAGAACATCTGTTCAGAAAATTTTGAAAAAAAGGAAGTTTCATCCATACAAAATTCACTTATTAGAAGAACTGGAGCGAAGATGATTTCGATCGTAGAATATAAGTTTGCGAAACTGCTATGAACATAGTTGAAGAAAAATTTTAAATTGGAGTACGTTTTCTGATGAAGCGACTTTTTGCCTCAATGGTAATGCACATAGACAAAATTGCAGATATTGGTCGGACACACATCCACATTGGATGGAACAGGTCCACACACAACGCACTCAGAAAGTAAATGTCTGGTGTGGTATCATCGGTGAACATATAATTGGGCCTTTTTTCATCGATGGAAATTTGAATACGGTCAAATATTTACAGCTCTTGCGCGAACACATTATACCAGAATTTATTTGCGTTTTCCATAATCGTAAAAATGCTGCGCGTCCTTCTGAACAGATACGGTTTAAGAAAGGTGGTGCACCGCCCTATTTTGCAGTCAACGTTCGTGTACATTTGAACGCGATATTTCCAGACAGGTAGATTGATAGGCGCAGCGATAGAATGACCAGTACATTCCCTTGATCTGAAAAATTTTATTTATGCTGAACGGCCTCATGACGACATAATGTAGAAGATTTAAAAGGACGAATCGGGGCAGAAATTCAGAACTACAAAGAACATTAGAAAAGTTTTACTCAAGGCTGCATCTCTGCTGGAAGTAAAGGGGAACATTTTGAGCATCTTCTGTAACGTAAATTTGAAAAAATACAACTCTTTTCACGGAATCATGTTTTCCTTTTTTACTTTTTGGGTACCCGATTCGCAATAAATTGATCAAACCAGACGAAAATTATGACCAGTCAAGGAAAAATGGCAATACCTGGCATTTTTGTCCATTTTAGTAATAAAGAAAATTGTTTTCATTTATTTCGTTCTTTGTCAGACTCAATTATTGTATTTACGCCCATATCTCGAAAACGACAGCTAACAAAGAGTTGAAAAAATCCAGAAAATGCATTTTAATTATCCTTAGGCCCATGCACAATTAATTTTAGAAGAATCAGTCGAACAGAACCTGAAATATGGTTCCATACTTAATAGCGACCCTGGCAACTTGTATTAATCGCATGTTTTGTTTGATGTTAAGTATCAGTTGCAACTGCCCTTTACATCAGATTGCCTAGGAGGACGAACAGCGGATGCTATCTAGTACCTAACACTGAAGTTTTGACAATAGTAAATCACTATAAACACGACACTACACAGAGAAACAATTGAGATCATCAAACACAGCAGTAATTTCAACACGAAATAAGAAGAGCTACATGTCAACAAAACATGACGGGGGTTACTCATACACGAATTAATGAGGTTAACAAGTGGCGTTCAGTCCTCGGTACGTTCGAGTGCACGATTCCAGCCCAGTCCCATGACGCACGAGCACATACTTATAAATATCTATACTGCACAAGAGAGACGTCCGACACGGGAAACAGTGTTGCCATCCATACCATAATTATGGTATATATACCATAATGGTATGGAAAATACCATATACCATAATAAACTATTATGGTATCCACATTTTACCATAATTTGCACAGTCAATTTCAGTTTTTTTTCTATAACACAAAAATTACATCACGGCAAGCTTGGTTTTCTACATCGCGTACTAGCCTCGTCACAGGGTTTCATTTCCTAGCCTCTCTCTCTTTAGAGCGAACTTTGTAATTGATTTATTCAAAAGTTACTTAAAATTTTGGGTTTTTTTGTACAGCGATGAGTATGTAGGCACAACTTGTACTGTAATAAGCTACTAAACTAACACCTAAAAATTCTGAACAACCCTATTTAAAGAAAATGGCGGCGACTAGTTTTTCTTGTTCTTCACTAAGAAGGAGTGAAAATTACGCATACATGGCAATGACACAAATTGAAGAAGACAAAAGTCGGCATTCAACTGTGAAGCAATATTTATTATACGAGGTAAGATTAAAAAATATTTACAAAAAAGAACTTTAAATACAAAATATGATAATCTGCAAAAAAAATTTTTGAACACCCACCGAGCTATCTTCAAAGAGTTTAAAAAGACCTACAATTTCACATATAACTTAAGGTTGTACGTAAAAAAATAAAGAAAATACGAGCCTGAGGAGTTTTAAGTGGCGGATCCTGTATATGTCGTTGATCGTCAACCAACGATAATGCATATACCATAATTTGTGCCAAAATACCATAATATTTTGAAGTTGATACCATAATTTATGAAGCAAGGCCTGGCAACACTGACGGGAAATACTGTGTGCTGCCATTTTGATGGCAACAGCATACGAAATGTAAACAAATATTGCAAGAGCAGACGAAATGTAAACAAAACAGGAATCATAACTTTATTGTTTCACAGTAAACACAAACAAACAGAAATAAACATAACCCTAATATTTTATTATTGCTTCATATTACAATGTAATAAATTAATGTAGTGATCAAATAAAAATCAGTAAAAACACAAAAACATTTTTTGCTATGAAATCGTCTCTAATGTTATGTTATACCACAGAAAACACTTATTAACAACAATAATATTATTGATGAGAGGTTATGAATGTCGATTAAACACGTGGTATGATGCAACACAAAAACAGCAGATCAAACACAACAACAGTCAAAACACAACGCGTAAACAAACAATGGCTCTTGCCATCAAAATGGCGTCGGTTTCTATCTTCTTTTATTTCCTGCGCCGTTAGAATGCGCACACATCCTTAAGCGGTATATAATTATAAGTATGTGCGCACGAGGCACAATCGCAACCGCACCAGCTCACCAGTAAGTGATGCCAACTTAGCGGTTTTGCCGCTAAATTTAGCGGATAAAATTCTCGCTTAGCGGGAAAAATTACGTTTTAGCGGTTAGAGGATATTGTAGCGGAGTAACAACTTTTTTAGCTCTCAATTAAGCATCCAGACAGAAAGTTGCCAGGGTTATAGAATTACCAAATAAGTATTTTATTGTACTTCCTTATCTGTGAAATGCATTTCGTGTTTATTTTACCTACCAATGTAAAATTTAACTGACGTGTTGCTAGAGTCTGTGTGTTCCACGCTGTAGCCAAGATTGTCGTCATCACCGTACAGATGACGCAGTAATCCGTAAAATATAGATTACAGATTCCTGCACAGATGCCGTTACTGATTACTAGATGGCATGGTGTTATCCACAATATGGCTCAGTGTCGTTGCATCAACACGACGTTGCATCAACACGACATTGCATCAATATACCGTTGGCTGATCGTGACGTTGCGTCAACATCACGTATTWCGCGATACAAATTAAGTCGTGAATTTTGTGTTGATGTTTTCAGAATTACTTTATCTGTAGATCGTTTGAACTTTATGGCATATGTTTTTAGAATTACATTATCTGTAGTTTTTTTTTTTAACATTAAGACACGTCTAATCGTAGTTCTAAGTTCAAAAAGGTAGTAAATGTCACTTTAGCACAATCCGGTATCCTAACCATGAAAGCATTGTAAATAATGGATTGCATATTAGTGCTTTATGGAGATTTTTCGATTAAGTGTTTACTTTACAAGTTACTGGGTTCTAACGGCAAGTTTTTACACAAAATATCAAATGAAACCAAATGGACAAAAGTTTGGCAGTACAGATATTTTGAATCAGAATTTCAAACTGTCTTTATCAGCTCTGCATGCACATTTTACAATGCAGTAAAATGTTTCTTATGTTAATCACGGACCCATAGATATGCATTTATATTTTAACCGCTTAAATCACACTTTTTTATGGATAGACGGGAAGTAATTGTAAAACTTCTAGGCTTCTACCATATACTTATGCAAACAAATAAAGGTACAATGCATAATTGATTAAGTATAAAGTAATAATCGATTTAAGGTCGTTGGTCTAATAAAGGGATATAGAGCTTATTCTTATTTTTATAGGTACTACCATATGATTTTCAGCAATATATCACAAGAGGGTGATGAGAATAAATTGAAAATAATTTGACAGAAATTCGACAACACGTTGCCCCAGAAACAGGCACTGAGCCAAAGGGCAACAGAAATGGAGAATAATTTTTAAATTTATCGAACTCTCGAGTGGTATTCGAAGGATTATATATTAACGTGTTTTTACATATATTTTCATTATCTTATCGAGTGAAGACATATTAAATCTTGTTCCACTCATTTTTAGTTAAGTTTAATTACAGACGTAGAGCCAACAATTTTTGTTGTCATGCAAAACCCACCTTAAATTATTCCAGCGAGAATTTACTTTGTGAAAATTCACACTATAATAGTGTTGGAATTTGTTCAAAATGACATAATTAACCGAAATTGAATTTTTTGATTGGTTTTTAGTAACGTCAAACAATCATCTGGTATTTTTATTATACTATTTTAGGTTTTCGACATAAAGTAGGAGTAACACCATACTTTTACACGCTTAGCCAAAGTCTATTAGTTCATTTATATATTTTAGAATTCATGTGTGTAATGGAAGTTGAAAATTATTTAAACACATATGATAGTCTGATTTTGTACAAAGCGTTGCAAAACACAAAACAGACCAGTCTGACTAGTTAAAAAAAACTTAATCTATTTTTGTTAAAATCACTTATGAATAAGATTAATTACAAACAAAACAGACGGAATTAGTGAGCTGCAGAAGCGAAATGATTGGTAAAAAGGTACGTAGCAAAACAAAGTTCATATATAAATTTTTATTGCATAAATATGTACAGGTATGTATATGTTATATGTTATATGTTAGCATAATAAATAACTGCATATTTATCCATGAAACATGAATATTGGAGGATATTCGATCTATGGTGTATTTAATCAATGTTGAAAGCCACTTTTAATATATAAAGAAGAACTGTAATATCACAAGCTAACTACTTTTCTGAAGCGTAAGGGTGATGGATTTATGCCATTTGACTTTAATTTTTTATAAACAGGTAGGTACCTAGTTCTAATAAATTTGTTGTAAATTGTACATAATAAATTGTGATAAAGTATGCCTACTCTAATTTGAAAGTGAAAGATAAGTGTGCTAAAATATTTTTTTCCGCACTCATGCGGAAATCTGGCACATTCGACACACTTTTTAATGTGTGTTAATGCACATATAGTTGGATTAGCTATCGAAATAAACTTAAGTAAGCCTAAGTAACCCGTGAATGAAACTGAAATGAATCTGCTTCATGTCCACTTAAGAGCGTTCCGAACGCCTGGTCATCTCAAATCGATACCAAAATATAACAATAAGAATTCAGACGTAATACTAACAAACTAGAAAAACAAAAAGGGATACGTAGATATTTCAAATACCATCTATTACATACATTTTTCTATTCTACATCCCAATTACAGAAATTCCAACTGTTCCCTCCAGTACAACAGTGTTAAAAAGCATTTTTTTTCCTTACTATGCGTAAGTATACCCAACCAGAACCAGCGAAAATAATTGGTATAACCTCTAAATTGTGGTGATAAACGTCTTCTGTCAGTGATAGTTCGTATGCTTAAACAAAGGTAGTTCTAACAATAAATCAGTTGGACCAACTGTAAATAGTTAAAATTTTGTGTTGGCTATAATGCTTTACAGACGATTGTATCGTGTGAGTCGGATGTTGACGCAACGTCGCAATTTTTGAATTACATGTTTATGCAAAGGTACGTTGTTGCAACGTCGTGTTGATGCAACGTCGTGTTACCAAGAATATCAGTAAACAAGAATGGCCAGTGTTGATAAATTTTGTGGAATGAGTTACAGCGCCATCTGTGAATGTTGTATGTGAACTACACTAATGAAACGACCAGCAGGTGATGCCGATAAATCAGAAACTCCGAGTCATACAAATGTCATTTATTTGGACGTTTATTTCTTGTCTTAATTTTAATTTTAAAACCTGGTATCTACTTTGCCCACTATTTCACAGGAAATTAAGAAAATAATCTTTTTAATTTAAGTAAGCATGTTTAACTTAACTTTTTTTATATTATGCTGACTTTGTACGTAATTGTGTACTTCATAAAAAGGTAAGTCAGAAAGGTTTACTTTCAATAATAATTAATAGGGTTGTTTTCTTAGTTTCGTATAAAATAGTGGCAAAGGAAATGCGAGGTTTTAAAAAACTGCGAATTGCCTATTTCAATTGTCGCAAATGTAATTACAAGAAATAAGATTCGAAAACACTTGCACCATTGTTTATTATTTATAGTGTGGAAACTACTCTTCTATTTAGTTTACTTTGCTCTGGCGTTTAAAAGCAATTAGCTGAAAAGTATTATCCACGTATCACAAATGATGCTGGAATGGATGTAAGGCTGCGAAACTGCACGTCCAAATTGTTTGTCCGTTTTACCTATTCTTCACACATGGCATCTTCTCTTGGGAAGTGGTGAAATGTGATATTTGAGTTTGTTAAATATTTATTACTACAGTTCTTTACCGCACATTTTTTCTGCATGTTACCTTCGGCATTGTCAAAACTAACAACTTTAACACTTTTCAAGGTACAAAATTAAAAGCAAAATGTTAACAGATTGCAAAATAATAATAACCATAACATATTAAAATATCCTATAAGTAGGTACGTTAGGAACTTGGGACAATTTTTTGCTAGATATCAAAGCTTGACATCAACTTGATTTGAACATACCTTGATTTAAACGCAATCCCGCGTGCCTGAATTAGCCGTGCTTCACACACACACAGCACAGAGTGCCATCTATGAATGTTGTATCCATAACTGTATTGTGTATTGTTGGTTGCAGCAATAGCGTTTACGGTTATCTAATATGAGAGCGTCCACTTCCTGATCCACATTGTTCTCGAATCCCTACAGTTGTTACATAAAATTTTTAGTTCAAGGTTGAATTCGTTTTCTTTTGTTCTTATCAGTGTCCGGAAGTGTAAGATTGCCGTAATAACGTATTGTTGTATATCAAGAGGTAATATTTATTTACTGTTTTGCATGGGTACCTACACCAACCACATGCAGTATCTTTATTCAACGGTAAAGTAAAAGTGAAGTAAATGGCTCCAAAATATTCGCAAAAGTTTTGCGAAGTGTGGATGAAAGATCCTCTTTTAAAGACGTGGTTAACATTTGTTAAAGCTACCGAGGGCAAAATCGCCAAGTGCACATTTTGTTGTTGCACACTAGCAGCAAAATACTCCGATCTAAAATCTCATGCACATTCTAAAACACATAAAGCAAATGCAGAAACTGTGCTAGGGAAAACTCAAACTAAATTAACATTTCTTTGGATCGGGATTTGGAACCTGCAAAACGTGCGGAAATAGGATCAGCTCTATTTGTTGCCTGCCACACAGCWCTTTCTTCTATTCATCATCTAGTTCCGGTGTGCCAAATGTCCTTTAAAGGTAAATACTCTTAGTTTAGCGGCTATGTAACTTATATGTTTCTCTAGGCTAGGAGGCAGATAATTTATATATGTGACACAGTAAATATTCTGCAATTATAAAAAATGTAATTGCACCGTACAGATGGAATTGTAGGGTGCTTATTAAATATATTAAAGATACATTCTTTAAACATTAAAAACATGCGTGGTTTGGGTACTGACAATGCGTAGGTGATGATCGATGTTAAAAAATTATTGGCTTACAACTCAAACATCATTTTAATTCGATGCTTGTGTCATTCTTTACAATTAGCTGCATTTGCTGCAACAAAAGAGTTGCCAAGAAATCGTGAATTCTTAATTCGCGAAACCTACGATTTGGCTTTTTAAATCTTTTGACAACTGCAATACAAGGAATTGTATTGGATAATCAACCATGGTGCGGAGCCCTTAAAAATAGTCCAGGCTTGCGGTACTTGATGGTTGTCAATGGAAGCAGTCGCGAGCAGAATTTATTCCCAATGGACGGAGTTAAAAACCCATTTTGAAGTCAATAAATCAGATAATGAAAAATGCTATACAGCAGATTTATTACATCAGATGTAGGTACTGTGACGATTTAAATTATGTTTACATTTGTTTTTTGAAACCGGTGCTATTGAAGTCAACAAATGTTTTGAATTGAATCAAGCCAATTCAACAGAATTTCTTAACGAAGTACTTAATTTGCTAAGTTTTTGTACTGATTTGGTTATAATACCGAATGTGAGACCTAAGTTTGACGTGTTCACACAAAACACACAAAACATATAGACTTACTAAATGTTACTTGGAAAACTTATTCGAAAATCACCTAAAATTGATATTAGAAAAGGCATTTGCCGATGAAATTGGTTTGCGAAGGCGATGTATTCAGTTTGTACTAATATTAATTGAAGATATTAAAAATCCCATACCAGATAATGCACATGTATTGTCCAAAATGAGCGCCTTTTCTGTAAACAACTGTCTACGGCGCAACAAAGCCAGTATCGTTGAACTTTTGCACCTCCCTGTAATAGAGAACCAATGGCGAAAAATAAATTTATTTGAATGGCATAATATTGAAGACACATATGAGTTTTGGGTCAAGATTTTAAAACAAAGATTCAGAAAGCAGTCAGATGAACATTTTTAAAAATAAGTTAAGGAATAAAATGGGACTGCCGCAAAAATTTCTATATTCCGTCAGAAATTTTGAACAAAATAGAAAGCAATGACAGATACCATAGGGAGGAAGAAAATTAACTCGATAGTGACATTTTTAATTCCTTAACATAATGTTTAGGTTCTAAGTAATATTAAAGTACACTTTGTTTGTACTTTATTTATAATGTTTCTATGTACCTAACATTATTTGAAATAAAATAAATAATAAATTTCGTTTTGTATTACCGGATTAACCCGTCCTAAGAATTTTAGCGGATTCGATGTGGCAATATAGCGGAATTCATATCTCTCCCATTGGCAACACTGATAGTTCAGTCGGGACCTCGGGCCTTTCTGCGCCCTACGCTTTAACATAGAATACCACTGAAGATGGCTACCGAAGTTGCAGCCGAAAGCTTTGGAAGGAACAACCTTAGGCTACGGCCCAACATCCTGGATAACCTTATTACACCACCAGTGACCCCGCTCGTGAAAGTTTAGGTGACTTTAAAAATCACATAAACTTTTGATTTTAATTGTTCCGTTCCAAGCTTTGTATTTGATCACTAATTTGCTTGTGTTGTTGTACTTTACGATTTAAGTTCAACAAGGGGTAATTATATTTTAAAGAAACAACATTTATTGTTTGAAATGGCTTACTACTTATACGAGTAGATGTATTATACATGAAAAGTCAGTAACTTATATTATTGCTTAAATACGTACGTATAATATACTACTTATTATAAAAATATAATATGTATAGTTCATTCGTATATGTGTAGTATACAATACAAGGAAATTATCCCCTCAATAGTGGTTTATAGAATACTATCCTTTAAAGAAATACTTTATACTAAACGCACAAATTACATTTACGTTAGCTAAGAGCAAACGAATATATATTCATATTTAATTTTACTAGTAGTTCGCACTACACAAGCAATAAGTAAAAAAACATAAAAAATGGTAAGTAAAGAACATTAAACGGGAAGCAAATGGTGCTCCGTAAAGAAACTTTTTTTTTTAATTTTTAGCAAATTTTTTGTAAAGGAGATAATCACAATCAAAGCTTGTTAAGCTTGTCTGGTTGCGAACGTTCAGGGGCAGATAGGTGCAACTGAAACCTGTTCGCTGTCGAGACGGGAGTCAGACGCTCAGAATACCAAGACGAATGTGACAACTACCGAACAAGTGTGGGTATCTTAACCCGCGAGATATTAAAGATGCTAAGTAAAGGCAGTAAAAAGGGGTAAATGAATGTCCCACACCACAATGTGCACTCCACAACAACAGAGGTATTAAAAATACAATGACTAGGTGTGTCCCTGCACTTGTGACTGTAGAATAAAAGTCACTACTACGTGTTATGTATGGGACCACCGTAGCAAGTCGGTTCACCTGTTGTTGGTGATAAATTGTAAATGAATCACGCCCTTGTGTATTTTATGTGTTCAAAGGGTCGTCGGGGCGGCTTCATGTTGCTCTTCATCAACAGAGTGAACTACATTTTTATATGATGCAGGCATTTGGGAATGCAGGATGGAATTTAAATAGAAGAGGATTTAATCATTCGAGACTGAGAGAGCGAAACGCAAATTCAAATTTGGTCATGTTTCGGAAAATTGCGCTTTTATTTTTCAGTCGAGTGTGCCAATCAAACTTATATTGTGGTTTATACATTTAGCGCAGTAATATAATTGTTTATTCTAAATGAATAAGAACGTATCAGTTTATTTTTTTTTCAGATCGTTTCGTCAATCTCTCTATACTCTATAATTATTTGCGTTACATCTGTTCAATATGGAGTGAAATGGTAGATCGATACTACCTTTTTTCAAAATTTATTAACTTAACAGCTAATATCTGTTACCTGTTAAATACTTTTAAATTATTATCGATTATTTGAAGAGAACATACATAACACCGCATAATTGGTTCTATTTAAATATCCCTAAAGTTGATAGTTAACTTAAAAAAATCAAATTATAACTGTTATAGAAAATGATATAAAACAATGAATATATAATAATATTGTAGAAATGGGCACTTCAGCATATAACTATAATACTATAAAAATTACAATTAAATCAGTGTAAATGAGAAACCATTTTGTTTCTTATTTAAAGATGGTGCGACAAATAAATGCTTAAAATTACAATCTTAAAGTTTGGCATTTGCAAATAAGCAAATTAATTATTGCAAGGAAAACGTACACATTTTAATTACCCTGTCTGTGAAGTTAGTCCTGATTAATTATTTGGTTCGCCACAAAACTAAAGAAATCTTGTCCGGCTATTTATTTGTTTGATGCTGTTTCAAACCTTCGCGTACCTATTGTTATCAAATAAAAATAGTAAGAATGTTATGCGTATCATTTGCAAACAAACCTCAGTCCAAGAGTTATTATAAGTACAGATACAGGATACAGAGTTTTAGAATTCAGATTTTGTTTTAATTATTTTTTAATAGGTACTTATTAGAAATATAATATTTTAATAAAGTTGCTCATAGCGCCATGTATTGCACTTCACAGAGCGTCTAAAGACAATCTTTTTGAGCTCCTTTCATCATCATTTTTTTACATATATATTTTACTATTCTTTTGACAAGGTTGCAAAGTTTCCTAGCACGCACTCTTTTAGAGACATTTGAGTTATAGTAAAGCGATGCTTTTACATTATTTAAAGAGTGCAATGTCTTCAGTACGCTTTGACTCAAAAAGCAATAAATGCAATAAGTACATGGTGTTTACTTAGTGGCATGTGTTAAATTTTTAACGTAAAATTTTAATAATAATAATAATTAAAATTTCCTTGAGTTTAGATATATAGTTCGAAATCAAATTACCCATGTTTGGCATTTTATGCAAAATTTTTTGCAAAAACTAAACGAAAGGTGCCAATAACGAAACACAAGGTACCCCCAATCATGAAATTTAATAAAAACGAAGCTAAAAATGACGAACGCTTTTCGTTTTGTTGATACAAAGTCTACTTAAGACATTGCACATTTCTTGAAATTTAAATATCTAGAAATAGCCCAAGAGACCGGATGAAAAATAAGCTTTCCCTGGAAAGAATGGTGGACTTCGCTTCACATAATTTAATAATCACCCAAAGGAATATTGCTTCAATCTTTCCGCTCTTCTTCAGAGTATCAACACATATTGCCACAATCCCAAACTACAAAACCCATTAAAATCAAATTATAACGCACATCATAATTAATAGAAACGACCACACCAAGATCACAAAATGGTTACACTCCGGAATCAGAAAGTTTGTCAATTTTTAAGGTAGAAACTCCTATTGCACAATCTATACTCTAGTACGCTTCTACGATTTCACGAAACGGGAGTGTGACGACTTTGCCAATCTCTGGTCAACCCAAATTAAATAACGACACAAAATCAAACGTTTTATTACAAGCCGCGGAGGCTCCGCTAGACGTGCCATTTTAATTGCAGATCATAGATTTAAATTGATTGCTAGAGAATTGTCAGTTATAATATCACAAGGGAGTGAGAATCGATTAAAAATAATTCCACAGAACTTCAAAAACTGTTGTCAAATGGCAACAGTTCGAAAAAAGTTCTGCATTATTTTTTAATTTATTCTCATTCTCGCGTGGTATTCAACAGATTATCTTTTGACCTAGTTTTCTTAATTTTATTATTGCTTTCGTCAATTGACGATGTGCTAAATGGATCCATTTTTTACAAACGATGACAGACGTTAAACTTGAGACAATTACGTTGTCAATCAATAAAAACAAAGTCCGCCTCCGATTGCAATGTTGTATTTTTACTGAGTTTTACTAACTTTAGCAAAAAAGCGCGATTAGTGTCAATAGACAAAAAGTTATCATCTCTAGATTCCAGCGCGATAGGTTCTGAATGTTTTCAGTTTCACAGGAATATATACATACCCTTTGTCTATTGCTACCAGTCGACGTTTTTATTACTTTTGGAACATTATTCAACACGAGCAAGTTTAACCCACGTTACTTTCCCTAACATTTTTTTGGGATGTTATATGAATCTAATAGATGCGTCAAATTGTAAATTAACTTCTTCCTTCCAGTTTTTGAATGTATTTTTTTTGCAAATGTTGAACAAACATTATTTCAAATATGCCTAACTTAGATTCCTTAGATAATATAGGCTAATAAAGCTTAAATGGAAAAAGGCAGCAAAAATAGGCAACCGAAACGTCGGTATTAATCTTATTAAATAACTCTCACTTGCTGTTTCAGTATCATAACAAAATTATAGGTACTGCACCAAATATCCAGGATATTCACTGTAACAGTCTACAATAGCCAACTTTTTTATTTTAAGTCGTAGACTAGTGGTTTAAATCGAAAAGTTTTATGACTTTTTTAGAAGAATTTTGTGGTGTTCACAAAAAAATTGAGCCATTATCTGACTGAGATAGTGATTACAAGTTCGATTAAGGGTATCGAATTAAACAAAAATGTATAAAGACACGAACAACCTACAGTCATTTGTTTTGAAGGTAATTTAAACCTTTTGGCGTTCACGGTAAGAGTCTAGTATAGCTAACTTCTTCATTTTACGTCGTAGACTAAAGGTCTAAACGTGAAAGTTTAATGAATTTTTAAAAAGATTTTTTTGTGTTTATATAAAAAACAATTGAATATCAACTGACCGATATTGACTACAAAAGTTTATTATTTTAAATAGAACGACTTAATTTTTATAGCGCCTTCAATTCAAAGGTCATCGAATTAAACAGTATATTACAGCCATTTGTTTTTTAGTTATTTCAAAAACAATGTTTAGTGTTCACAGTAACAGTGTATAATATATAATTTTTTATAACATCGTATGTAGACTAGCGGTTTATATGGAGAGGTTTAATAAATTTTTGAGAAAAGTTATGTGATGTTTACAAAAAAGATTAACAACAACTGACCGAGATATTGACTACAAGTTTGTTATTTTAAAAAGAACGACCCCATTCTACGATTTCAATTTCAAGTAAAAAAGTTAGCTAGTGTAGACTTCCGCAAATAAAAATTATTCAACATGAGATATTTCTTAGACAAATGACTGTAAGATAGTGGCACTTTAGTATTTTCTTGTTTAATTCCATATGCTTTAACCAATGGGCGTCGTTCCGACTAAAGTAACAAAGTTGTAGTTAATATCCATTATGACTATTAGATTCTTCTGGAAAAAAACAAGAAACTTTATTTCCTCATTTAAACCAATAGCCTGCGACGTCAACTAAGAAAGTAGGCTACTGTAGACTTTTGCCACGAGCATATTATCAGTTTTTACAGACCTACTACTAATAAATGGCGCGTCGTATAATCAGCTGTTTTGTTTTGAGATTATGATTATATAACTGCCTCCGTGTGATTTCCAGAATGTAATTAGCAAATTCAAATACAAAAAAAATATAGTGCTTACTAACGTAAAAATATAGAAGACCTAAACGAATACGTTATTGCATGGCCAAAATACGAACACGTAGTAAAATTATTTTTGTTTAATATAATTTATATGATTTCTGCAACTCATTTTGTATTCTTTGTGTTTTAAAATGTTATATTGTTCAATTATACAGTGCTCTTTTTATATCTTACTGTATGTATTTCTTTCACTTTGCTTTTTTGCTTCTGTGTAAATAAAGTACGAAGGCATGGTCTTATTAATCTTTACTTTTTAGAATTGTTTAATAAGTTTTCCACATGTACCTAAAAACGATTTTTTTATAATAATCAAATGTACCTAAATTCTATACAGTTATACTGCAAACCTAAAGGCTAAAGGTTGCTGAAAAGGAAAATATAAAATATCAGTTTTTCAATCAAGCTGTGACGCAGCAAGCTTTATCCCTCCAAAACAATTTTAAATTGATTGACACATTATTGGATTTGTATGTGAATTTATTTTTCATTGATTTCCTATATTTTTTGTTTGTTAAAAAGATAGTTAAAACATGAGGTCATAAAAATCAAACATAAACATTCTTTTTCAGAATTAGCTTATGAAAAATCTAATTGAAAATACAATAATTATAGTGTAGCTTTTTTAAAGGAATGATTGATCTAACTATGCAACAGTTCAACAGTTTGTCAGACTCCAAGCAACTAGGCAACCTTGCACGTAGCATAGCTTTAAAATTATGCTTATCGTGAACACCCTGTATACCACAAGTCTGTGTCAATTTTCAGGTATCTAAGCGTGTTTAAAAGAAAAAATAGTTTACTGTTACTGAGAAACACCAGTAGCAGGATTGAGAAATCTCCAGCAGAAGTAAATTTGGTTGCCAATACAATGGAAGAAGGGTTGGTGATATGTGAAGTAAAAATCAACCATGAGCAAGCGAATAGGATATGGATCTGCAGTAATACAAGAAAAACAGAAAAGGAAGCTAGTGGCAATGGACATAAGAGTCGATGTCCTTAATTTGAGCTAATGTCCAGCTCGGTTTCGTCGTCTCATGCATCGTCAAAATCTCCACGCTGCAATCAGCCGCCCGCTCCATAAACTTTAATTTCGCGCGCAGATAGCGATGTTTTTTTGACATCTACCTCGTTGCACGGCCGAAATTGGTACATGTTAGCAGCTGAGTGGGCCGAATTTGAATACCTGACGCGTTTCGCAATCATTCCAGATATATGAATGAAATCGAGTCGCGTATGCGGCACTGAATCAGTGTTAKTTCAGGAGTCGTTTCGCCGAGAGACATTGTGAAAGTTCGCGTGGGCCTGATGAGTTTATGGGATGATAATGTCGCGGTAGGCAAATGATGTCACAGTGGCGTGCCACCGGCAGCAATTACAACCGAGAAATAAATCAGCGTTTAAGTGTAGACTCGGCTAGTTAAAAGATGCAATTGCCTATAAATAATAGGAATGAAGCGACTTTTATAATTCCGCAACGCACGACAGGCGTGCAAGTGTTGCTTGTCTTGTGTAAAACATTCCTGTGGTGCCCTCGTGCGGTCATTTAAGAAACCTCTTTTTCAGAACTGGATATCTCTGATGGACATACATCATTAAACGAAGATTCCTGAAAATTACCTGTATGATTTGCAGAAGACATTACAAGAATAAGTTCAATATTTATTAGAATAGATATAGAAACTTTCAATTAACGCAAGTATCGTTTATTAATAKGCCGACATGTCGCTTAAACATTCTTTTTAGATATAKATATTATTCTTAATTCAATTTTTAATTGTCGGATTTGCATAGATACATATTTACAATGACAATTACTGGGTGTATATTGTGCACTGGCAATGTCTGTAGGTAACTATATTCTGGATTTAGTGCTATTCCCTTTTTCATTTGGTCAACGTGATTGGTGTGAAACTACCTGAAGATAAGTGAGATCAAGCGCACAAAGATATAAACAAGAAGTCTTATATTACGACGACTGGTATGCATCATGTGTAATCAAAAATAAAAAAAAAACATAAAATTCGCAAAGATAGAAGTCTCGCAACCAATTCCTTTCATCTCATGTAAAATCAAGTTGGTTATTTTAGTTAGTATTTACGCAAGCACCTATTCAACAACTTTGTCATAAATTGTTTCCTGATTAGTTACCTACCAACGTTTTTGGTGAACGTATCAATATTAGTCGATTATATTCAGCTATTCAGCGCTCAGAAAACAGGACTGAAATTTAGAAAATGGGACGAGATTTTGCAGTTTTCCCTTCTTCATAGGCTAAACTATAACTGAACACAAAGTTTTATGTTTGTATGTCTGCTAGAAGTATTTTGATGATCGATGAGTAAGCGATTGTGTCAGTCAGTGACAAAATTAAAGTACTTTGATTGGCAATAGTTCGTAAACAATTTGCATATATAGTGTGTAGTTTGGAAGTATATCTAATTATAGTATGTCCTCTAGGTAGCTGAAAATTCAGGCTTCTAGTATTATCTACCACGAAATTACGAAGGGGTCAAACGTGTTGACACATCCGAAAGCTTAACATACACATGTCTGTTGTAAATATGTGGTAGATGAGGTAGTCAACTTTGAGATAGAATGAATATGACAAAGATTAATTGTTCACAGTAATTTTATTTCACTGGTTTTTTTTTCGCTGGGCTATTCCTGCACTTACCGACCGTAACGCGTAGTAGTTCGTAAAGCGTCCGCCATAGTGCGCACACCGATTTTCACAATATCACCGGGCAATCGGCAGTGTAGATCTCTGTACTTATAGACCATATCAACCTATACCGTAGTTCGTAAAGCAACCGCTAGATGACTTATGGGCATTTTAACAAAACAACGCTCAAAGTGCCGTGCAAGATGTGTAATTCAAAAATTGGAAACGATCGACTGACTCCCCTCCTTAAATATACAAGGAAACTTATTTAGTATTGCAGTAAAACAAATCCACTTCTGTCTGAATTGGAGTTTTTGAACATATAAAATTAAATAAATTCTGTTTTCAATGATTCCCAGCACTGTATGCAATAACGTAAAGTCCACTATTCATTTTTTAGCTAACGTAAGTTTATTGCTTAAGCAATGTTTCTTCTGACCTGCTCCTGAAATAAACGAAAGTATGTTCATATTACTGTTCAACAACACTCAGAGATCAATCATCCGCATATTAAGTAGTCTGCCATAAAATACAATGTCGTAAAACCGAGATGAATGTTAAAATGATTTTAAACAATCAATTGCTTAAAATCTAGTTATCTGTAAATTTATCTAAAAATTTCCTTTTAATTTAATATTATGGACACAACGATCAGCATCGGCACTTTATTTACCTTTCTACATCACCTTTTGCTTGTAATATTGGTTATCTGTCTAATGAAAAAAAGAGTAGAGTGAACATATTATGTATGTTATATTAAATATAACATTGCATGAAAGTTACTTAAGTTACTTTATATATTTCTGATATGTGTTCTTGCTCTTAATACAGGTGTACACCTTTCTTGAATAATTTCTAACCCGTTCAGAGCTATTTTACTACTTCTAATATGTATACCACCATGGTCCAAAAACTCCTTTAATAATTACATCTTTGTTGTTAACATTTGGCACTGTGACAAACACTATACAGGAAGTATCATCATCGTAGACACCTGTAACAAATGAAATAATTATTTAAAGGTAAGGTTTTTAATTCCTTTTTAAAATAACACAGCTACAATTATTTTATAGGACAGCTCCTGGCTATTTAGACGGACTGTAATAGTTTACTACTATTTCGATGTTTTTTTCTTCTGAGCTCTTCAGATGGAAATATACTGACTAAATAACCAACACAGACAGTTTTCACTAAGTACGAAATCATATGACTATATGATATTGCTAGAAAAGTACAGTAGATAGTGGATTCTAGTAGACGTTTTAAGAAGTAGGGACACCAATTAGACATGCTACCTTACTTGCAAGGTTCTTTCGATTGCCAACGGAAATTTATAATTCAACAGATTTTTTTATTTCCGAGGAAAACAGTTTAATTGTACACTGGGTGCATAAAAGAAATGAAACTAATAGTAGTTAAGTTGCCAAACATTCAACTTTTAACTGAAAACCTGCAAATATTGCATACCTAAATCGTATTCGGACTAAATACTTTTTAAGTTTCAACCTGAAACACAGTTTGGTTAATTTGTTCGTGTGGTTACCAAGTACCAGAAAAGATAAATACATCGCCGTACTGGATTTTTAAATAATCAATAGGTATCTAGTTTAAACCTCCCGTTGTTAATCTGAACTAGCGAAGTAAAGCTCCGGCCGTTTGGAATGGAAGCGCATGAAAAAACGGAATCAATAAGGCATCAGACCAACAAAAKGTCCWAAATTAAATTGGGTCGAAACTAATCTTCCAGTTTTTTTTTTATTTTTTTTTCGCCAGMCGCCACTGTACAATTCGACATGTCGCTGTTTCTCCAMCACTGTCTCTTACGGCTGGCGCCTGCTCTCGCCTGCAGCGTTGTTTTAGCGGTTTTGTTTGCTTAACGAACAATTCCCCGTTCAGTTTGTTTGCCGAAGTGTCTGTTAGTTTAGCTTTTTTAAATAACTTTTGGCACACATCGTTGCCGCCGCATCGGCGACCGGTTGCGTTACAAAAACACTGTGATTGCCGTCAATTACAAGTGGTTAACCCGCTGTAATTTGATGGGTCTAATATTGTTATCGTTCCTACTTCGTGGAGGGTACTCTTCACCTCACATCCATTCAAATTAATAAATAATAAACACCTTCGATGCTTCAAGAAAAAAAATAAGGGAAATATGTTTTAGTCATATTCATACGGCACCTAATCTTTAGAAGACAATAATAACATTTATTCGGAAGTAATTATGATAAATAATATACAACATTATAGATATTTCGTTTGTAGCTCAAACCACAGCATGTTGGGTATGCATGGATGAAATTTTTAAGCTCGTTTTTAAGTAGTATAGCATCAGTTGATTTTTGTTACCCAAAAGTAATTCAGGCAAGCGCCCAGTAACCCCAGATAGAAAGCAACCATTGCACAATTGGTGATATCAGTGAGTGACTTTCTCAAGTTTTATTTAAAATTACAGCAGATAATAAAGCCTTTAGAGTTTTTGCCTATGCAAGTTTTTGCTGGGCCTCTCTTCGTTGATAAAATTATTTTTGGACAGAATGTTAATTAAGCTTGTCAATCTATTTCACCACTCAGAGATCGAGTGGGATAGTGGTAAGAAGAGCCTGGATTTGATTACTGCTTTTTCTAATAATAAAACTTTAATAAAATTATTGATAAGAAAATCTATTAAAAGAAATAATTTGGAGAAGTCAGGTATCTATAGAATGAATTGTAATAAATGTTATGTAGGGCAGACTAAACGTAATCTAGGTATTAGATTTAAAGAGCATAAATCACATACTAAAAACCTTAATTTGACATTCCTCTCTAACTAAAAATGTTATTGAGATTGGACATTATTTTGACATTGAAGACGTGGAGTTCCTAAGGGAATTAAGAAGCTACAACTTAGATGCTTTGGAAGCTCTCTACATGAGAAAACATAACAGTAGACTAATAATTAATAATGATTTAATACCAATAGAAAGATATAAATTGTTTAGACCTGATAGAACCGATCCAATCGTGACGATGTTTTTGTACGTTTTTATATATTGCTTTTGATGTCTTGCTTTTTGCATATGTTTGTTATATTATTATATGGTTGTTCAGACGTATCTCTAGAACCCTGAATTTGCCTCGCGCACGTACACATCCGTAATATTAAAGATTTTTAACGTGTGTTGGTGTTATTAGTTTAAAAAAGATGTAAAATACTGTACATACTTGTACCAGTATTATGATTAACTTGGGAAACGCCGCACAAAATAGGCTATAGGTACTAAAAATGAACCCTTTTTAATCACATTTTATAGTAGCAAGTAACAAAAAATACACCGTTTGCGGACGACAGCTTTGCAAATCTAGGTAGAGCGGGCCTGAGTAAGAATAATAGTATATTATACACCAAGGTGGCGAAGACTATTATTATTGACCGAGCACCAAGATTATTTCGCGAGGGCTTGTCCCGAGCGGAATAAGGTGCAAGGTCTATAAAAATGTCTTCCCCACCGTGGTGTATATACTACTTTTTCCACTACTAGCCAAATTTAAAGCAAAAGATAAAAAAATTCTTGTAAAAATCAAGTGTAGTACAAAAATGCAAATTCGCTTTTCCACTAATAAAACAAAAAATCAAGTAGTCTGATGCAGTTGACATTTCCACTAATCAAATTTATTTTTGACACAACGCACAAATAAGAACTTATCTCTGTGTTACAACGTTTGTAATTATCGTGTTTGGGTGTTTCCTTCCAATATGGATATGTTAGAAATTAATTGTACACCGCCTGAAATGCGGGAAGCTGCAGAGCAGTTAAACGACGAACTACTGCCTCAAAAGTCCAAAAGCGTGTATTTGAAAACTTACGAAACTTTTAAACATTGGTGTGTAAGTAAAGGCGCTGGTGGAATTAGTGAAAACGTACTTCTAGCGTATTTCAATGAATACGCGAATGATAAAAAGGCGCACTATTCCATGTTGAAAGCCACTATTAAGCTTAAAGAAAACATTGACATTTCGAAATTTTTTAAATTAATCGGTTATCTAAAAAGGCAAAATAAGAATTATACACCAAAAAAGTCCTCTGTGTTTTCAAAAGAAGACATTACAAAATTTTTAACGCATGCGGCTGACGACCTTTACCTCGCGATTAAAGTAAGTACACGTTTACATCACATTGTTTATTGATATTAATACATAGATATTCCTTAATTACAGGCAGTTCTTGTAATAGGTGTTGCGGGGGCTTGCCGCGGAGACGAACTCTGCAATTTGCTAATGACGGATGTTGTGGATAAAGGTGACATAATTGTTATAAATATTCGTCAGAGTAAAAATGGATCTTCACGAAAATTTGTTGTCACAGACGCTCTGTGGATTGAAATTATAAAGAAATATTTAAAATGCAGATCACATGTAAACTTACCTCGATTATTTGTTGGGATTAGAAATGGAAAAGCTACAAGGCAGTATATTGGGCATAATACAATTGCACAAATGCCTAATAAAATTGCAACCTTCCTGAATTTGGCAGATCCTAGTTCCTTCACTGGTCATTGCTTTCGAAGAACTTCTGCCACTATTTTAGCGGCTAGTGGCGGTAACACACTACAACTAAAACAACATGGAGGTTGGAGATCTGCAACGGTAGCAGAAGGTTACATTGAGGAGTCACTGGTACTCAAAAGGTCAATCGCAGATATGCTCCAAGGGCCTTCTACATCTTCAACTTCCGTGGCTTTATCAGCTGAGTCACAGTGTTTACTCTCATCGGCTGCATTTACATCAACCTCATCTTCACCGCTAAGAGTTCCACCTAAAAACACTAATGAAACCAGTACTCTGCATAATACGGTTATCAATTTACCAAATACAGCTCTAACCAACACATCGGGTGCAACGATCACTATGACTTGCAACAATTGCACAATTAATTATAACTTTGGGAAACAATAATTTGTGTTCATTGTATTAATATTTGTTTAAATAAACTTTTGTTGTTTGGATAGTCTTCTAACATGAACATAACCAAGCTTCGACTCTCCCGCCCGCCCGCATTCCGTCATTCGGTCATGTCATGATTCGGTCGTCTCTCATCAGCTGTCATTTTTTGGTTGAGCGCGAATTTTAAACTAAGGGCATTTTTATTCAAATAATTTTATCGTGTTAGGTAACTTCAAGCAGCAAATACGTTAAAGACAATCTCCTGGGTATACAAAATTACGTTGCACAAGTTTTTGTTAAACAACTATCTCTGAATTCACAAAACTTTCGAATTTGTTCATTATTAACCTAGGTTAAGAATAGAAAAAATTATTAACCACTAATAGAGAAATTCAACTTCTCAGTTGTCTAGGAGACGCAATAATTGTCAACTTCGTAGCTAGTAGTGGAAAAAAATCATTTTTGGGCGTCAATTGATTGCTCTTTATCTATACGCATAACAAATAGTTTTAATCTAAAACACATCATGTATTGATAGCGAATTTTAAATATGTAAAATGATGTGCTGTTGTTCTAAATTTTACAAAATTACCTTTGGTGGCGTCCTCTTTGAAGTGAACCAATGTAGAGATAGCTTACGGCACAATTCTCTAGTCAAGGCAATATTGAAAGAAAGCTGTAATTGCACGTTACAACTTTTTAGATATTGCTAATCTCGAAAGTGATACGCGAAAATTCGTTATACGTCAAGATAAGACCACAAGAAGTCAGTCAAAAGGACAGGGCAAAAATACACTTTTAAGAGAATAAATGGAGCTTGTTATACATTTTTAAATGCTACAATATTGTTCTTATTCTTATGCTAATACAACTACAGTAACTGAACCAGAAATCCAAGAACATCACGCAATATATGAATTTCACAACGTTTCCCACTAACATAATACGAACTTTTCTATTTCGTTTAAGTTCAGATCGTATAGATATTTGCAAAATACCATGATAACTTAAAATTTATAAATTCAGGTAATCCAGAGTTTTCTTAAATAGTTTTATATGAGCTATGATTCACCGAACTGAAGTTTTCATACATGTCCTTATTTTATTACCATCGCATGGTTATATCAAGCAGCTGATGCGCTATGTAAAAATATGCCCATCTTCTGCCTAATTCCAGTAGGTTCATAAAAATCACAACAAGATGTCGTTAGCTTTAGGTTTTACGACTATGATACGTAAAATTTATTCCCTTTCATGGAACGAACGGTGACATTGCCTTCTGAGAAAGGTATCTGTGATCAATCTCTTTTTAAAATCAGAACGGTACTTGTCCACGACCTGTTAAGTACATTTTGCAATAAAGTGTACGCCTACTCGCGACACGGCGTAAAAACCACCCGGGGAAAAATATATAATGGCATATATGACAAGTGTACGGCAGGTTCCTAATTGTGAATGGCATTGTGCATTAATGAGGGCAGCGCGTGCGCAGAGAGGGACGAGGAAACCGGAGACACGTCCGCCAGTTCGCCCACACAGCGTTTAATAGCCGTTTTACAAATTCTATGCGGTTGCCAAATGTTGTTCCGTATTAAATCACTTTGCCAGAATATTGCCAAAGAGGTATATATGAGTAGGTACCTCTGGGAGCGCGTGCCTCCTCGACATTGTTGTCGCAACGCCTGGGTAGGTACACAATTTCTTGGCAAACTATTCAGTGTATTGTTATCAGTATTTTTCTCTAACAGTATACGAAAAATGATATAAAAGATTTAAAAAGTATTTGCTTAATGTTTAAATGGTTAAAAATCTTAATTTTTTGATTCCAAATTTGGTAGTCTATAAAGCTGTTCACTTTATATTCAAACCGCTCTTCCTAAGCGCCCCATGTTTTAACTAGGGCTGGGCAAAGTATCGATACTTACTTAAAGTATCGAAACCTTTGGCGGTATCGAGTATCGATACCACATTGTCGTGGTATCGATGTATCGAAAGTATTCAAAAGTATCGAAAGTGTTTAAAAGTATCGAAGTATCGAAAGTATTCAGAAGTATGGAGTCCAAAAGTTTGGAAGTATCGGAAGTATTCAAAATTTTCTGAAGTATCGAAAGTATTCAAAGGTATCGAAGTCCGAAAGTATTCAAAAGTATCGAAGTATCGAAAGCAAGATTTGCCCAAAAGTTTTTAGGGGTTCTAGGAACAAGTGTTTTTTTGAACGCGTTTTTAGCACGAGTGAGAATGTTGTAACAGATTTACGTGCATCACTGACTGCAGATCCTGCTGAGCTGATAAGCACTCCAGCAATGAACAAAATACGAGTAATTGTCCCCAAGTAGAAAAATAAAAGATTGAAATGTCAGAAAAGTTACTTGAAAAAAATTATACTCCTTTACATTTGCAATCCATGTTTAGGAGTGATTCTTTCAGTGCGTTATATAAAAAGTTATATAAAATTATAATTTTTGCTTCGGTTTTAGGTTAGGCTAAATTTCCACATGTTCCTTGTCACCCTGTATATTATTGTTATACTAGATATATTTAATTTTAATAGTATTATTTACTTCATTTATGTATTTCTTACGTCCTTAACATGCATAAACATAGTTTGAAAAGGTATAAACGCAGTTGTTTGAAAAATACTGGTGAGCTTTAAACAAAAACGCTGCTATAGGTAAACTCTTATTATCATTATTGTTTAGGAAGTTTACTTAACATGATAATAACTTACCTATTGAATTGTTTGTGAGATTTGGCGTTATCGATTTTTTCAATAGAAATCGATAGAATAGAGCTTACTCAATACAACAATAACCCATATATAGAACCTGCTATCTACTATTCAAAATTATGAAATGTAATGAATGCTCTATTAACTCCTCTATTATAAGGAATTTTAAAAAATAAATAAAGATTGTGGAATATACAGAATTCCCACTTTTTCTAGGCGTAACCAAACTTAATTGTTTTCTTTCAAATAGAACACCCCATGTATGGGCTCTTATCGTATGTATTTAGAACAGGAAGTTCTATCGATTCCTTCTAAAAAGGTTTGGCTGCTATTTTACAGAATCGCTAATTACATTATATCTTACAAACAAATGAATATCGGATAAAACCTGCATCAAAAAATAAAAACGGATTTGTCCAAGCGTTTTTATTCAATACTGGCTAGATTTTTTCAAACTATCCCTATTGCAACGGAGAGTCAGTGGTATCACGGCCCGCTCAACGCCTGTGGGCAGGCAACCCGACGTACTTGTGCGCTAGAATGTTCGAGATTTATCTATGCGAAAGGCTCTAGTAAAGTCTAGGAACGTTCGAAATCGAGAGCCTTCGCGAATGTGCCAGACACGCCAAGTAAGTGGGGAGTCTGCGGATATATAAGCGGCCAGAGACGGAAGTGCGGGAGTTAGACAGTCTATGAACGAGCGCGAGTTTTGAAAGTGACGGAAAGTGAGATTTAAGTATTGTAAAGTGATATAAGTACAACTGTAGTGTTTTTAAAAGTAGTGTATAGTTGAGTAAAGTTTGTTAATTGTTAAAGTAATTGTGAATAGTGCTTGTTAGTGTTTTAGAACTGTTAAATAAAGTGTTTTAAATCAGAAATCCAGAATTTTCGAACCCGAATTCCGTAACAATTGGTGTCAGAAGTGGGATTTTGGATTTCTGGAGTGTTCTACGGACCGGATAGACAGTGTTTGGAGAAGTTTTAGAAAATTCTAGTTTATGCCAGTAACAAGAAGACAATCGGCCAATATGGAAGCACAACTAGAACAGTTAATGCAAATGATGCAGAAAATGCAAGAAAACATGACAGAGCAGATAAAAGCCTGTCAAGAGGACATGAAAACCGGACAAGAAGAAATGAAAACAGAATTCAAAATCGGACAGGAAGAAATTAAGAAGAAAATAATAATGGCTGTGCAAGAACAACTTAAAACCGAAATAGAGGAAATCAGAACAAGCCAAAATAAAATTGAAGAACGGATCGACAGTGTAACAGAAGAGCTTAAAGTTACACAGAATGCAGTCGAAGAGAAAGTGGAGCTTGTCGAAGAAAAGGTCAACAAAGTAGAGGAAAAACTTTGCAATAAATTCGAAGAAAAAGTTCTACACATGAAAGGAGAATTTGGAAAGGAAATTTTGACAGTAAAAAGAGACCTGGAAAGAATGAAAACCCACGGTATGACGTCTTCGCCAGTTATTGGAAATAACAAAATAAAACCACCGACTTATGATGGTCACACATCATTTGAGACTTACAAGCTGCAGTTTGAAATGGCAGGAAAGGCAAATAACTGGAGTAATGAAGAAAAGGTTATGGCTTGGTGGTAGCTCTACGTGGACCGGCTCTTGATTTACTTCGTACGCTGCCCGAAGCAGAGAAGGGTGATTACCAGAAGCTTACTGCAGCACTGGAATTGCATTTTGGAGAACAGCACCTTCAACAGCTGTTCCGAACGCAATTGAAGACGCGTAAGCAGAAGGTCGGTGAAAGCCTACAAGATTTTGAAGCGGACGTGAGAAAGCTTATGCACATGGCATATCCGACAGCCCCAGCTGAGTTGTTAGAGGAACTGGCTACGCGAAGTTTCATCGAAGGTGTAAGAGATGATACTGTGAGGAACGCTTTGCTGCTAGCTACTTACACCACTACGAGAGAAGCCCTAGGAAAAGCCTTGGAGATCGAGGCGGCTTACAAGGCTTCAGCTGCCAACTGGGGCCAGTGTAAGGTACGTGGAACACAGGTCGAAGAGGAGACCGATTCACTGAAAGCAATCATGCGGGAGTTGAAAGAATTCCTAGCTGCGAATAAATCCGCCGGATGTCAGACCTGCTACCGCTGCGGAAAGACCGGGCACTTCAAGAGAGACTGCAGGGTGTCACTTCCTGCAGCGTCAAGAAGAAGCCAGCAGCAGGAAAACTAAAAACAGTCGGTGTTACGGGGCGCACACCGACTGCCCGAGAAGACAAAGCCCCCAAGATTGTTTCCGTCAACCTGCTACGACACAACAACGTGGATAGCCTAACAATGATGACAACCGTGAATGGAAAGAAGACGCAAGTGACCGTGGATACTGGAGCTATGGTTTCCATCATAAAGAAGAACATCGCACCGACAGTGAGACCCCTGATGGAGAAGGTTCTTCTGCGAACAGTGACAGGTGAAACGTCGCCGGCGATAGGTGAAGCTGAGGTTGAAGTGGAACTAGGGCAGCTTCGTATACGTCACAGGGTATTGGTGGCGGACATTGACGACGATTTCATCATGGGGATGGACCTGATAGGGAAGTACGGACTTGCATATGATCCAGAAGAGCGGATTCTGAAAATCGGAAACGAGAGCTTCGTGCTAGAAACACCTGGAGGCGAAGCAAGGTGCGTGAGGCTATATGCTAGTGAAACCGTCCGAATAAGAGGAAGCAGCGAGCAGATCATCAACGCTGCGATGGGGAACGATCTTGGGAGCTGCGTTGGATTAGTAGAACCGACTGAAGACTCACACAAACACTTGTTGGTTGCAAGAACGCTTATCAAGACCTCCAAGACGGTGCCGGTGAGGATTGCAAACATCGCTCCTGTGGGAACGACAATAAGAAAAGGAGATCTTTTGGCAACATGTACTCCCGTAACGAGGATAAACACCTGTGAGGATATGGAAGACACGCAGAAGACGCCAAGAACGCCGGCACAGCTCAACATCGATTTGAAACATCTTACCAAGGAGGAAGCACGAAGAGCCCGAGAATTTCTACGATGCTATCAACATGTGTTTGCCGAACCGGACACACCAATGGGGAGAACAGACATCGTCCAGCACAGGATCAATACCGGAGATGCTCAACCTATTCGACAGGCACCTAGGAGACTACCGTTGGCAAGACAAGAACAGGTTGAGAAGATGGTGAAAGAAATGACGGAGCAAGGTGTAATCGAGGAGTCCAACAGTCCATGGTCTTCACCAGTGGTTCTCGTCACCAAGAAGGATGGATCGCTCCGATTCTGTGTTGACTACCGAAAGCTGAATGACATAACGAAGAAGGACAGTTATCCCCTACCCAGAATCGACGACACATTGACCACTCTTTCCGGATCTACATGGTTTTCAACACTGGATTTGAAAAGTGGATACTGGCAGGTTGGGATCCATCCAGAAGACAAAGAGAAGACTGCTTTCACCACCAGTTGCGGTCTCTACCAGTTCACGGTAATGCCATTTGGCCTCTGCAACGCTCCGGCTACATTTGAGAGACTAATGGAACTGGTATTACGTGGACTCACTTGGAAAACCTGCCTGGTCTACCTGGACGACGTTATGGTTATGGGCCGTGATTTTGAAGAGCATTTAAAGAACCTACAAGAAGTATTCGACCGGTTTAGAGCAGCCAACCTGAAGCTGAACCCGAAGAAGTGTGCACTTTTCCAGAAGAAAGTGGAATTCCTTGGCCATACGGTTTCTGCGGATGGGATTCAGACCAGTGATGACAAGATCAAGGCAATCCGCGATTGGCCACGTCCTCGGGATAAGCATGAAGTGAGGAGTTTTCTGGGAATTTGTACGTATTACAGAAGATTTGTGGAAGGGTTCGCTAAAATCGCGGCACCATTACACCAACTTACGGAACCGAAGACGACTTTTGCATGGAGCCACGTTCATGAGGAAGCCTTCAGGAAGTTGAAGTCAGCCTTGTGCAGTAGTCCAATTTTGGCATACCCCCGAAGACACGGAAAGTTTATTCTGGATACAGATGCCAGCAAGGTTGGGATTGGAGCTGTACTATCTCAGGTACAGGACGGCGAAGAAAAAGTAATAGAGTATTACAGCAAGGTCCTAACTAAGCCTGAGAGGAACTACTGCGTCACGAGAAAAGAACTTTTGGCTATCGTGAAGTCCGTAGACCACTTCCATAAGTACCTGTACGGACGGGAATTCCTCATAAGGACGGACCATGCAGCATTATCCTGGCTACTACGATTGAAGAACCCGGAGGGACAAGTCGCGAGGTGGATGGAGAGACTGCAGCAGTACAACTTCAAAATCCAGCATCGTCCAGGCAGGCATCATAACAACGCCGATGCCTTGTCGAGAAGACCGTGTGGAGAATGCAAACACTGCAGGAAGGTGGATGAACGAGAAGGCACGGTGGATATAAGAGCAGTCACCATCACACAAAGCGAGGAGTGGACTGCCGAGAAAGTCAGAACGGCTCAGCAGGAAGACAGCGACGTGGGTCCCCTCCTGAAATGGAAAGAAGAAAACAGACAACGACCTGGATGGGAAGAGGTGTCTCCAGAAAGTCCGACCCTAAAAGCGATGTGGGTTCAGTGGGAATCCCTGCGAGTAGAAAATGGCCTGTTGAAGAGAGCGTGGGAGAGCGCCGATGGGAGGAATGTTACCATGCAGTTGGTAGTACCCAAGGAGTATGTACCTAAGGTTTTGGAAGAGGTACATGGAGGATCATCGGGCGCCCACCTGGGAGTGAACAAAACCTTGGGCAAAGTTCGTGAGCGTTTCTACTGGGTACACTGCCGAGAAGATGTGGAAAAGTGGTGCAGGAAATGCTCAACCTGCGCTGCTACCAAAGGACCGACAACACGCCTGAAGGGAAGGATGAAGCAGTACAATGTTGGAGCACCATTCGAAAGGATTGCGATTGATGTCGCCGGACCATTTCCTACGACCACCAGCAACAACAAGTACATCCTCGTTGCTATGGACTACTTCAGCAAGTGGCCAGAAGCCTATGCTATACCCAACCAGGAGGCTTCAACAGTGGCTCAAGTTCTCGTCGATAATTTGGTATGCAGATTTGGAGTGCCACTGGAACTGCATTCTGACCAAGGAAGAAACTTCGAGTCCAGGGTGTTTCAAGAACTCTGTCACTTGCTGGGTATTACTAAAACCAGAACAACACCGCTTCACCCGCAATCAGATGGAATGGTCGAGCGATTTAACCGGACAATGGAACAGTTTCTCTCCAAGGTTGTGGAGCGACACCAGACGGACTGGGATAAGCATCTTCCTCTGTTTTTGATGGCATATAGAGCGGCCATCCACGAGACTACGGGGCAGACACCGGCGAAAGTAGTTCTAGGAAGAGAACTAAGGTTGCCTTGCGATTTGGTGTTTGGCTCTGCGGGAACATCCAATGAAGAGGGAGCAACTAGTTACGTCGAAAATCTTCGGGAGTCGCTATTGATAACACACCAGCTGGTGAGACAGAGAATGAACATTGCGAGCGATCGCATGAAAGCTCGGTACGATGTCAGAGCCAATCCCAGACAGTTCAACGAAGGAGACTTAGTGTGGCTCTACAATCCACAAAGGAAGAAGGGGCTTTCACCTAAGTTATCGCCATCCTGGGAAGGACCCTACCGTATAGTGAAAAGGATTAACGATGTAGTTTATAGAATCCAGCGCAGCCCAAGATCGAAGATGAAGGTGGTACACTTGAATCGTTTAAGTGAGTACCACGGAAATGTTGAGGACTGGAACTGATCGGGACGATCAGTCTTTAAGGAGGGGGTAGTGCAACGGAGAGTCAGTGGTATCACGGCCCGCTCAACGCCTGTGGGCAGGCAACCCGACGTACTTGTGCGCTAGAATGTTCGAGATTTATCTATGCGAAAGGCTCTAGTAAAGTCTAGGAACGTTCGAAATCGAGAGCCTTCGCGAATGTGCCAGACACGCCAAGTAAGTGGGGAGTCTGCGGATATATAAGCGGCCAGAGACGGAAGTGCGGGAGTTAGACAGTCTATGAACGAGCGCGAGTTTTGAAAGTGACGGAAAGTGAGATTTAAGTATTGTAAAGTGATATAAGTACAACTGTAGTGTTTTTAAAAGTAGTGTATAGTTGAGTAAAGTTTGTTAATTGTTAAAGTAATTGTGAATAGTGCTTGTTAGTGTTTTAGAACTGTTAAATAAAGTGTTTTAAATCAGAAATCCAGAATTTTCGAACCCGAATTCCGTAACACTATATTTTTTACACCCTGTATATAGTTATATATATAACCTGACCTGACCTGACCTTTCTTTTAATGTAATATTTTCATGGATGTAGTATGTTTTATTATATGTAAATATAATATATGATAGGTATGTGTAAAAAGTTGATTTGTGTTTTTCACTATAAAGCACATTTGTGTTTGATAAAGCAAGATGCTACGCCGTTATTAGTTATTATGATTTCCTACCACTTACATATACAGTAGGCGGACAATGGACACATTAAATGCATAAAAAATACACCACAAGCATATAAAAAAATAGGTAATTTTCCTTGGATTAGGTATAGATTAGGATAATTAAATATGTAGATGGTTAGTAATTATAGCTGGATTTACCATTTGATATATAGTACATGCGCCTCAGCATATTCCAAACTATTCCAATTTCAATAATTTAACCATCGATTTATAGCACCTATGTACATAGAGTGAAGCAACTTTGTTATCTTGATATTTTCGATACTTTCGATAATTCGATACTTTTGAATAGTATCGATACTGCACCGGTTTCGAATATCGATACCTTTCTAATGGTGTCGCCCAGTCCTAGTTATAACACATAAGATTGAGAAGACATTAGGATTTCGTAGCTTACTTTAAAAAAATGCTTGTTAATAGTCATTGTACCGCTTTCTGAAATAGGTACTTACATACAGTTACAATTATAAGATAATAAACATGTAGCAGTAATACAGGTAACAAGTATTAAAAAGGCATTCGACACCTCCAAAGTTTGGCAGGCATGTAGGCATTTCAAGTAGCGATTTCACGGCCTGAAAACAAGTTACTTTTAAGATATTTTATCATAATATTAGGTTAAAGAGAAATTAAAAGAGATTATTGTAAACGAGTAAAGAATTAGCTCGCAAAGAAATACGTGTGAAAGTTTTGCAAAAAGAAATGGTTCCAAACAATGGTTGTCATTTCTAAATTTGGCTGGTTCTGGCACAGATATAATATGCACTAAAGTCCCTATATATATAGTGTACCGGAATTGGTTGCGCCACTATTTTGACATTTTGAAGAGAAAATGGCGATCTTTGATACAAGGCACCAGTGAGGTTAGAGAGAAGACCGGCTGTCCATTTACGTCCATTAGTGATTTCACGTAGTATTTACTTTGTTATGTGTATAGCAAATATTTATAATTGTCTCGCCCTTATATTTATTATACTACAAAATCTAATGATAATATGTAGAAGTATAGCACATCACACATTAATTGCTGATAGATTTCTAGACTTATTGGTAGTGAAGTTATGCACTGTAATAGCTTTTAAAAGAGGCTAGTTGTACTTTTTCCCATTTATGAGAGAAGTTAAGCGCATAGACGTACAAACCGCGGATATAAGTTACCTTTATGCCGATTTGAAGATCTAGTGTAGCAGCATATATTACCGCGATCTCTAGAATAACAACTTTTTCGGGATCATCATGTCAAACAGACACCATCATTCCATAAGAATTGCATCTCTCAACACCAGATCCTGTTCCATACTCTTTTTAACAACAGAAGTTGATGAGTGCTGGCTCATTCAAACGTTGTGGGCCAGACTCTTCATGAAGCTTTACAAAGAATATGCGAGACAACCCTGAAAGGTACAATAAAAATAACATATACTAATGTGTACCTCTGCACTTTATTACTCTTTATACTATTACGCGTCGGTGTTCTAGAAAAAAAATAATTATGTTGCCCTCCTACGGATTGACGAGCGGCCAAGAACAAAAAACCTTCCTCTCACCGATAAACAACATAAAAAAGATATTGTTTCGAATGTCGCAACGCGCGTAGGTACCTCAGACATTCGGTATACATCTCGATGCTATTCGGCCCACTTAATTATTTTCGCAACGAGGGTACGGCCAGTTGGCATCTCATCACATCCTCCAGGACATTTTTCCACGCGCTTATCCTTAACCTCTCAGGAGCTTTGTTCAGTCGGAACTGACGCGACGGAGCGTGGGACATGCTACGTCAGTGATTGCTACTGACGGTTCAAGGATGTGAGCATAAACGCACTAGAATTTTGCATTGTTTACTTGCTCCCGATGCATAAGTGATCTGATGCAGTTTGGCTCAATTGAAGGGCAAACCGTTGAAGCGTTGTGAAAGGTCATGCGATTGTATCTGTACATTGGATTAAAGATTAAAGAGATGGTTCGGTTCATTTGTTTCTTTGAGAGCAGTATTTCCCAAAATCATTACAAAATTTAACATATTTATATTAAGCTAAAAATTATGTAGAAATGAAAAGTATGGTCTCTGCAGGGCCTGCACTAGGTGGCAGCATAACAAACTGAATTACAAAAAAGCTTAAAAATATATACCGACTGCATGACTCTAGAAAATAAAGGAATACGAACAGAAAATTAAATACAGCAGGAACTCGCAGGCTTCAGCAGACAAGAATAGATAAGTCTGTAAGGTCTGGATAGTGGGTAGTAGCAAGACTGTTAAATAATAATTACGCTATTAATGAAATCTTGTTCCAGCAAGCAGCAGCCGTATTAGGTCGAAGTAGTAGCAAATTATTGTCGATTTTAAAATACTTTCAGGTAACCTGCAGTTAAAATCAATATTTTAACTAATGAAGATCGTTTTCTAGCGACAAAATAGCATATTACCATATTATCTTTACAAAACTGTTACTGATACCGATAGGATCCTACATTAAAGTACCACCAAAGTATCTGCCAATAAGCATCGATGTTAAAAATACTAGACTAGTATCGAAGTAACGTTCCTGTCCCTAGACATGAAAGGGCAAACAGTAATATAGTACATATAAATATTGCCAACCTTTTTTAATATAATATTTGTAGTTAGGGAATTTTGGGGGATATTCCAGGGATGTTAAACAATCGTCGACCAAACTCTCGGTTTGGTCTGGTCACCCTATATACCAGTTATAGAGAAAATTCGCTCATAGTCTTTTTGTTGAGCATGTCTATGAATTTAATTTTTTTCGTCATTTGCCAAACTTGTGGTAAATTGATTCATATCCTGAGGCAGCCAGTGGCCCTCCGAATCGGGAGGGAGGGCTCCCACACCTTCTTCAAATATTTAACCTTTATAACCTAAGAGTTCAATATACAACAGCAATTTATTTTTAAAAAATTAAATTCTACGATACTGTCTACCAAACTCTTGGTTTGTAGATATTTATCTCGCATCAGTGACAACGTTACCGCTGAATTTTCTTTCATTTAATAACACTTAACGGAAATTTTGCTAAGGGCTTCTACAGGGCTTTTATAAATGATTCATGCTACGCGGGCGGCGTTGATTTCTGAATTTTTTGTGCCGCCTTTTTGTAACTGCTGCCAAGCTACAATATGCACGGCGATAGTAGACTGAAAGTTGGAGATCACCGTCACACAACAGCTCCGAAACGCGAGCTTTCTGCAACCTCAAAGTTAATTATCCCACAAAACACTGCAGAATATAATATTATGAAAGATAATAATTGCCTGAATTCATTTATAAATGAGCATACGTAATGTTTTATTTATCGGGACCGAGTTCAAATCTCGGTCAAGGCCAATACTTTTCCATTTCGTCTTATGCCTGCAAACCCAATAAAACATTACGTATGCTCACTACAGAATATGTTGAAAATACGCACTCCCAGGCGTTTTCTCATATTAAAATATATTATTAAATAATTCAAAAATCGACAGAATACAAGTATACGTCACTTTCTTGAGAGGCGGCAAATTGATTTAATCGATAATTTCCATAAGCACCCTGGATGTATTAATCATTTATAGAAACCCTGTACAATTAATGATAATAGCAATCATTTGTTAAAAAATGTACAGTTAATGGCAGGTTTTTATGCGGTTGACGTAAAAGTTTTAAACAATATGCGATTTATTTTGTAGCAAATTATTACTGGAGTTAATACGTTTTTAATTTTTACTATTTTTTGTTTTTCTCTATCTATTTATTATATTCTCATACATCTCTAGCAAATTCAGTAGGTTGCAGTATTGTCTTGTATACCATCGTAACAAACCTGCAAGATAACGCTGTATCTTACGGCGTTTGTACAAATCTACTAAATGCGGCAACACTGCCTGTGGACGTACAGCAGAGAGGCGTGGCCAGTCCTACTTGCAGAAAATATTTCTTAAAGTAGGGACGTAGGGAAGGATTTTTTAATTCATCGTTAAGTGGGAATTTTGAGCTAAAATTAGAATAAACGTATTAAAATTATAAGCGTTGAGGCGACAGTAAGTGAGTATATTTTAGGAATACACCATTTTGAAAAACAATAAGGTATTTCGAACTTAAATATTTTGTTAAATATATCTAACCTCACGCAAATTGCCTTGTTGTTACTACACTCATGAGGTTAGTTGTGGAAATAATTTTCTTTTTGATCAGTGGCAGAAAAACATTAAAATAATTTGGCCACCTCAGAATTTTCTTTTTGGTCAATGACATAAAAACATTAAAATAATTTATCCATCTCAGAATCAAATTGAATTGCTGCTATAGCATTTTTCATTTTGAAATTTGAACATTGCTTTTTTGCTTTTGTATTCCTAAGATTAAATTTTTGTGTTTATATTAGTATGGGTTGTATACGTGACATTGTTGACATAACGTAGGAAAAAACAGGGTCAGTGCTACCCAGTAGGAATATTGCTCTTAAACATTCTGTAACTCTGGCAGAGTGCAAAATGCCCATATATAAGCAAATATTATATTAGTTCGAGTGGAATGGTGCGGTAACCATGACAACTCACAAAGAAGTGAAAAAGCTAGTTCCAGGAACAAAAGTATATGTAATATGTGATGCGGTACATATACATTATACACATTAATTTAATTTAATTTTTTTTGGGAGGGCGACTTCGTAGAGTCCTTCAGGAGCCGCCACTGTTCATATAGTTTTTTTTGGTTTTATAAATGTGKGGCAATTTGATTGTTACGCAGGCCGRGTCGGAACGGAAATATTTCCGCAAAATACATACGACTAATAAGAAGTGTCAGGSGATATATCCATTKGTGACGTCACAAAAGCGGTGTCACGGTTAGTTCTTTGTAGCATAGGCCTGTATAAGCCTTAAGTTTGGATTTGCAAGGTTTTATATCAATATCTGTTTATATTTCTCACATATCTACATTTTTCAAAAATCTTAATTACATACATACATACATTGCTATATTTTTTACTCCTGATTTACTTACCTACAGGTGTGTTAGAATAATCATGCGGGCCGTAAGCAGTGTGAAAATTGCTTCGCCCAGAATTAGAGCATTTTGCAAATTATCTGAAATGCTTACTAATTTTGCAGATCTCTGAAGTTACGGACAGTTATTTTACAAACTGTTTGACAAATTGGTCAATTTTGATATTTTCCATTATTTATTTGATCATACTTCAAACGTTAATTTGTCACAGGACTTTCTGATAGAAAGTTTTTGTAATTTCAAATTTAAATTGATTCTACTGCAAGGGTTGTTGGGCTTATATGCTTATTGTATTAATTGTATATGTTATTTAAACCCTTGCACACAGTGTTGCAAGCTTTTGATTAATGGGATATTCGGCAATAAGGAGGTTTTTAGTTTTTCAGAAACAAATTTAGCTGTAATACATCATAATGTGCAGCTAAACCGCGGTGATTGCAAAATAGTGCCAATTTCATAGTTATAACTGGGCCATTAAACCAACATAAATAATACATGAGGTTATTAAAATAAACGAATGCCATATAAAGAAAACACCCGTAATTGGAATAATAAATAAGAAAATTAAAATAATTCAAATATATTGGTCGCTATATCAAACCAGTAGCGACATATTACACATGTAGTTTATATTTACTGCTATGCAAATGAAAGAACACCGGAGTCCGGAATGGCAAATATAACAAGCCTGGATGAATTTGCGGTTATAATAACTTACAATTAGTCAAGTAAAAACAGCGAAATTGCCAACCAATTAAGCCAAAACGACGTACTGAGAGGCAGACGATATGCCATCAATAAGAGGAACAGCCACAGCAGAAAATGATTTTTCACGACGACACGTGACTCAGACTGCCAGATCCTGTTTGTTTCCATGGTATGCTTAGCAACAAACAGCTCGTTTGGTTAAACGCTGCTGTTCCAGAAAACTGTTTTCAATAAGTTTGCTAAGCATCAGGCATCAGTAGCATTAAACGATATTTCGACCTAACTGATTTCAGATTTTTTTATTATAGTAAAACAGCTTTAAATTTTGTGTGCATAGTTTAGATGGAAAAAATAAAATTATCTATTCTGTACAGAACTGCTTCATAGAAATAATCATTAGGTCTCAAAATATTACCTAAGTGCATGGTTACCACCCGATCGTCACGGAATCCATACAGTCGAAAGCCTTTTGATATACAAATCGAATTATCAATCATTTTAATTAAATTAATCAACTTGCATCTAAAACACTCCTGAGCTTAATTAATCGACCTTCTAAAATCATATCCTAGACTGTATTAATTTTTTTCGGATTTCATCTGCACCCTTTCGCAATATTTGTACATAATTTAGTTTGATCACGTTTTCTTATTGTTATACGGTCGACTATTGGTTTTCAGTTGTAATCTTTAGACATTTTAATGTCTTTACACTGTGGTATAGATATTTTTCTTTGGCAGCCTATCTACAATATGAGACAGAGATACCTAAGCGATGTTTTGCTCCATACTGTTTGCTCTAATAAATGACTTATAAAGGTCTAACAGCACAGCCTAAAAGGTGAACTTTCAATTTTTATGTCCAGATTGCGCAATCTAGCAGGATAGAATAATTGTAAACACAGTTAAGAAGACAGTATTGAAATTAAATTAATGCCTTTTATTATGCACGAACTCTTTAATACAACATTTCTGTACGTTTACTTATTGCAGGTAAAATATGTTTAAATGTAAGAACACTGAGAAGCGGCGATATTTATGCTAATATCTAAAGTAATATCATTATTCATAACCAAATTAATGTAACTTGTAACTTTTTTTTGATAAATCGTGCATGCTCAAGTGATATTACGAACCTACAGTTAAGTGTTATCAATGCAATTGCGGAACACCCCGTATTAATATGATTATTCATATAATGTAAATTTTAAAAATATTATTAGCAACAATTTAATCGCACACTTTATGTTGTTTGTGTTTCTAATTAGACCGCAGCGCGGTCGGTAGCTGAAAAGCGCGTGTAGCGGAGCCTTCCGATATTACGTCACATTTCGATTGGAAATGTCAAAAGCGGGTGTAATTGCAACGTTGAGAAATCCATTGATGAAGCCTTCGATCGCGTGTCTGACACCCAAAGCCACACGCTCACCGGATTATTCTAATTTTATGAATGAATTCATAAACGTGTGTGGGCTGGTTCAGTTGGATTTTCGTAATAACGGCTTATGCTGAATTAATTTTTGGTCAGTATTTACAAGACTGGCCAGACCGTGAAAACGGATCTGAGGGAATTTACAGCAACGTATTGTTAAGAGAAGTTTGATGCATATAAAAAAAACAAATGCTGGTTTGGCAATTTTATATTGTTAGTCAAATGATGAACTTCAAGTATTTCAACCAATGAAAGGCCCGGGTAGGTACTACTTATAAAAACTCACACAAAGAACCGTCAAATTAAGGATACAAAGAAAACATAAAAAAATTAGAGGTATGATACGATTAAATTTATAACGTTTGTCGCAGTATTATATGCTAAAAGCTGAAAACTTCTATAAATAACAACTGACAAGCAAGCTACCAACTTAGACACTGCCAGAGTTAACAAATAAAGTCATCGTTGGTGTTAAGTGACAAAACATAGGTTTTTGTATGTGGCTCAAATCAAACAAAGGTATTATTATTAAATGAACTGTTACTATTCTCTTCAGATTTAGGGCCTCGACATCACCAAAATTAAAGGTGTGGTCAGAGCTCATGACATGTTTCGATATAGATAGGCTGACCTTATAAAACCGTATGTCTATCATGTCTAGGGCCAACCTATTTTTCAGCAACATGCCAGTTTGACCTATATCTACTGCCTACAGTTCAATCAATTAACTCTATTATAAACTACATGGGGTTTTAATAACTTAAGAGGTTTCAACCACAGATTTAGAAAAGGATGTTGTTAAATTAGTAAGAGAACAATAAGCAAATTATTACCTATTGTTAATTTTGAAGTCTTTTAGAATCGACGTGTAGCACATGTAGCCAATTTCCATATTTATAAAATTTTTGAGATCCTCCAAGTAAACTATTAAGTGATCAATTTTCATTTTATTACCATCCAGGTCAACTTATACACTTGATCCGTTTTGAATACACTAGATACATCTAACTTATAACACTTTTTAGACTAAAAAAGACATTCGGTGTAAAATACATTAATGTGAAGTTATTTGACATAATTACAATACCTACGTCAAATCGAAATAACTTTTAATTAAAAGAGATGAAACCAAGAATTTTCTAACTAGAAAGATTTTGAAAGCTTCAAATGCAAATAACCTGTCTTTTTCAAATGGCTACAAATATTTTTAACTGTCAAATGTGAAATAAAATTTCTTTTGGTTTGATGTAGCATTATTAATGGTTTGAACTAACCGTTTTTGCGTTGTATCAAAATATAACTAATTTTTACAGTTTTCAAGGAATCTTTTATTGAGTAGCTCTTGTTTTCATATTTTTGTTGAATTTGTTTTACATTAAGCAAAATTTAGATTAATAAACTGCATTGCTGAAAATGCAACAAGACTGTATTTAAAAGCGGATTAAAAATATTCAGCCTCCTACAAAGGTGAGCATGCATGTTTCTGGATAAGTATTCTGTAATTATAAATGAAAAATTAGTACCTACAACATAATTTTTTATACAAAAATTTTTCAGAATTTTGTTTCGAACACAACCAATGTCATTCTTCTGCACTTCTCTGCACCTTCGAAGCAGATCAACGTCCTCGAAAGCAACCTAGATTCGACTTCTAGCGTCCTTAGAAGATGTAGTTGCAGAAACAGTAAACATTGGACTTAATGTAGTTCTAAAAAAGTGTTCTCACTCCGAAAGCCAGCTAACACGTTTACAAGCATCTATCTACACTTCGGAAATATACTAATTTTGAAAATCCCCAACAATGGAGTTCCATCTCGCTGAAACCACATAGAATCCAGTAACTAGAAAATCAAGTAACAATTTGTCAATTTATTCACTGATTTTAACATTCAGAAAGTGGTCTTCCGTGTTGGTGAACTGCAATTGAAAAACGAACGGGATTTCCACTAACTTAATAAAGATAATTATGACGGTTCGTGAAGCCATTTTGTAGAATTAGCTCCATCAGAAAGCAGTACCTACCTGCTTGAATTTTTTATACTGCTAACTAAGCATTAGGCTAGATATGCTAACACCAAAAGTGATAGCAAACGCAAGTAAACACACCCAGGTTTAAATTAATAATCTTGATAAGAAACAAACAAAATCGACTAGAGGCGTTGCACTGATTTCTAGAAAATTGTACAAAATTGCATTTTCATAAAATGACTTAAAAACTGCTAGTTCGATCTATTAGTAATGCTAAACCAGATGAAAGGAAATCCAGTCCGGTTTTTTGAAAATTGGACTGGATTACTTATGAGATTTTAAAAAATATTATGTGGGCAACAACATTTTGAAGCTTATGTACAGTCAATACCAAAAGTCTTGCACTTAATAGCTGATAAGTTTTTTTTTTATAATCAAGTGGAAAGGCTCTGAAACAAGTAAGTTATTATGTAAGGAATTCAACCATTTGGCATGAGAAACAATCAAAATGGTCACACCTGGGGAACATGCGTATAAAGATGAAGCTCAAAAATAAAACAAAATACGTCAGCAAGTGACTGATATCCACATCTAATTAACTAACAAAGTCTATAATTAGCAACAAAAAAAACATTTTAGATACCTAAACGTTCAAACTGCAATCCACTGCCATCAATATTCACATTTCAGTTCGAATACGAGCTTGGAATTCTTCTAGCGTATCTGGGCGTATATCCAACACTTTAAACGGCCCCAGAAAAAATAAGAGCAAAATCCGGCGATCGGGGTAGTAATTCTACAACTTCCCGGAGACCTATCCATCTGCTTGTATTGGCAAATACGTCATCGAGGAAACGAGGTACAGCTACACCAAAATGTGCCGGTACACCATCTTGCTAGAAATGAATGTGTCTTCTCTTGGCATATCGTTGTTTAGCTCATTCATAAATACCTCAGTCAATGCAGGCACCAGATCATCTCTGGAAAATCATCTTAAAGAAAATAAGGGCGATAGTGTATTTACCAATGATACCTGCTATAATATTAAGATTCTGAGGACGCTGCTTGTGTATTTCATGAACCCGGGTATGAATTTTCTCGTACCCAGTAGCAACAACTGTGACGATTCTCTATGCGGTTTAAACAAAAGGTTGTTTCGTCAGAAAACTTAAACTTCTTAAAAGTTGGGGTCTTCATTACAATTTGTCATCAGCACTTCGTAAAATTGTCGCGTCGGTCATGATCGTTCTCCTGAAGTTCATGGATCCATCGGACCTTATAAGGATAAATGTTTCTTTTGATAAACTTTACCCAATATTTACAGGTGCATATCTTTGTTTATTACCTCCTGGTGCAGGATTTTCTTCAGCTTCTAATAAAATGTTTAATTTTTTGACGTCGTTTAATTTGGGATGACCAGATCTTGGTGAATTCTTTACACTACCGTTTCGAGTAACAAGTCTGCTAACAGTAATCTGTGCAATAGGAAGTCCGCTTTGGAATGTTGAACAATTGACAAATTTCCTGATAACTCCGTAGTCTACTATCGCCATAACTTACTATCACTAAAATTTGGATTCGTTTAGCCTGCGTTAGACGAACCATTTCATGCAGATCACAGATATAAATTACTTGTTTGGGACTTGTCACCTTGTCACTGTAAAATATCATGTTTGAAAATTGTCACTGTCAGTGTCATATTTTTACGTCAGCTTTTGATTGCAATGTTGTATTTTAATAATAATTGATATCAGTAGGCAAAGGGTTATCATCTGTATATTCCAGCATCTATAGATTCTGAATTAGTTTAGTTTTATTTGGAACTGCATTTCTTATTTCAAGATATTGAAGAAGTGCTGAGTGTAGTCGGAAGGAACGTAAGCTGCTAGCAGGTTTAACCAGCGTTACTCCCTCGAACAATTATTGTGAGGTGTCGTATCGATCGATTAGATGTACCAAGTTGTAAATTAACTGATTTCTCTATTTCAATGGTCTCAGCTAGCCCTGTGCGATTCAGAAGGTAGCGAATCGATTTGAGATACAATGAAAAAATCGATTCGAATTGTTTGACCCGATTCGAATCGATTTGAATCGGATCGGGTCCGCTGAATGGATTTGATGAATGAATCTAATCGGCTGAATCGATTCGAATCGAATTAGCTGAATTCCATGCAGTATGATTTTCATAATACGTGTCAATTGACATTATTTGCACGAAATTTGATTACAATTGGAATTTACGTTGCACCTGACTTTTTCATTTACCTTGATTTTTTAATTAGTTTGAATTCAATTCGAGGTTTTCGTTTAATTATTCAGTTGAAATCGATCTTTCGATTAGATTTTTTCTCTGAACCGAAAAATTGATTCGAAACTACTACACATTTCATCACACCGAATCAAGTACTTCGGAAGTAACGACAAATCAAGAAAGCGCTTCATTTTTCTAGCGCCGTGTCTATCGTTGTGCAGGTGGTGACGTCACACAGGAAGTGGCGACCTACACACAGAGGAGCGGCCCGTGCCAATGCCGCGCGGCCCACAGCCCGCTGCCTCCAACAGCAATAGCAAAAACTTCGTTTAGATGTTTTAATTAGAGTCAGATTAAAATTCCGCAGACGTTCGCATACCTGTGTCGTAATTTAGAGCGCATCCATATTCCATTTTTTAATAAAAAATAATTTCTAATTGATTGCTTAGGTAACTGTAGGTGAAGGAATTCTGGTATGCAGGTGCACTCATGAAATTATAATTTATTGGATGAAGCCACATAATGCGTCGTAGAATCTGATGTAGCTACAATATGTTATTGCCTGTTTTATCATGTATAACATGTTTGCCATCAATGTTTCAGGTCAAACAGAAAAGTAAGAAGTTCCCAGGTTTGTATTTTCTAAATAGCAATGTGATGAATAAGAGCCTTTTATTGGTTGTTTGATTTTCTGTAGATTATTGATGTTATTTGTAATGTCACATCAGGTAAAACATCTTACCACAGGAATATGCGTAAGGTTTTCATGTATTTTTTATATAATTGAAAGGATTACCTAGTTTGCTGTTGCTCAGGGATTTTATTTTTTAGTTTTCTTCAATAAGTATATTACGAACAAAAAATAAGTAGCTAAGTAATAGTCTGGGCAAAAGATTAAGAAATTGAATTATTTGACACTTGTTTTAATAATATTCATACTGAATATGCCACAATAAACTGAACATCATTTGCTCTGTCCATACTTGCTGACATGAAACTGCAAATCATAGTTGCTATTAAGATTTTATCAACTTCTCTCAACATTCAGATGTGTAATATAGGTATTTATTACATACCGTTTTTCAATCAACGCAACTTGCAAATTACACAATGGTGCAAATTTAAGGTTTTGTATAGTAAGAGAGGTGTTCAAATCAACTATATAAAATAATATTATTTTTTCCTATTCTAGTTTCATTTAACAAACGTTAATAAATAAATACCTGTATTCATCACTATCAGTAATATAAAATCTCAACGAAACCTTTAGTGTCAGARTCACGTTGCCTTAATCATGAACAGTAAAGTTGGTTATAAATGAAGCGGTATAACGAATGAACTGAATAAATCTATAAAAAATACCTCATAGAATGGAACGTGGCGAGCTCAAGTCACACTTCTTACAGGAAACACTGCAAGAAACTTAAATGTTTAAATGCTGGCGTATAAGAATATGCGGATACTGGTTGAAAATAATTCATTTCCCATTTTAAAATAAGAAATTTAAAATTAAAAGCTACGACAAAAAATATTTCTATTTTACGTCAATATTGCAAATGGAAAACATTTTTTATGTGTCCTGAAACCAACAAATCTGTAATTAAAACGCTTGGACATACATACCTACTCCGGCAATTGAGTTATAAATCTTCAATTAAGAAGAATAATTTCTTTCATATCTTAATATCTTTGCTGATTAACGTTGTTATCAAAAACTACTATTCCTGTAATGACACTGTAATGGCACAGCATCATACCATTTACCTTGGCAAAATACTGGCGACTTTATAAATTTCTGAAATGAGGATTTAATATTGCTTCAATATTTTAGGCGTTGTGAGGCAACTGTCCCGTTGGAAGAACATAGAAAATGTTTTCCCATCAGAAAACATCATTCTGCGACAACAGTTTCGCGATTTTGATCTCCCATCCACAAATATGGATATTATCATTTGCGTCATACCTTGGTTCCAATGTATGATTAAGTTTCGTTTTGTATGGGTAAATTTTCTTGTTTCAAAATTCTTGTGCGACTTAGCTACTAATGCCGAACTGAAGTGACAGCACTCTTTTCTAGTTGATCCTGCAGAGATTTCAAGACCAAAAAGGTACTGTTCCTGGTACGGTTTCTTCGTTTTTGATTTATTTTTATAGTTCCAAATGCAGTTTTTGGACCTCTATACGAAAAACTTGAGTCTTAGAAAATTTCTTATTGAACTTTTCAATAACAGTGGTGTGTTTGCTTACCCGTTCCTTAACATTCAATCAAATAAGTGCTCTCCTGCACAGTTAATATATTGTAAATGTTTATGACAGTAGGAAGAGAGAGCCCACCCACATGACAAAAAGCTTAAAGTTAAAATTAAACATTTACTGGTTTAGGAACAAAGTAAAATATGGGTATTTCCTGTCAGATTTCTCTGACACTTTCGCAAGACATAATCCTGCAAAGCTATCTACTGGAACGTAGCACGACATACTACATATATTAACGTACGTGAATTTGACGAAAGGAAGCACAAACCTGTGAAAAACTGTGGCGTCATTAACCCTATGCTTCAGTTTACCTTTTCAACACTAAATTATAGTAGAAAATGTAAACTGTTGGTAAAACTATCAGAACTTCACAACTTTAACAGTGGATGGCGTACCAGGTTCATTGTTCAAATTAATATTAAAAAAAAGTTATCACCTTGTGTGTGAACTTGAGTTCTTTTCTGTGTCGACAGCCTCGTGGCTCGAGCGTTTGTGGCCTGGTGTCAGGTATTATTAATTTAAATCTTTGTATATATGCTAATTGTAATGTATTTCAGCTCAGAAGAAGCAAAAAACTGTCTGTACTCGTAATCGAAAATATACAACTTGTCCTCCAACTGTAGTCTCTGTTTTATACAATCAGTCGCCGGACCTACCCACAACAACGTTTTGTTACATCTGGGCGCCCACCTCGGGGCTGATTGTTATCGACGATTGCTGAGGACATGCCATTGCGTCACTCTCCGGTCAGGGAACAACCAATTACCAGATCTAGGAAGAACACTGAGCGAAATCTAGAAACAATGGATGGGTCACCATACTCAGGCAGCGGTATAGAGCCGGACAAATCTGGAGGTGTTGCAGGAAATMCACMASCAATAGCAATGGAAAAACACACAGGTGCTATTCCGAAGAAGTGCCAACCTACTGTTCGTGATGTTCTTCCTCTTCACAACGTTAAATCAGATTTGGAATCGGCTGGGAGCTCCAAAATATTACCGTCGGAAGTGGCAAGTACAGCAAGCTTTGAAAAACTTTCACAGCCAAAGGTATTGTGCAATCCAGATGAAGATCTTGTGAATTTAATACAAAAAATCGTGAGATATACTATAGATACTGATAAAAAACAAGCTCATGTAGATAATATAAATGTCACAAACAATAATCCCGTAGAATGGTCAAATAATGTGTTAGAGTTTGCTAAACTTGTTCCAATTTTTGATGATAAGGGAAGCATTCACCCATGTGATTATGTATCGCAAATTGAGCAACTTTTAACATTGTATCAAGTGCCGTTTAAACCATGTATGATAACTGATAAGTTTAAAGGTCAAGCAAGAGCATGGGCAAATGTTTTCCTACAAGATTTTTCGGATTTTCAAATATTTAAGACAGCCTTTTTAGAGCAATTCTGGGGCTATCCCCAACAATTAAAGGTAAAGTTAGCTTTGGAATCCGCTAAGTATAACGGAATCAACGGGTTCATTAGTTGAACATTTTTTTGAAATATGTAGAAATGGGTCGCCATCTACAACCACCATACACAGAAACCATTTTGATTACAACATTGCCCCGCCACTATCCCCCTCACATTTCATGTTGTCTTGTAGGTGCGGTAAATATGTCCGAAGCTTTAGAACGCTTAAGACAGGCCGATTATTATTATCGTCCACACATAGAACGCCACACTTCGTATAATGATGTATCCCCGAAATCAAGTTCAGGGACGACATTCTAGATTTCAACATAAAACTATCAACACAATCAGTAATGCAGAATTCGCTTCCCCAAACATTTCTTCGGTTGAAAACGATGAGGGAAACGACTGTCCGCTCTCCATGTAGGCCCAGTGGTGAGTAAGGTCGTTGATGGGGCTAAAAATATGCATTATAAATAAACTATCCTGTTGATGATCTTCTAAATAGTTGTGATTTCCAACACAAGTTTTTTTCTACGAAATCACCCGTCATTGTTCTAGAGATTTTTGGTTTTACTTTTCCTTGCGTTATTGATACCGGTAGCGATGTTTGTTGTCTTTCAGAGTCAGTTTGGTTACAAGTTCAGGATTTCAGAGGCGACCTAACGGTTTTTCCAGTTACTGGGGTTAGAATTTCAGGAGCTTTTAAAACAAAGAAGAGACGTGTTAAACTTCAGATAGATTTGCCATTTAAGGTCGGCGATGAAATATTTTATCATGAATTTTTGCTCATACCAGATTTAATTTATCCTATAATAATTGGTTCAGATTTTTTACGTTTGTATAAGGCCACGGTAAATTACGGTTTAGAGTCTATATACATTATTAAAGATAAAAAACAAATAACTATACCTGAGAATAAAAACAAAACATGAGTTTGACGCCCCGCCATCAATGAATGTTAGGCTTTGTAGTATCGGAAGCAAGTGGGACTTTCTTTTGACAGTAAGGTATATAATGACGATATTGACATAACGTTGAATTCGTTAGGCTTATCTGAGGAGCAAACACTGAACCTAAAGGAGGTATTGGTTAGGAACTTATCAGTTTTCTCAATAAACCGGGTTTAATTAGAGATTTCGAACTAGACATAGTTTTAAATGACGACACACCTTTTTATTTGAAGCAGTACCCAATTCCGGTTGCTCATCGTGATGCGGTGCAAAAAGAAATAGATAGGATGGAGTCTTGGGGAGTGATAGAGCGAGCCCTCAACCCCCTATATCAGCCCTTTAGTTACGACAGTGAAGAAAAATGGTTCGGTGCGCGTATGTCTAGACTTAAGGCGTTTAAATAAAGTAGTTCAAAGGGACCATGAACGGCCAAAGCCTATCCCGGAAATATTAATGTCTCTAAAAAAAGTTAAGTTTATGTCTTCCTTAGATTTGACTCATGGTTACTGGCAGTTACCTTTAAGCAAGGAATCTCGTAAATATACCGGTTTTTCTACACGGAACTCGCAGTTTCCAATTTAAATCATTACCTTTCGGTCTAGTAACAGCTGTTTCAGCATTTACTCGTTGCATTGATACTATTCTCGGTCCGGAATTCAAAGATTTTACAGTTTGTTATCTGGACGACATACTAATATATTCGGAAACTTTTGAAAGCCATTTGGAACATCTAGATCGCGTTCTTTCTAAATTAAGGGAAGCTGGTATGACGTTACGCTGGGATAAGTGCCATTTTTTTAGGACAGAGTTAAAATACCTAGGTTATTGTGTAAAATTCTAGCGGGGTAACACCGGATCCAGAAAGAGTGAAAGCCATTTCTGACTTTGAACGTCCTCGGAATGTAAAGGACTTACAAGCTTTTCTAGGTCTCTGTGTTTATGATAGAGCTTTTTGTCCGAATTTTGCTTCGTGTGTAGAAAACCTAACTTTACTGTTAAGGAAAAAGGTTCCATGGAGGTGGACAGACTTGCAGGAGAACGCGTTTAAGCAGCTTAAGACTAAAATACAAGAAGCTACTTTTGCTATATCACCCGAATCCAAATCTGCCCTTCTTCGTCAGTGCGATAGTAGCGATGTGGGTTTGGGTGCGCAGCTTTTTCAGAGGGTAAATGGGGAAAGGCGAGTCGTGCTTATGCGAGCAGGCTGTTGTTGGATCGTGAGCGAAAATTATTCTGTTAGTGAAAAGGAGACGTTAGCGATTGTTTTTGCTTTGCAGAAATGGCGAGTATACTTATTAGGAAGGACGTTACCATCCTTACGGATCATCGTGCACTCAGTTATTTGAATTCATGTGAATTACTTTCGCCTCGTATTTCAAGATGCAGGTCCTGTCTATAATGGAGTTTGATTTTGTTATCGAATATGTTGCTGGAAGAATAATGTAGTTGCTGATTGCTTGTCGCGGTATGCTGTACGTTTGCCTACTCCAAGTGATAAATGTTTTAAGATTGCAACCCTCAAAATACCCTTAAAGCTCAAAGAAGTGTTGCGAAACCTACCTGAACTTCAGAGACAGGATAAAAAGTTATCAAAGATCATTAATGATCTCACAGAAACTGTTAGTCCGCGCTTTACAATTAAAGATGATTGTTTATTTATAAGAAAACCGAGGAAGAACCATATTTGCTGTGCATTCCGGAGGTTATTAAACAAGTCGTTGTAGAAATTTATCATAGCTTCTATTGGTCATTTTGGAGTGTATAAGACGTGGGTGTGCTATGCGAAGCGATATGTGGTGGCAGAACATGCACCGCGATATTAAGAAATACTTAGCCTCTTGTCTTGTTTGTCAGAAAGCTAAGTCGACAGTTTTGCCTAGTGCTCCTTTGGCAACCTATTATTGTAAATGCCCCAAATGAGATACACTCTTTAGATTTGTATGGCCCTTTGCCCATGTCGACAGGCGGGGTAACTTATGTGCTAGTTGCACTTTGACTTATTTTCAAAACTTGTGGGCGCTTTACACTTTGAGGAAGGCTACGTCCAAATCTATTATAAAGAAGCTTTCGGATTTTCATTTCCAGAAGGTAGGGCGGGCCTGCTAGTATCTTGACGGATTCATGGTACTCAGTTTGTTTCCAAAGCGTGGGAAAAGTTTCTACGATCCAATGAAATTCAAATGATTAAGAGTTCTATAAGACACCCTTGCTCGAACCCCGTAGAGCGCGTAATGCGGGAACTGGGAAGGTTATTTAGGACATATTGTTCTGATAAACATAAAAGTTGGGCAAGAGAGATTCCGAACTTTGTATTTTTCCTAAATTCTGTAGTGCACGAGTCAACTGGTTTCTCCCCCTATGAACTGCATTATGGGAACGAATCGTTCTCCTTGTTAGGAAATATATCGATTTCCCTGAGGCAGCTGCTCCACTGTCTTCAGAAGGGAAGCTTGTCCTGGCAAAGGAGACATTGTTAGGACGCGCAGCCCGTCGTACTGTTAGTCATCCTAATAAACCATATGTGTCTTTCCGCGTTGGTGATTTAGTATTACTTCGCGCCA